>CM047805.1:22920860-23361373 GCA_026214975.1 Gentiana macrophylla
AATTTCTCATTAAAAAAGGCTATGGGCTTACCTTCTTGAGACAACACAGCTCCAATGCCCGTAGCACAAGCATCAGTATCTACTTGAAATACCCTCTCGAAATCTGGCAAAGCGAGTACGGGTGCAGAGGAAAGTCGGTGTTTCAGCTCCTCAAAGCTTCGGTCTTGCTCTTCCCCCCAATGGAAGTTCCCCTTCTTGAGACACTCGGTCAAAGGGTTGGCTAGCAGGCTGAATCCCTTGATGAACTTTCGATAAAACGAAGCCAGGCCTAAGAAACTCCGTAACGTAGTAATGGTAGTAGGTGTGGTCCAGTCCCGAATCGCCGCTATCTTTTGGGGGTCCGTGTGAATTCCCTCTTCACTGATTATAAAACCCAAGAACAATAATTTGGGTACTGCAAATACACATTTTTTTAAATTGAGAAAAAGCTTATGTTCTCTCAATACTTCAAACACTTTCCTCAAATGAACTACATGCTCCTCCATTGTCTTGCTATACACCAAAATGTCATCGAAATACACAATGACAAACCTGTTGAGAAATGGTTTCAGGACGTCGTGCATCAATCTCATGAATGTACTTGGAGCATTGCACATTCCAAATGGCATAACTAACCATTCGTACAGCCCCTCTTGTGTTTTGAACCCCATTTTCCACTCATCCCCCGGTCGGATTCTAATCTGATGGTACCCACTCGTTAGATCAATTTTTGTGAAGATTCTTGAACCTGACAGATTATCCATGAGGTCATCTACTCGAGGCATGGGAAACCTGTATTTCACATTGATCTTGTTGATAGCCCGGCTGTCAACACATATCCGCCATGAATTATCTTTCTTGGGTACTAGTAGAGCGGGCACCGCACATGGACTGGTACTTGGGCGTATTATCTGTTTGGACATCAATTCGTCGACGATCCCCTGCAAAACCTTTTGTTCTTTGGGGCACAAACGGTAGTGTGGGAGGTTTGGTAAGGAATTCCCGGGTATGAAATCGATGTTGTGTTGTATACTCCGTAATGGAGGGAGGCCCGTGGGAAGTTCAGCCGGGTATAGATCCACGAATTCTTCCAGTAAGAGTTTCACAGATTCAGCTGCTATTGGAGTTGGCAGCCCTGGATGCACCTCTTTGATAAATAATCCCAACATCTCTGACTCCGAGTCTAACTCTGCCTCAAATTGCTTTCCTGAAGTTATCAACAGTTGTGTACTAGTCTTCTGGGGTTCGGTCTTAGCTATATCTTTCGGGACCATCACCTCGTGTAGACATTGTTGTTTATCCGCTCCAAGACTTCAAATGGACCATCACCTCGTGGATGCAACTTGGACTTCACGCTTGAAAACGATCCTTGCGATAGTGTAACCAGACCCAATCACCAGGCTCAAAGATCACCTCCTTCCGGCCCTTGTTGGCTTGCTTCGCGTACCTAGCCGTAGCTTTCTCTACATTCGCACGAGCTTGCGCATGCAAATCTCTCACCATTTCCGTCTTGGCTTCACCATCCAAGCTAACTCGCATGCTGCGGGCAAAGGAGCCAAAGAAAAAGGAATATCGGGGTTGAACCCATAGACTACCTCCAAAGATACGATCCCTTCGGAGGTTCCCGACCCGTTGGTCCTGATGCTGCCGATTGATCATTTGGTTATTCGAGACGGTCCGATGACACGGCTTCAGAAGAAACGCATGCGAGATGCTTTGGACACGTTGATCATTGATATATGTAACGAGCAAGCACAAGTGAAGCCGGACGACGAGCAGGCTATTTGTTGCGTTATTTATGCTACGGAGCTCGGAGATCACGAGGAGGGATTAGCTTGACGTCCGCGACGTCGTTTATTTTCCATTATATTATTAGGTTATTTTTTAGGATTATTTTATTAATTCCTATTATATTTTTAGCGCGCCTTTTTTAGGTATTACCAAACTACCCTTATGATTTTATTCTCAGAAATTTATATAAAGGCAAACCTATTATTTCGAAAGACAGACTTTTGATATTATTTTACGCACAAGAGTTTTCTCTTCTTCCTTGGTCTCGTGATTGATCAAGAACATCGCTATGCGAATGAGTGATCTCTTTGTCGTAGATTGCACCCTTTTCGAGAGTTTATCAGCGTTCTTGAGCAAAGCGTTGAGTTGTTCTTGGCCCTCTTCCTAGACTGCTGCCCAGTTAGGTTAGGGTTTCCGGCTCGTATTGATCCTTTCGTCGATCTCCTGGGATCGTATCGCATCATATAGGGTCACAGAAAAAACTTCCCATAAAAAAATCACAACTCCCCATCACACCATTACCAATATTGCTGAAAAAACAACGCATCATCAGAAAAGAAAAAAAACCTTAGCTTGTGTTTATTTTCGTTAGAGGTTTTTCTTGAGGTTTTATTTATTTTTTTATTTTTTATGTCATTCATCAATCATTTCTTACAATTCTCTTACCAATCATTTCTTCAACTACAAATAAAAAAGATATTAAATCATCTCTCATCATTTTACTTTATCACCTTTTTTTACCATTATTTTATTCGTTATACTACTTTTTTTTTTCTTCAATTTCTATCACCAACCATTTCTTTATCTACACAAATTTCAAAAAAGCATCTTAGTTTCTTAATCATTACTTCAATTACTTTTATTATATTTTATTAAACACTAGTATCTAAAACAACTCAAAAAAAACTTCAATACAAAACAAACAGATTATTAATTCTTTTCCTAACAAAGACATCCCATTTATAAAAGCTCATTTACACACACACACTAAAAAATGCTGCAAAATCAAACTCAAACTTCACACAGTCGGACCATCTCCTTGGCTTTTACACTCTGAAATCAACATCCATGCCACAATAATTAATGAATACAAATAGTTTATTTTTTTTTAAATTTAAATTACCCTTCATAGGATTCAAATTGTTCACGCTTCATGTTCACCATTTACGTAAATCCGTCCCATAGATTTGAAAAGAATGCCTTTAATGGCACGACACCTATGGAAAATTGAACCTCATACGAGACTCGACTTTCCAAATGGTCATATGAGACTCGACTTTCCAAATGGTTCAACATTGATGCTGTGAAAATAGGTTTGGTGCAGGGACGGACCGAGCGTATACAGGGGGGGTGCATGGCCCCCACTGGATTTTCAGAATTTTTTTGTTGCAAAACGACGTCGTTTTGCTTTTCAGTTAAAAAAAAAAAAATTTACCCTAATCCCTCCATTCCATCGTTTTTACCTACCAATTTCATTCCAAAAATCAGATCAGTCGCACCTCCTCCCTCTTCAAATAATCGTGCTTACATTCACTGATTCACCATTTCAATTCACCTTCTCCTAAATTCCTAATCGTCTCCCCGAGGACGGAGAACCCCGACCCGATTTACATTCATCGGCTTCTTGTTTTGCTGCAGTAGCGTTCGTTTCTGTGCTGTGGAGCAAGGACGGAAGACTTTGCAGCAGGAGCAGCTCAGCAGCCGAGCAGGGAGAGGGAGCAGGTAGCCAGGTAATGTATTCTATATTTCTATTAATGAAATTTTATTAAGTATAAATAATTTTCAGCTTTTGTGTTTTGTCAGCTTGTGCCTTTGTGGGAACTACTTTGTTTGAACTTTATGAAGTTGGAATCGGAGAGTGTGATGTGTGAATGTTTTGAGTCTTTAATATTTTATAAGAGAAATTGGGTTTGGGTGCATTCACTGCATTGTGATTTGGGGAATTGGGATGAATTAATAATAATATTGTAATAGTGTAGACTGTGTAGTAGTAGTGTATACAACTTAAATGTTTAATTGAAGTTGAGATTGGAGAAGTATTTGTTAAGTTGATTAGGCGTTTTTGTTAGGTATATTAATGTATTATACAATGTAGAATGTACAATATACATCTTCATCTTTTTTAAGTCTCGATTGATAATAAGTAGTAAAAGTATGGTTTTTTTAATAGATAATTGAAAAATGGAACATGATCATTCTTTACATTCTTTTTTAAGAAGTGTCGGAAAGCACCGGAGAAAAAAATGCGATTGAGATTGAGAATTCGAGGGTGAATGCATCTAGTGTTGCGGCATCGCTTTATGACTTCGGTTTAGCTAGTGGTGCTAGAGAATTTGTTGATTTAAATAGCCTCACCAAATAGATCCTCGTGATTAAGGAGAAAAATAATCGAATATCATCCCAATCAAATTAATGAAATTAGAAGAGCTTATTTGTTAAAGGGGCCTTGTCAACCCCGTGGTCATGATTTTCCTTTGACTAATTGTGGTGGCAGAGATCGTCGATTTAATGTGAAGTGGTTTGATGAACATTCTAATTGGTTAGAATACAACACTATAGAAGACAAAGCATATTGCTTGTGTTGTTATTTGTTCATAAATGAATTTGGTAATCAAGGTAGTGGCGGTGCATTTGTAAGTGAAGGTTTTAGTTCTTGGAATAAAGCAGAGAGGTTAAAAGCCCATGTTGGAACGGCTAAGAGTTCTCATAATTTGTCATTGAGGAAATGTGGGGATCTAATGAAGCAAGAGCGATCTATTGAGGTTTCTTTTCATAAGCATACATATGTTGAAAAAAAGGATTACTTGGTTCGCTTAAGTGCTACTATTAATTTATGTAGGGTTATGTTACATCAGGGGTTTTCTTTTCGTGGTAATGATGAGTCCGATGATTATTTAAATAAGGGGAATTTTATTGCATTACTTGAATATTCTGCTGATATAAGTGAGGCTATTCGTAGAGTTGTCCTTGAAAATGCTCCAAAAAATCAACAAAAAACATCTCCTAAAATTCAGAAAGATGTTATTAAGTGTTTTGCTAAAGAGATACAACAAAGGATAGTTGAAGAGTTTAAAGATGATTATTTTGCATTGTTGGTGGATGAGTTGAGTGATGTATCAGGAAAAGAACAAATGGCTGTGGTTTTTCGATTTGTTGACTCTCGTGGGAATGCAAAAGAGAGATTCATTGGGGTTGTACATGTGACGGAGACATCGTCTTTGATCTTAAAATCTGCTATTGATGGATTCTTTGCTGAGTTGGGCTTGAGTGCAATGAAAATCCGAGGTCAAGGGTATGATGGGGCAAGTAATATGAATGTTGAGTTCAATGGGTTGAAAACTTTGATTTTGAGAGAAAACGAGTTTGCACATTATATTCATTGTTTTTCTCATCAACATCAATTGGCTCTTGTTGGAGTGGCTAGAAAACTTATAGATGTTGAAGATTTCTTTTATAAGACATCCATGTTGGTGACTGTTGTCGGGGCCTCTTGTAAGCGTAAAGACATGATTCGACAAAGCCAAAGAGACTACATATTGGAAGGCATCAATAGTGGTTTGATTGACACGGGGAAAGGAGAGAGTTAATAGTTCTTTTAAACCAAGAGTTAAGTCTTAAGAGAGCCGGAGATACACGTTGGGGATCTCATCATGATTTTTTGATAAACTTGGTTAATTTATTTTCTACTGTTCTTGATGTTCTTACAATTGTTTCAAGTGATGCTACACATTCAACAAAAGAGGCCCAAGCAGACGGTTTATTGAACTATCTTTTATCATTTGATTTTGTCTTCTATTTGCAATTGATGTTGAAAATATTAAAGATCACGAATGTGTTGTCACAAGCTTTGCAAAAGAAAGAAGAAGACATTGTGAATGCTATGATATATGTTAAACATGCAAAGTGCCGGTTGCAAGCATTAAGAGATCATGGATGGGAGGATCTTTTAAATAGTATCACTTCAGTTTGCAATGAGCATGGGATTGATTGTTTGAAGATGGATGATGAATATGGTACTCCAGCTAGTCGTCGCCGTAATCCAAACAAGCACATTACTAATGATTTTCATTATCGTGTGGAATGCTTTTATGGAATTGTGGATATGCAACTTTTAATGATGAATGAGCGATTCAATGAGATCACTTCTGAGTTGCTTATTTGTATTGGTAGCTTGAGTCAACTTGATAATTTTGCTGCATTTGATTTGCAAAGGTTGATAAAGTTAACCGAGTTTTATCCCAATGACTTCTCTTATCTTGAATGTGAGACTTTAAAGGAGAAACTAGAGACATATATCATGGATATGAGATCAGATATCAGATTTAGCAAGTTGAATGGGATTGGCGATCTATCTACATTGTTGGTGCAGACCAAAAAGCATATGGGGTATTATTTGGTGTATCGGCTTTTGAACACCAACGCCGACGACATCGACGTTGTGCGTTGGTGTTGAGAAACACCAGCAGTCACCGACTTTCTTTCACGTTATAAAAGTGATACAACTTAAGGACGTCGATCCATCAGGTATTCTTCAACACCAACGCCGCGTGACACCGACGCGTTGGTGTTGAAGACGTTTTGTTCAGCAGAAAAAATATTCAAATAATGGGTGCCAAAAGTAATTATGCGTGTGCCGATAGAACCCGCCTATAAAAAAATATGTTACCTTTTTTTACACATTTGTAAAATGCTTTTTCGGGGTTTTGCGGTCCTCTACAGCCCTTAACGGCCCTCTACACCCCGTTACGGCCCTCTATGATTCGCTACACCCCGCTGCGAACCGAATCGATACTCCTAAATTCAAAACCACAAGAATTTATTATCATTAGCCCAAAACATCAACAAATAGCAATGTTAAAACATCAACAAATAGCAAATTGTCAATTGATTTTAAGTTGTTTTACAACTTTCACTATCAAAATAACGAAAATCAGATTTTTTCTGACCTGCCAGATTTGTGAATGCATCATATATTATTCAATATTGTCAATGCATATCAGGCTCATGTTTAAAAGTCTCTAATAACTTATCAAGATATTTTGTGGCAAGGCTGGGTCATTAATCTGTTGTAATATATCAATAAAATTTGTTGTTCTTTTGAGATAACATTTATCATTTTCTCAATGATTCCTTCTGATTCAGAAGTACTTGTTAATGTATCGTCCATTTTTGTTTTTCCATGGTTATCTGTATTTTCTTCATTAGTTGTATCACTACCAGAATTTATAAGCAAGTTTGAGATTTTATTCATAATTTCGTTTTCCAGATTTAGTTCATTAAGTCTTCTTTTTAATTTACAATAATTCGATGTATGTCCTTTTTTGTGGCATCTATAACATTCAATGTCTTTTAACCAATATTTTTTAGTTTTGTAGAAATTATTGTTTGAGGGTTGTTTGTTTTGTTTGTTATTTATATACAAATTCCTATTAGGTTTATAGGTTGTTTTGTTTTTATAAGTGAGTTTTTTGCAATTTCCTTTGCAAGAGGATTCATGTCTAAAAGGATTATTGTCAAATTGCTGACAAAAGGTTCCAAGTTCTATATTAGCCTTTTTTATTTCCCATTTTATGTGTTTTTGAAAGTTGAGGTCTTGGCATATTTTCATTCCCTCTTGTGGAATAACGCTAACTAGTTGTCCATATGTGTATTGATCGTAAGGAATAATTTGGTTGCCCGAATTTTCGCGAATTCCATTCCTGACTTTTTCTCCTAACAAGGTTGGTATTCCGGCTAAGAATTTTTCTTTCCAAAAAGGCTGCTTAGAATCATCCCTTTGCATTAATCTTGTTAGGAAATTATTTTTATACCATTGGAAATCACTGAGTTTTTTACAGCATAGGTTCGAGAGTAGTTCAGTGTTTCTTTTAATTTCGATGGATCTCCAAAAAAATGTATTGAGATAGTATGTATTAAAGTAGATACAACATCTTGTAAAAGTTCTTGTTGGTCGTCAAGAATTAGATTTTGTTCTTCATCGTATTTTTTTTTTGAGACATCGTATTTTAGTGAACTAAGTATTTGGTCATGTGGGTCAGGTGTTAAATAAAAATCTCACCATCTTTTTAATTGTCCTGAGAAACCTGCAATTAGCAGTTCTGCGGTAGTCCTATCTTGGACTCCGTGTTGTGTTCTATAGGCATTTGCAGCCATTGTCAATTTGATATTCATTCATAGTATCTAAGTTCTAATTATAAACAGATGATGCATTAAAACGATTTTGAGTTTGAGTTTCGACAGGTATAATGTCAAGAGGATAATTTGGAATGTGTTGTGAACTCCACCCTTATATATATATATATATATATATATATATATATATATATATATATATATATATATATATGTTAATCATTTGGATTTTCTCAAGAAACTAAATGTGGGAAGTTGGATAATAGGGTGGAAGTGCTTTGCAAAAGGGGGCACTTTTATTAGAATTGTTGTACGAGGTTGGAAGTGCTTGAAAAGTTCTATTTCATTTAACTTCAGTAACCAACATACACCGAAAAGTTACCAATTGTCGGTGATTAGAAGATATCCTTTGGTGTGTGTAATTGTATATTAATTTGATGAATCTTGCAGAGAGGATGCTCACCAAACACGATTAAAAGATTCACATTGATATATTAGGAAGTAGCAAGTAGGAAGTAAGTGTTGCTGAAACATAAATGCGTAAGAGGATGCTTATATGACGATGCGTTGTTTTTTCTGTAATATTCGAATCTTTTTTTGCCTTTACTTGTTAAGTTAGAGTGAATTCAAAAGGCAGTAGGATATACCAAAACACGTCAATAGAGTAAAGGTATAAACAAGAACCCCAATTAGTTCTTCAGAAGACTCGAGCATCGCCAAGTGATCTTGTTTCCGTACCGGTGGATTCCATATCCATTTGATCCCTTATGCTACTGGCGCCTTGCTTGGTCATAGTTTTGACTTCTGGGACGACCGTAAGAGATGCAGATGTGTTGTTATTTGCTATTCCAGCATTTACATTATGGAAGAATCATTAAGTAGCTCTCTTAACTTTTACACAGATGCACTAATGGAATCTTTGGAATTTGGATGCTTTTAAATGAAATTCAAGTTAAACAACTTTACCATGTGAGTGAAATAAAATCAACTTTATAAGGCAATCAAATCAAGTAAACCGTGCATTTTACTATAATTGCTTAATCATGCGCATATAACTCTTTTTCATATAAGACAAATATAAGAAACCTGATTTCACAAAGTTCAATTATTGGAACACAGCATCAGCAAAACACTTGCAACAATTTCACACACATTCTTTCTTTACAACCAGTAAACAAAACAAACAAACCAAGACCACGAGCAAGGGAAAAAGGAACCAAAAACCTTCACACAAACTAACAGGATTGATAGGGAATAGGTCAGGATGTATGTAATTAAGCCAAGGTTTTTAATGAATGATATATAAATTACTACAACCACCAAAATCGAATTAATGGGTATGTATGTATGCAATATAATCCAACCACTATCAATTCATCCCACTGAAATTCGAAAGGGAAGACGCTTCAAACCCATATGAAAGGTTACACTGATGATCATATGAGAATTTCGATAATACTGGCTGAATGAAGAAGGGAAGGACAAATCCAATTAAGTGGTGTATGGAGCAAACAAATTAAGCAAATCGTCTAAAAAAGAACAGTGTATGTAGTGAAATTGCAAACTCACATGGAACAATGAGGAAGGATTCCGATAGCAAAACTAAAAACGGCCGGGTATACGTTGACTATGAATCAACAGAAGAACCCATCATCTCCCCAGACCAAACAACTTCCCCTGTTGTACAAGAAAGCCAGACGTCAAACAAACGTATGGTGAAGAATGAAAAGCAAAAGTCATGAGAAATCTCTCAAATGCAAGATATATTATCCACGGTATAAGTTTACACAGAACATTAACATGTCCCCATTTATGCCCCAAACAACACAGAACTTTAACGTCTCCCTATTTATGCCCCAAACAACAATGATCAAGGAAGAAGTAATCTTCTTTTTCATATAGCAAATAAAAAGGCCATTTAACCCACCACATTGATAAGAAATAGATAATATCAAAAAAGTATACTTCTGTCAAATGCAGAAAGAAACAATAAAATTGTTGATAAATGCTTCACAAATGTGACCAAGAGAAATAGTAGTAATACAATAGCAATGTGATGTGATTAAGGAAGAAGAGATATGCATCGAAATTCTCTGGAATATGTTTAAGAGAACAAATGAATAGTAATTAAGACAGAGCTTGATTTACGTAATAAGAAGAAGAGCAAACGAAAAAAACGTATGAGACGAAACAGGTGAGGAAGACCTGTAGCTTATTGAAACGACGTCGTTCTAGTCGCATAAGAAAAAAATTGGTCGACCATTTTTGCACAATTAATATAGGGGGTTCTATTTGGACCCCCCTATTTACTACTTGCACCCACTTACTACTTGTACCACAAAAAATTACTTCGGGCACCACATGATTTTTTATATAGGGAAGTCAGTCACACTGGTGTTCCTTGTGGAACACCAACGTCAGTCACAGTGACGTTGGTGTTCCACAAGGAACACCAGTGTGGCTGACGTTCCCTATATAAAAAAGTGTTAAATCTTAGAACGTCAGTCCATGACTTTTCACTGGTGTTCCTAGTGGCATACCAACGTCAGTGACACTGACGTTGGTATGCCACTAGGAACACCAGTGTGAGTGACGTTTTTTTCACCCGAAAAAATATTCATTAATGTGGTGCAAGTAATAAAAAGGGGGGTCCAAATAGAACCCACCTTAATATAAACTTCTAAATATAAGATTATATGTGAGTAATATATCCCTTGCATACAGGAAAATTCTTCTGCGTACTGTGGGTAGGTGTTTTGATTCACATGGTACTTAGTTGGATCAAAGTTAATGACCTATATATATATATATATATATATATATATATATATGTGTGTGTGAATTTGCAAGTGATATGGTAACTTGCCTGTATGCCCATCGCTTTGCGGGAAAAAAATAAAAAAAAGAAGTAATCTAGACGTATTCAATTTGCATATTTTTATGCCTGAAGTAGTTGCAATTGTATCTAATCGGATGATATATGTCCAAGTGTCTAGAGTGGCCGTGCTATAAAGTGTAAAAGACGTACACTGTGATATCCCGGTTTTCGATAAAGGGCATGTTAAATATCAAAGCAATTGTTGAAGGAATGTGTTTTATTGATCTCAAACTTGGCCTTATAAATAGCCAGCAATTACAAGAAGAATGCATGCCTAACTGCAGTGCTAAAAATATGGAAACAGAATCACAAACAATAGACTAAGTCTACCTAGTCCACTCCCTAGAATGTAGGAGATTATTTTGCAACAGAAAGACTAATTCAAACAATTTAAACTGAAAATAGACTTAACATTCCCTCCCTTAAGCTAAACATTCTTCCTTTTTAGCTTATACTCCCAGCTTCAATCATCCCAAGCATGCTTCTGAGTCTTTCAAATTGATCCAACTTTAAAGGCTTTGTCATGATATCAGCAATTTGATCTTGAGTGTTACAATAATTGAGTTCAATAACTCCATCATTCACCAGGTCCCTCAGAAAGTGAAACCTTACATCAATGTGTTTGCTCTTACCATGAAACACCGGATTCCTTGACAATTTGATGGTTGAACTGTTGTCACACATGATCACTGTCCTTGTTTTCTTCTCTTTCATTCCCAATGCTTCCAGAATTCTCTTAAGCCACACGCATTGACAAGCACACAAAGGTCAGCCGCTATATATTCAACCTCTCAGTAGTAGATAGAGCAACTCATCGGGTCGCTTCTTTGAAGCCCAAGAAACAACCCCGATCCCATAAAGAAAACATATCCAGATGTACTTTTTCTATCATTTAAGTCACCTGCATAATCACTGTCTGTATAGCCAATGAGTCTTAGATTATCTTCTCCTTGCTTATAAAGAATCCCAAGATCCGTTGTGCCTTTCAGGTACCTTAGCATCCTTTTTGCTGCCAACCAATGAACCTCCTTTGGATTAGACACAAACCTGCTTATTATACTTACACCATACATCATGTCTGGCCTAGTTACAGTTAAGTACATGAGGCTTCCAACAACTTGCTTAAACAGAGTTTCATCAGCTTCTGGTCCATCTTCATCCTTCAACAGCTTTGCTCCTGGCACAATAGGATTTCTAACCGAGTTGCTGTCTTCCATTCCAAACCTTGTCAATATTTCATGTGCATATCTCTTTTGACAGACAAAGATTCCATCAGGACAATGCTTGACTTCTATTCCAAGAAAATGTCTCATCTTCCCTAAGTCAGACATTTCAAACTCCAACATCATAGATGATTTAAATTCTTCACACATTTTCCTTTCAAATTGTTCTCTGGCAAAGTATGCTTCAATCCTGCTGTACCACGCTCTTGGTGCTTGCTTGAGTCCATACAGTGCCTTTTTTAACTTATAGACCTTATCTTCATCTCCCTTTTTTATGAAGCCTTCAGGCTGTTGTATAAACACCTCTTCGTTAAGTTCCCCATGCAAAAAGGCACTCTTCACATCAAGTTGCAGAATTTCCCAATTGAATTGAGCAGCCATGGCAATAATTATTCGAATTGTGTCAAGTCTAGCTACTGGAGCAAAGACTTCAGTATAATCTATGCCATGACGTTGGGCATATCCCTTTGCCACCAACCGTGCTTTATACTTCTCCACATCTCCTTTTTCATTGAACTTTGTTTTAAACACCCATTTAACCCCTATAGTCTGGACTCCTTTAGGCAGTGTGGTAAGTTCCCAAGTTTGATTTTTCTCAATGGCCTCTATTTCAGCTACCATTGCTTTTTTCCATTTCTCACTCTTTGATGCTTCATCAAAAGAGATGGGATCTCCTTCAACTACCATCATTGCACTCAGCTGCTGATCATCATCATTTCCTGTAACATAGTCATTGAGCCATGCTGGTGTTCTTCTCTCTCTGATTCCTCTTCCTGCAGTTAAACTAGGTTCAGTTACCTCATTTACTGGTTCAATTGGAGGTGATCCAGAGGTTGAACCTGATCCAGGAGATGAATTATCTGAATTTCCGTGTTTGAATGATCTCGAATTTCCTCGCTTTGACCTCGGCATCATCACCGCTTTCATCTCAGACTGTCTTCATCCGCCACCTGCATTGTCTTGATTATTTCCTGCTTCAGTCTTGCTCCAATCCCAACTTTCCTCTTCCTCAAAAATAACATCTCTACTAATAATGATTGTTTTTTAAACTGGATCATACAATCTCCAGGCTTTGGACTCATCACTTATCCCCAAGAAGATGCATTTTCTGCTTTTGTTGTCCAGCTTACTTCTCTTTTGATCTGGTATATGGACATGTGCTATACATCCAAATATACGAAAATAGTCTACCATTGGCTTCTTCCCACTCCATGCTTCTTGTGGTGTTTTGTGTTTTAGGGCTGCTGTTGGACTTCTGTTTAGTATGTGCACACACCACCTAACAGCCTCAGGCCAAAAGCTATTTGGCATCTGCTTTTCTCTTAACATTGATCTGACAGCATTCATAATGGTCCTATTCTTCCTCTCAGCCACTCCATTTTGCTGAGGAGTGAATGCTGCTGTTAGTTGCCTGTTAATCCCATTGGTTTGACAGAATTCCAGAAATTCATTTGACATGTACTCACCACCTCTATCCGTTCTCAAGCCTGTGATGTATCCTCCTGTTTCTTTCTCAACAAGGATCTTAAAATTTTTAAACATGGTAAAGGCTTCTGATTTCTCATGTAAAAAATAAGCCCATGTTTTTCGAGTGAAATCATCAATAAGACTCAAAATGTACCTCTTATTGCTGTTGGACATTGGCTTGATTGGACCACATATATCTGAGTGTATTAACTGAAGTTGCCTTGTTGCTCTCCACACACTTTTCCTTGGTATAGGTTCTCTATGCTGTTTTCCAATTAAACAGGTAGTGCACACCTTTTCTGTAATCTGCAACTTAGGCAATCCATCAACCATCTTCTTGTGTGAGAGTGTTCTTAGCCCTTGGTAGTTCAAATGCCCAAATCTACAATGCCATTTGTGAGTTTCCTTTCTACGATGCAAATTTCACTTTGTAGGCACATGATACTCTTTGATGCAATGGCAAAAGATAGACAAAACATTCTTTCTCTCGCTCATGTTAGTCTGCATAATCACCCTTTTGTTGGATGAAACACTTTACAACTCCTATCTTGAAACAAAATTGCTAATCCCTTTTCTTCCAATTGCCCTATACTTAGCAGATTGTTCTTAAGTTCTGGAACATAGTATACATTAGAAATTACCTGAATTATTCCATTTAGCTTCACTCTGATATTGCCTTTTGCTTTCACAGTTATGCTAGCATTATTACCTAGCTTCACTGTTTTACTAAGCTCATCTTCCAATATCTCTGAGAACCATAATTTGTTGCTCATCATATGATTGTTTGCACTCTCAATCAAGAAACCACAGCTCTTCCTTTTGTGTTTGGTGAGGTTCTTCATAGGACATTAGCAAGAGTTCCTCTGCTTCCTCCATCTCAGTATAGTTGGCTGTTTTCTCCCATGATGGACATTCATATTGAAAATGTCCCAGCTTGTGACACTTGTAGCACTCAATTGTTGCTTTATTGAATGATTGCCTTCCTCTACCCCTGCCACGTCCTCCTCTGTTAGTACCTCGACCCCTTCCTCTATTAGAGCTTTCATCTAGTGCTACTTTCAATGCTTGTTCCTCTTCTTGAGGCCCCTGCATCCTCTGTTCGTGGACCAACAAACTCCCATGAAGCTCATCAATGGTTAAAATGCTAAGATCATTGGATTCTTCTATGGAGCAAACTACATAGTTGAATCTGGGGGTCAGTGATCTCAGAATTTTACTTACTACCGTGCTCTGCACCATATCCTCACCGTTTGCCTTCATTTTGTTGACTGTGAATAGCATACGTCCTAGAAAAGTGTCAATCTTTTCTCCCTCTTTCATTGTGAGAAGTTCGAATTCCCTCCTTAGGGCTTGGAGTTGTGCCCTTTTCACCTTCGTAGACCCTTGGTACTTCCTCTTCATTGATTCCCAAATCAATTTGGATGACCCTTTATCAAGAATTGTTTCAAGAATTTCTCTATCAATGGCTTGAAATAGGAAATTTTTCACCGTGAGATCCTTAAGCTTGGCCTCATCCACCAATTTCCTTTGTGCTTCACTTGGTCGCTCTCCTTCGATTCTTCTTTGTTGGTACACCATCCTCAATCAGCTGCCACATCTCCTTGCTTCGAAGGAAATTCTCCATAGTCATAGCCCAATGATCATAATGGCCATCAAATTTGGGAATTGATGGTTGCACAAATTTATCTCCCATTGACATTTCTTCGCACCCTCACAAAAATCTCTCGTGTTTATTTTGTAACCTCTCTCTGATACCAATTGTTAAATATCAAAGCAATTGTTGAAGGAATGTGTTTTATTGATCTCAAACTTGGCCTTATAAATAGCCAAAGAATTACAAGAAGAATGCATGCCTAATCATAGATTGCTAAAAATATGGAAACAGAATCACAAACAATAGACTAAGTCTACCTAGTCCACTCCCTAGAATGTAGGAGATTATTTTGCAACAGAAAGACTAATTCAAACAATTTAAACTGAAAATAGACTTAACAGGGCATTCTTGTCTTTTATTAAAAAAAAAAAAATCGGAATATTATATTTTTAATTTTTGGAATTTAAGAAAAAGAAAATAAAAGGAAATTAATGGTTTTATGGAATTAAGAGGGTTTAATGGGAAATAATTAGGAGTAAAACTCCCAATTATTTGGAACAGCAGTTAAAAAAAAAAAAAAGAAGGGAAACGGGTTCATCAGGGAAGCAGCGCATTGGGGAAGAAAGAGGGCTGGGAGAAGGTTTCAAAATTGAAGCTAATCCGTGCTTTTCCTGCATGCAGACTCCTCGAGGAAAAACATTCTACGTAACGCAAAGTGGTCGCTTTGGATACCAATTTCGTCTGTGAAGGTTAGTCGCTTTGGAGTTATGGTTTACGTGTTTCGGACGAGTTTGAAGGTTAATTTCGCTTTTGTTTGAAACCGTCGAACTTCGACCCTTGATATCTCCCTCGCTTTATTCCGCTTTTAGATCGTAGCATACCGTTGGAATCCTCGTGACGAGAGCTTCGCATCGGTACCAGGATCGCAGCTAGTTCTCGAGTTTTTAGGCGTAAAAAAGGTAGGAGAACCCTTACGCTTGCGCTTTGAATATACTTTGGTTGTGTTGAATTCTTGTTGCTTTGGTGTTCTAAATTGTGTTAATTTGATGCCTAATGGATGGATGATGATTTGGTATGAGTGGTAGATGATTTCGGTAGGATTTGGTTAAGAAAGATTGGGTTTGGTTCGCATTACGGGTATTATTTTATTGCTCTTCTTGGTGTTCTCTTCCACATTTTTGTTGTCTTTGGCTGTGAAATGTATTGATACCTAATAGTACTTATGACTAGTTATTTAGTCTTTTGCATCGATTTGAACAAAGATTCAGTGTATATTTATTTTTCCAGATTGAATAATATATACTATATATATTATAATAACCACATATATCTGTATATATTATTAATAATATATAGTGAATATATCACTATATATTAAATATTAAATATAATATATTATATTATTATAATAATATATTATATTTACTTCATAATAATATAATATATATTATATTATTATTAGTATGTTCACCCTATACATATTAGTATATTCGTTTCTTTGAAGTAACCATAATATGAATATAATATAATATATTATATATTATATACCTTTAGGACTTGCTTAGGTTTAGAGTTGGTCCATTGATCATGATGAGTGGTGTCGGTGAGGAAGTGTTTTCTAAATGAACTAGGATGGTTAGTTAATCACCTTTTACTACACAACTTGCTAGATAAAAGATTAAACACCATGTGGTCTTGGGTAGATCCTCAAGATCTATAGCGTGATGTGTGAACAGATAAATAAAGTGAGGGTCCTATCGGCCTCGCAGCCTATAGGCATCGCCAGATGTTCATACTATCGGAACCGGTTATTGTATCCTCAAGATTTCAATACGCTCCGGGTTATTGTATCCTCAAGATTTTAATATGTCACGCTCCACCTTGATAGCATATTGTAACAAAGATAAGCTAAGTAGTTACTGCTTTAGGCATATTGGGAGATGTAACCTTTATGCGTAGAGTCGAGTCTGTCTTGCCTTTTAGTTGAAACCTAATAATGTTCAACCTTATTTATATTCTAAGCTTAAACGTATTTCTTCCTTTGTTTGAGTATTATATACTTACCCTTGTGCATTTCTCATTGTATGTGCTTGGGGGGTGAGAAGGCTAACAGATTTCGAGTATTACGAGGAGTATGTTCCTATGAGGATCTCTGAACATGATATTTCATTCTTTGCACTTTTGTTTACATTTGAGATGATGCAATCGCTTTTATATACTTTGTTCATAGTACTTTGGGATGACGTGTGTTCATCTCTATTTCTTATTTCATAGTATTTCGTTGGGACTTTCGAGGACTTGATTGTATTGATTTGATACACTTTCGACTTTTAGTACCTTTTTTTCTATTCTAGTATCTTTATGGATATTTATTACCCGAGCATTAATTTTCCATGACGCTTTGATTGTATTGATTGTAGGCTTACATGTATAAATGAATTAAATTTTATTTATATATGTGCGAACGTCGTATTTCGGATAAGGGCTCGGTATCCGGAACGGGCGTTATAGCTGGTATCGAGATATGTGTTCCTTAGGCTTCTATTCCTTGAGTTTAACTCAATCTTATCTTTAGATCCTTAGTAACACTCTGGTTCTCTTGGTTGTCGTGATGAGTAAAAACACAAGATCGAGGACTTTGGCTCTTGGTAATCGACGTCTGAGAGGGTGAAACCTCTGTGGTCGTCGCAGCTTTGTCACCGCCGCCTCGCCACAAATACACCGTCACACCGAGCCGGAGCAGTTCAAGATCGCTCCACCACCACCTCCTCCACCTGTGGTTAACCATGCGGCGTCACTTTGGCCTTCTTCAGACGCCTCGTGTCGGGGCGCCAAAGAGAGGACGGTTGTCTATCCACCACCGGTGACACAGCACCACAAAGAAAGCTATCCTCCGGTATGGTTTTCAAGACCACAGTACCTCCGCAGATCCTCAAAGCAGCACTCTGGATTATCCTCCTTACCAGCCGAGCATCAGCTCAGATATTATCGGCCAGCAGCAGTGTACCCCTTTGGTTATCCCCTGGTCTATCACCTTTCAGCCACCGGTTCAAAGAAATAGCGGCCAGATATCCTATGGTTACCCTCCGGTTTACCCACCGCTTAGGCGGTTGTTGAGTCAAGACTACCCCCAGAGATTGGCACACTAGGTCGAGAAGAAACCGTATGCATGATAGGTATGATAAGAGTAGGCAATCTAGTAGTCGTGGCCTTATTTGATACAGAGCTTCAACCACCTTTGTGTCCTCTAGATTGCTAAGAAACTAGATTTACCTATGGAGCCTTTGAGAGATACTATGGAGATTGTTACACCCCAGCAAGGTAAATAAGGTGGTTAAGATGATACCACAAGTGGATGTTCAGTTGGACCTTATCGATGTAATAGTGACTTCACGGTTATGGATTTCTCGGACTTTGATGTGATTCTTGGGATAGACCGGCTATCCAAGAATTATGTTCACTTGGATTGCAGGCCAAGAGAGTTATTTTCGAGTCCCGGGAAAGCGAGATAAGACTTATCAGGAACGCGTTTACAGGCCAGGCAAGAAGAGACATCCTATCATTTCAGCAAATCAAGCCATCGGGCATGTCGAAAAGGATGTGAGGGCTACTTGTTGTACGCAGTGGATGTGGAACAAGTGAAACCTAAGTTAGAAGATACTAGAGTAGTCGAGATTATCCCGAGGTATTTCCGGATGAGTTGCCGAAACATGCCGAGATGTGTCATTGAGTTTGAGATACGATTAGTCCTGTGGGCGGCACTAGCTGCCAAGGCACCATCTGAGATGGCACCGGCCGAATTGAAGGAGTTGAAGGCTCAACTCAAGGAGATGTTGGAAAGGAACATCATTCACCCCAATCTTTTCACCTTGGGAGAGCACCGCTTTTGTTTGTGAAGAAGGACGGCAAAGATGCGGATGTGTATTGATTACGTGGCCTTGAACAATCTGACTATCAAGAATAAGTATCCACTACCGAGGATAGATGATCCGCTCAACCAGATTGCGGGTCGGAAAGTGTTTTCAAAGATTGATTTGCGGTCGCTACCATCGCTTAAAAGTTAAGGTGGCGGATATTCAAAGACGACTTTTCAATTACTAGATATGGACATTACGAGTTCCTTGTCATGCCTTTTGACTCACTAATGCTCCATCTGCATTTATGGATTTGATGCGCCGGGTCTTCATGCCTTACCTAGATAAGTTTGTGATTGTCTTTATTGATGATATTTTGGTATTCTCTGTAGAGATGAGGCGAGCATGAAGAGCATCTACGGATTGTTTTGGAAACGTTGAAGAAGGAGCGATTGTATGCAAAATTTTCCAAGTGTGACTTTTGGTTGGACCAAGTGAGCTTTTTGGGTCATGTCATTTCGTGTGATGGCATTCAGTTGATCCGCCAAGATTGAGGCGATTAAGGTTGGCCTACACCGACTACGCTTTTAGAGTCGAGAGCTTTACGGGTTTGGTGGTTATTATAGAAAGTTTGTGAATAATTTACAGCAAGGATAGCTACTCCACTCACCGGACTTACACGTAAGAACACCAAGTTTGATTGGACACCCGAGTGTGAGTTAGCATTTGAGTTGTTAAAGAGCAAGTTGACTACAAACCGTATTGGCGCACTCCGAGGTGTTTGATGATTATGATGTCTACACCGACGCCTTGAGTATGTGGTCTAGGTTGTGTGTTGATGCAGGGAGGAAAGGTCATTGCCTATGCATCCAGGCAATTGAAAGTACATGAGAAGAACTATCCTACACATGACTTAGAGTTGGCAGCAGTGGTTTTCACATTGAAGATTTGGAGGCACTATCTGTATGGGGTCAAGGCAAGAATCTTCACCGACCACAAAAGTTTAAGGCATTTCTTCACTCAGGAGAATTTGAATATGAGGCAGCGGAGATGGCTAGAGTTCGTGAAGGACTACGACTTGGACATTCAGTACCACCCGGGAAAGGCAAATGTAGTAGCAGATGCCTTGAGCAGAAACCAAAGGGTTTTAGAGCCCAGAGATTGAGGCTATCACAAAGCAGGGGTTGATGATTTGCGCTTTAGCGATTTGATCGAGATTGAGGACCGTCGCTGCAACACCGTTGTTGGCTGGATCGAGTTGATGGATGAGATCGAGCAAAGCAAGATGAAGATGCGCTTTGGTTGATTTGAAGAGGTTTGCAGAGAGAAGCCTCTGATTGGCTATGTGTTGGATCGAGTGGAAATCTGTGGTATCGTGGATCGCCTCTGTGTGCCTAATGTTGAGATTTGAGACAAAGAGTTATGGAAGAGGCACACAAGATTGCTTTTGCAAAGTGCATCCGTGTTCTACCAAGATGTACAGGATTTGAAAGAAAGATTTTGGGTGGCCTCAATGAAGCTAAAGATAGCTAAGTTTGTTTCGAGTGTGACGTCTGTCGAGAGAGTGAAAGCCGAGCATAGGAAGCCAGCGGGGGATGCTTAAGTCATTGGATATCCCAGTGGAAATGGGAAAAGATCACTATGGACTTTATTTCGGGGTTGCCTAAGTCGGGCGGGTGGACATGATTCTATTTGGGTAATCGTTGATAGATTAACCAAGTCGGCTCATTTCTTGCCTTTCAAGATGAATATGCCCTTGGCAAAGATGACGGAACTATATATGGACAATATAGTGAAGCTTCATGGAGTTCCAGTCTCCATTGTTTCCGATCGGGACTCGAGGTTCGTCGACCGGTTTTGGCGGAGCTTACAGGAGGCATTTGGTACCCGGTTGGACTTGAGCACAACAGCGTTTCATCCTCGACATGATGGTCGATCCTGAGAGGACTATCCAGACACTTGAAGATATGCTTAGAGCACGTGTCTTGTGAGGTAGGCGGATCTTGGGCGATTATCTACCGATTCAGAGTTTGCTTACAACAACAAACCATCACGCGAGCATAGGCATGCCACCGTTTGAAGCTTTGTATGGTAGAAGATGCAGGACGCCTTTTGTTTTGGGACGACGTTGCGGAGAAACAACTTCATCGGGCAGAGTTAGTTGAGCAAGCCAAAGAGAGGTTCGATTAGTGAAGAAGAATCTGCAGATAGCTCAAGACAGCGAAAAAAGTTGGGCGGATGTCGACGAAGACCGCTTGAGTTTGAAGTTGGTGATCGTGTTTACTTGAAGGCATCACCAATGAGAGAGTAAAGCGCTTTGGTCGAAAGAAAGAAAGTTAAGCCCGAGGTATGTCGGACCTTTTGTGATCCTGGAGAGGATTGGACCTTTGGCCTATAGACTACAGTTGCCAGAGTCTATGTCCAGAGTTCACAACGTCTTCCATGTTTCGATGTTGAAGAAGTGTTTGACGAAGACAGAGGTTGAGTCTACAGTGGATCCAGAGATACTTCAGACAACCTCGCTTATGATGAAAAGCCGATTAAGATTACGAGCGAGGAGAGAAGATGATTAAGAGGAAGATGGTTCAGTTGGTTCTTGTTCAGTGGAGCAATCATACACCTGAGGAAGCAACTTGGGAAGTTGAGGGTGATATGATCAACGAATTTCCGGAGTTTTTGGATTTACCAGGTACGTTCAAGTTTCGAGGACGAAACTCCTCTTAAGGGGGGAGGAATGTGATATCCCGGTTTTCGATAAAGGGCATTCTTGTCTTTTATTAAAAAAATCGGAATATTATATTTTTAATTTTTGGAATTTAAGAAAAAGAAAATAAAAGGAAATTAATGGTTTTATGGAATTAAGAGGGTTTAATGGGAAATAATTAGGAGTAAAACTCCCAATTATTTAGAAACAATAGCTTTAAAAAAACAAAAAAGAAGCGGAAACGGGTTCATCAGTGAAGCAAATAGCATTGGGGAAGAAAGAGGGTCGGGAGAAGGTTTCAAAATTGAAGCTAATCCGTCGTTTTTTCATCTGAGACTCCTCGAGGAAAAACATTCTACGGAACGCAAGGGTCGCTTTGGATACCAATTTCGCCCCGTGAAGGTTAGTCGCTTTGGAGTTATGGTTTACGTGTTTCGACGAGTTTGAAGGTTAATTTCGCTTTTGGTTTGAAACCGTCGAACTTCGACCCTTGATATCTCCTCGCTTTCTATTCCGCTTTTAGATCGTAGCATACCGTTGGAATCCTCGCGACGAGAGCTTCGCATCGGTACCAGGATCGCAGACTAGTTCTCGAGTTTTTAGGCGTAAAAGGTAAGGAGAACCCTTACGCTTGCGCTTTGAATATACTTTGGTTGTGTTGAATTCTTGTTGCTTTGGTGTTCTAAATTGTGTTAATTTGATGCCTAATGGATGGATGATGATTTGGTATGAGTGGTAGATGATTTCGGTAGGATTTGGTTAAGAAAGATTGGGTTTGGTTCGCATTACGGGTATTATTTTATTGCTCTTCTTGGTGTTCTCTTCCACATTTTTGTTGTCTTTGCTGTGAAATGTATTGGATACCTAATAGTACTTATGACTAGTTATTTAGTCTTTTGCATCGATTTGAACAAAGATCTCGTGTATATTTATTTTTCAGATTGAATAATATATACTATATATATTATAATAACCACATATATTGTATATATTATTAATAATATATAGTGAATATATCACTATATATTAAATATTAAATATAATATATTATATTATTATAATAATATATTATATTTACTTCATAATAATATAATATATATTATATTATTATTAGTATGTTCACCCTATACATATTAGTATATTCGTTTGCTGAAGTAACCATAATATGAATATAATATAATATATTATATATTATATACCTTTAGGACTTGCTTAGGTTTAGAGTTGGTCTGTTGATCATGATGAGTGGTGTCGGTGAGGAAGAGTTTTCTAAATGAACTAGGATGGTTAGTTAATCACCTTTTACTACACAACTTGCTAGATAAAAGATTAAACACCATGTGGTCTTGGGTAGATCCTCAAGATCTATAGCGTGATGTGTGAACAGACAAATAAAGTGAGGGTCCTATCGGCTGCGCAGCCTATAGGCATCGCCAGATGTTCATACTATCGGAACCGGTTATTGTATCCTCAAGATTTCAATACGCCCGGGTTATTGTATCCTCAAGATTTCAATATGTCACGCTCCACCTTGATAGCATGTTGTAACAAAGATAAGCTAAGTAGTTACGCTTTAGGCATATTGGGAGATGTAACCTTTATGCGTAGAGTCGAGTCTGTCTTGCCTTTTAGTTGAAACCTAATAATGTTCAACCTTATTTATATTCTAAGCTTAAACGTTTCTTCTTCCTTTGTTTGAGTATTATATACTTACCCCTTGTGCATTTCATTTGTATGTGCTTGGGGGTGAGAAGTAAACAGATTTCGAGTATTACGAGGAGTATGTTCCTATGAGGATCTCTGAACATGATATTTCATTCTTTGCACTTTTGTTTACATTTGAGATGATGCACTGTTTTATATACTTTGTTCATAGTACTTTGGGATGACGTGTGTTCATCTCTATTTCTTATTTCATAGTATTTCGTTGGGACTTTCGAGGGACTTCAGTTGTATTGATTTGATACACTTTCGACTTTTAGTACCTTTTTTTCTATTCTAGTATCTTTATGGATATTTATTACCCGAGCATTAATTTTCCGCGCGCTTTGATTGTATTGATTGTAGGCTTACATGTATAAATGAATTAAATTTTATTTATATATGTGCCGAACGTCGTATTTCCGGATAAGGGCTCGGTATCCGGGAACGGGGCGTTACATACACTACACATAAATATGGTTATGTGGTATTGCAACTAAATTTAGTGACCCGAAATCTATACCGAAGGGATTGAAAATATACTATCTTAGATACTGCTAGTAGGACAGTTCAGTATGGAACGTGTATGCATGCAGATTAAAGAAATATCAATCATGTGTAATAATATGATGTGTAATGATAGTAGTGTCTATCGGTTTCCGGTGCACAAGTCAGACATTCCTGGTGTACCTTAAAATGTGATTAATGATTAAAGAAATGTTGTATTTATTGAGGAGATCTTTCCTTGTAAAGTCAAGGAGAAATAAGGTTTAAGTTCAATCTATAGCCCTTGACCGAATGTTAAGGTATTTGAAATTTACAAAGTACCTCGGTATACAATATACAAGATATCAAGCAGCATTGGAAGGATACTGTAAGGAATCAAAATCCAGTAGTGGATATGTATTCGCTATTGGTGGTGGTGCAGTGTCCTGGAAGTCCACGAGACAGACATGCATAGTTCATTTCACGATGAAATATGAGTTTATATCATTGGATTAGTATGGAGAAGAAGCTGAATGGCTTAGAAATATCCTTGAAGATATTCCATGTTAGCCTAAGCAGTGGCTGCTCTTTTTTTTTTTGTTTTTTTCTTATTCTCAAAGCTTTATATATTTTAGCTTGATGATGTTGCGGAGTGAAAAGGTTTATGATATTAGGTAAAAGGTTTATAGAGAAAAAAATTATAAGTTGATGACGTGGCGTACAAATAAAGCTTTTATTGTTGGAGATGCCCTAATGGACCAACAACAAGATCAATTGAAAGAACTGTCTAATTTTCTTCCTCTTGAACCTTTTTATTGCCCTCTTCCCTTTTTGTATATTCCATGTCAGGTTTCTATTTTTCTTTTTGTATATTCCATCATCTTCTAATCTTTGCATTCTCAAAAAGAAGTTTAGATCTATGTATTTTGGAGTGGTTTCTATTTTCCCTTTTTGTATATTCCATCATCTTCTAATCTGTTAGATCTATGGTTGGGTGGTTTTTTGTGCGGAGTCTTGTATGGGCTTGGATGTGAGGTTCTATGCCGAGTTGAAGGCCCTATTGGCTGGGTTATTTTGGAAGGTTTATCAAAGTTGGGGTTGTTTTGGAAGATTTTGAATTGACTCTTTATATTTCTGGGCGTTAGTCCGTGTGTTTAAATCTTTTTTCTGCCAAAAAAGGAACAAAAAATGAATAAAATAACTCTATGTAATGGGCCCCTTATTTCTTTTCTCTTCCAACAAGAAAAATGCAGATGGTATTGAGTTAATTAGCTACGAATTTCAGTCGAAATATTCTCTATGCAACCGCCTTTCTCTTCTCATTCAAATTCAAAAATACATTCCTTTCCTTCCCTGCTGAACTTCTCAGCTAAATTTTGAATATCTCTAATTTTGGCAATAGTAATTTTCCTACTTTTCTTTCTGATTTTGATTTTAATATTTTATGGTGAAGAAGAATTACTTATAATAATGCGATTCTAATCATAGTATGTTCCATTAAAAAATCATCTGAACTTATCTTCTAGGCTTTTCGAATCTGAAAAATCATCCACTTTTCTTTTGGATTTTGTTATTTTATGAAGATGAAGAATTACTTAAAAGTACCGTGATTCTAATGATAATATGTTCCATTAAAATTTCACTGTAGTTCTCGAAATGCCTAGAAGAAAAGTTCAGATGAAATTTTAATGAAACATACTATCATTAAAATCGCAGTATTTTAAGTAATTCTTCCTCTTCATAAAATAACAGAATCAGAAAGAAAAGTGAATTATCTCCAACCTTCGGTGTAATTCAAAATGCCTAGAAAAAAAGTTCATATGAAATTTTAATGGAACATACTATCATTAGAATCGCAGTACTGTAATTAATTCTTCTTCTTCTTCATAAAAGATTAAAATCTTCTTCAGAAAAAAAAGGAAAATTACCATTGCCAAAATCAGAGAGATATTCAGCTTGATGAACTTAGCTGAGAAGTTCCGGAGAGAGGGGAGGAAAGGAATGTATTTTTGAATTTGAATGAGTAGAGAAAGGAATTACGTAGAGAATATCACGACTGAAACTTGTTGCTAACTAACTCAATACCATCTGCGTGTTTCTTGTTGGAAGAGAAAAGAAATAAGGGGCCCATTACATAGAGTTATTTTATTAATTTTTTGTTCCTTTTTTGGCAGAAAAAAAGATTTAAACACACGGACTAACGCCCAGAAATATAAAGAGTCAATTCAAAATCTTCCAAAACAACCCCAACTTTGATAAACCTTCCAAAATAACCCAGCCAATAGGGCCTTCAACTCGGCATAGAACCTCACATCCAAGCCCATACAAGACTCCGCACAAAAAACCACCCAAAATCCATAGATCTAACAGATTAGAAGATGATGGAATATACAAAAAGGGAAAATAGAAACCACTCCAAAATACATAGATCTAAACTTCTTTTTGAGAATGCAAAGATTAGAAGATGATGGAATATACAAAAAGAAAAATAGAAACCTGACATGGAATATACAAAAAGGATACAAAAGGGAAGACATGTTCTGAAGAAAGGAGAAAGGCCGCCGGAAGAGGGCAATAAAAAGGTTCAAGAGGAAGAAAATTAGACAGACTTCTTTCAATTGATCTTGTTGTTGGTCCATTAGGGCATCTCCAACAATAAAGGCTTTAAAAGCTTTATTTGTACGCCACGTCATCAACTTTTACCTACTATCATAAATCTTTTCACTCCGCAACATCATCAAGCTAAAATATATAAAGCTTTGAGAAGAAGAAAAAAACAAAAAAAAAAGTGCAACTTTTTGGTTCCATGAACCGGTTCAAGAACATAAAGCTTTTGGTGTAAAGCTTTGATGACTCATCAAACTCCAATGGTTAAAAAGCTATTGTAAAGCTTTATACAAAATTTTAAACCTCTCATTGGAGGTGCTCTTTGAGCTTCTCCAATGGAGAATGTGGTAAAAGGTTTAAACCTTTTGTAAAGCTTTGGTTTCCATTGGAGCTGTGCCAAATCAGCAAAGCTTTATCCAAAAGCTTTTGAGAATATCAACCGGTTGATTACTGCAAAAATCTGACATTTTGCTTTTTTTTTATGGGTTGTGTGTAGTAGAAAAAATGTTAATGTATAATGGTTTTTTTTAAATGTATAATGGGTCCATGCTATAAAGTTTTTTAATAGAATTATGATTGTGGGAATAAACTTTAGGGGGAATGAGGGAGAATGACAGAAATATTTCATCAATTGAGTAAAAGGACAGTTTTTTGAAACTTTTGCATAAAGGACAAAACTATTTATCCATTGTCGAAATTCACTTGTGTTCGGAATTCACTGTTTAAATTCACAACCGAAGTTCACTGTCAAAATTCACTAATTTTCAAAATTCATTGTCGAAAGTCACTGATTTTCGGGATTCACTGTCGAGATTCATTGATTTTCGGGATTCACTGTTTGTCCTTCTAGCTATAAAAATTAGGAGGAGTGGTAATAAAGGACAAAAAAAAGTTGAAAAATAGGATTAAGGACAGTGGAAAATATATCATGTGTTAAAGGACAATTCCGCTGTTTGTTACTCAAAATACACTGTTTGTTGCATTGTCTTTACAGTGGAATCCACTATTCCACTGTTTGGTTTGTCTTTTTCACCCAATAAAAAATTCCACTGTCCTTTTTACACAATTCCACTCTTATTTTGTCCTTTTTAACAATAAACCTTAAAAATTATGCAGTTGTCCTTCTCCCTATAAAAAATATGTAGCTGTCCTGTTACTTAAAAATATTCCAGATTGTGTCCTTATCCCTAATTTCCCATAAATTTTATAGGTAAAAGGTTTATTTATTGATGAGGTGACACAGTTATAAACTTTTTTATGGGTGTATTGTTGGAGATACCCTTATATAGAGAGAGCAATGATAGTAGCACCGTGTGTGCTTGACAAGTGTCTGGAACTTTAGAAAGAGAAAAAAACCATGATATGTACAACTGTACATTGACAAGATAAAATGTCGTATACATAGCACAATACTAGATAGTAATTTATTGATCATCTTGAATAAATGAACGGATGAAAAAATAGTTACATAATTAGTATTTAATTCATGGTTAGGTTGGCTGATGTTATAGTATTAAACACATCATTATTGTTATTAAAAAAAATGGTAATGATGTGTATTTTTTTTTCCTTAAGAAAAAAACCATTTTGTGTAATAAAATACCTTAAGCATTCAAGAAAGATCTATACAGATCAATTATTTTACAAAGCAAATATTTCACTATTAGCCGAATAGAATTTCGAGAACATCACGACTAAACATTTTACAAGTTGATTCAGAGCTGAAACGAGATTAAACAGATTTTAATAGATCTAGACATGCAAATTTTTTTAACACATAAAATTTAGAGAAGACAATCCTTAATCATTCATATTCAACCAGTGGCAGACCTACATACAGCTGAGGGGGGCAACTGCTCCCCTTAATCGGAAAAAATCCTACTAATATATGTAGTATGTATCTTGTTTCCCCCTTAAATTTTTTATTTGTCTCTTTAAATTTTTTAAACCCCCTACTTACCCGAGATCTTGCGTCCGCCACTGTATTCAACATAGATCTTAAGCATGTATTTTGAGATAAACATTTTTAATCACTAAAAGGACTCAGTTCTGCAGAAAAGATTTCATCTTTAATTCAGGGAAATTCTATCACGGGGACTCCGGTGTAGGGAGTCCCCCATGTGTTCAATTATGAACCACATGTTTTTATTCTGAAATAAATAAGTGTGAATAAAAATTAAAGATATGTGGTTCAAAAGGTGCCACACAGGGACTCCTTACCCAGGAGTCCCCGTGATAGAACTTCCCTTTAATTCATGGATTAAAACATGCATTAGACAGATACATACATCAATTTATCATCATTTCGATGGAATCACAGATTAACACAGATAGTCAATAAGCATTCATTTTCAGATTAAAGATTAGGCATTTAATCTCAAAACAAAAAGCTTAGGTTAATCAAAATATTAAATTAAAATAAAGAACTTCCCTTAGGATTTGCAGTATCGCGAACTGAATATTTCGGTTGATGTAGATCGGACATCATCGGCCTCGATATTTCACTTCTTTCATCGGCCTCAGCTTTACAGATTTCCTCAGATGGCCGGTTCCTCTACCTTCACCCCGGACGGACCATGAGGCTTGAGAGCATTGAACAAATCAGCTTAGCATAGAGCTTTTCTCTAGAAGAAGCTATTTTGAGAATGAAGAGATCATTGAAACGAGAAGAGGTTTTGATTTTCAAGAAAGAGGAAAGCATCGGTTACAGTTAGGGAGAGCAGAAAGCTTTTAGAGCATTGAAAAGAGGAAGGACGGTTTGAGAGAAGATAATGTGGTGGTGATAGGCATTAAAGGGAAGTGGAGACCATTCCAGGGAAATCTCGAGGGAGTGTAAAGGGGGATTAAGGTGTAGGGACTTTTGTTGTATATTGATGGAAGGGAGGGGGTTAAGAAGTATATATTATGTAGTGGAGAATAATATTATACGGAGGATAAAGGCTTTGGAATGGTACGGCCCAGAATTACTATGAAATAAGAGGCTGGGAAATATTTTGGGCTGGATATATAAATAAATACCTTTCATATTAGGCCTATAATATTAAGTAGATACATATAAAATAAAATATTTATATAAAGGGATAAATGTAACTTACTCTCCTCAAACTATATGTTCTATTTACAACAACCTTAAAGTATTATTTGAACAATTTACGAGGAGGAGCTGAGGAGGTTACGTGAGTCATCTGATTATTCGACCCATCAGGAGCGTATACTTATGCAGCAATTAGATCAGTGTCAAACTATGGAGGAGGAATATTGGCGGCAGCGGGGCAGGAGTGAGTGGTTAGCGATGACCGACACAAATACACGTTACTTTCATCACAAGGCGGCAGCTAGGAGGAAACGTAATTCTATTCATTTGTTGCATGATTCCCAAGGGGTGGTGCGGGATGAGCCTGCAGACATGGAACGTGTTGCGGTGGATTATTTTCAGGCAATCTATTCATCGAACGAGACTATAGTGGATTTAGATGGGTTGTCTTTTACAGCGATGGATGTTGCCCAACGGCGTTTTTTGGCGGCCGAGTTTACGCAGAAGAAGTTTGTCTTTGCTCTGAAGCAGCCTTCCGGGAAGAAGTCGCCGGGGCGGATGGTATGCATGTGATTTTCTTACAAAAATTTTGGGGCATAGTTGGGGATGATGTTCTGCGAGTAGTGTTGGATGTCTTGAATAATAGTGCTCCCCTAGGCCGACTTAATGAAACTTATATCTCGTTGATTCCCAAAGTTTCTACCCCTACAGTTATGACTGAGTTTCGTCCGATTGCATTGTGCAACTCGACCTATAAACTTATCTCTCGGGTGATAATTAATCGTCTTAAAAGGGTGATTGGGGATGTGATCTCGGAGAATCAAAGTGCTTTTGTTTCAGGCCGCCTCATTACGGACAATGCGATTATTGATTTTGAAGCCTTTCACTCTCTAAACGCGGGGGCTCTCGGCTGTGACTCTCATGCAAATACCGGTTGAGATATGGCTAAGGCCTTTGACAGAGTAGAGTGGCAATACCTCTGGAGGGTTATGGAGCGTATGAGTTTTCCCCCGACCTTCATTGACTTGGTACGCCGCGCGTGACGTGGCGTCGTCATATCGTATTTTGATTAATTAACGGAAGCCTAGCCGGCGAGTAATGCCGACCAGGGGTATTCGGCGGGGAGATCCGCTCTCGCTTTTTTCTTTCATCATTTGTGCAGAGAGGATTTACGCTTTTGCTTCATGATTACGCAGCGCTGGCGCTTTGCGTGGTATTCGTTTTGGCAGAGAGGCGGAAGTATCTATCTCCCATTTATTATTTGCTGATGATTGTATGATATTTTTTGAGCTCATGGTAGGGGTAGGGGAGACATTGGTGGAGCTGTTTGACAGGTATGGTGCTCTTTCTGGTCAAGCCATCAACTTCCATAAATCTAATTTGTATTTTTCGGAGGGAGTCTCGGCAGCGGAGCAAGCGGCAATGTCCGAGTTACTGCAAATTCCTCTCAGGGATGGTTTTGGGAAGTATTTGGGGTTGCCGTATGTGATCGGGCGGAATAAGCGTCAGGTGTTTGAATTCCTAAGGGATAAGATACGCAAAAAGGTAGCGGGTTGGAAGGATAAATTGCTCTCGCCTGCCGGGAAGGAAGTGTTTATCAAGTCGGCTCTTCAGGCTATTCCTACGCTTATATCATGCAAAGGCTTCAGTTCCGACTACACTCATCCGGAACTTGAGCAAGCCATCGTGGGTTTTTTGGGGACACAGAGAATAAGCGTCGAGTACATTGGAAAAGCTGGGAAGCCTGTTGCTCGCCGAAGAATCTGGGGGGCTTAGGTTTTCGAGATTTGGAATGCTTCAACCTGGCCCTATTGGCAAAACAGTCTTGGCGGATTTTTAATAGTCCGGGCTCATTGGCAACACATGTCTTGCATGCGAAATATTTTGAAGACAGTACCATTCTTGCGGCTGGATTAGGGGCTCGGCCGTCGCTTTTTTTGGCGCAAAGATATCGGAGGGCGAGACCTCTTGCTTAGTGGTTTCACTGGAGAGGAGGGTGGGGATGGTGACTCGGTTTTTCTTTTTCATGACGCCTGGACTAGCCGACGACTTCGTTTCGTATACCTTTGCGTGGCATTTGAGCTTCCAACAGACTCCAAGGTGTCGACTTTATTTATCCCGAATGCAAGGATGTGGATGTACAGAGGATTCAAAGAAATTGCTTTCGGCCGTGGGAATCGGGATGCTATTTTAGCAACCACTATAGCCCCAGCGCGGCATCCTGATAAGAGGATTTGGCACTATGATCGTAAGGGTCTATACAAAGAAGATCAGTTACTTTCGGCCTTATCACTCTACCGGTCGGCGTCCGTGAGCGCTCCACTACTTCAACCTGGAGAATAGAATATGGAGGAGTTGTTGGCGCTTACAGTCTGACCTCGTATTCAAGACTTTTGTGTGAGGTGCCTTCATGATTGCCTTGCTATCGGGCGGGGTCGCGCGTAGAGTATGGGAGATGGTCTTTGCTTGGCATGTGGTGAGTCCGAAACTATGCGACATGTGCTTTTTGAGTGTGAAATGGCGGACGGACAGGATTTGGAGGGTGTTGCCATTTTATGGGATTCTGGCGCCTTTCTCTCGCCTCCTTTGCGGATTTCTTCCTACGCCTATTGTAGAGAGCTTCGAGTCCAGGACACCGCGCGGTTTGTGTGGCTTATGTGGGAAATTTGAAGGCGCGACGCTCATGGTGTTTGACGACCAAAGCGCTTATGTTTCAGAGTGTGTGCCCGCTTTCTCTGCAAAGATCGATCGAGTATTGGGAGGCTATGGCACTTTATCAAACGCATCATGGGTCCACGCCTGGCGATAAATGGGTAAAGCCACCGGAAGGGGTAGTTAAGGGTAATGCGGATGCGTCGATTTGGATGTGAAGCGTGTATTGGCATCATTTTCCGGGACTCTCTGGGGGTAGTCCTGCATTCCTTTGTGTACCATTTCACCTGGGGACCGATATAAATTCTTTGAGCCAAAGCGCCATTTCTTGGCCCTAAGAAGAGGCGAGGCAATTGGGGTTCCAAATGACTAGTTGAGAGAGTGATTGTTTAGCTTATGTGGCGCGCCTTCGAACCCTGCGTGGAGGATCTCACGGCACACGGGTGTCTAATTCGAATCTGTTTGGCTTTTTTATCTAGTTTCATACCGTTTCTTTTCGCTTTTTCGCGTGCAGGAAATGTCCCCGCCTACACGTTAGCTCGACATGCTTTGTCAATTTCTACTCGAACTTCTTGGGGTATTCTCACCCTTTTGACGTTTTACCATTGTTTTGGCGGATGTTATTTAATAAAAGTTTTTTCCTCAAAAAAAAAAAGTATATACTATGAGCAATTTACAACATCAAACCTTTAATTTCTCAATTTAGCACCTAAAGTGGTATTTTTCCTCTATTTACATCCTTTATTCAAACTGAATGTTATTTAAATATCCAATTAAGGATAAATTTGTCCATTCATCACCATCTTTCGATCTTCCCTACCTGATTTTTCTTTCACCACCACACTTGCGGCCTTATATTTCTCCTCCCCCAGCAACTCAATCAAACCTAATAAAAATGCAGCTCAAATGAATACAATATGCAATAACAACAACAATAAAAACCATATTAATGATAGTAATAGATTAATTTACGAAAAAGACAAGGGAAATAATTAACAGGATGTTGTTAGAGTTGTATATGAATCGAGAAATACATGCAAATAGAGAACCTTGCTCTTCTCTCGTCTGAGGGCCGATGAAGGAAGAAGGTGAGTACGTAATGTCTTTTTCTAAAACCAACAGATAAATAAATAAATATATACATACATAAAATTTCACAAGTTCCCTTTTTGTTATATATCTAATTTCCGCAATCTGGAACCTGTATACAATAATACATAGCAGACCATCAAAACGGGAAGAGAACTCGAGAGAGGGGAGGAATTGATTTTGACTTAGATGCGGAAGTTACGGGGTAAGTGAGTGATGAAACATCTGCAATATCAGTGAAAGAAAATGGGGCAAGATGAGTGGGAAAGAGGAGTGCAGAGGTGCAGAAAGAAAACGGGGCAGATGGAGAAGATGAAGATGACATGAATTGACAGATTTACCCTCCATTTAGTATTTTGATAATATTAAAACTCAATAAAGGGTGTAAATGGAGTAATATAACATTTTAGGGTGGGAAATTGATTAATTTATAGTTCAAGGTTGTGAATCGCTCATAAATTATCATAAATTATAATTTAGGGATGTAAATCGAGCAAATAATAATTAAAGGTTGTAAATTTTGCTTACGGTGTAGTTTAAGGGGGTAAATTGCATTTTTTCCCTTATATAAAAGATAAATATATATACATATATAGTCTAATAATAGATGATATAAGTAATGTGATACAAGCAACATAATTAATGTAATACCTTTAAACAAAAAAAAAATAATGTAATGCCATAATATGTATATGTCACTTTAATATAATATTATAATGAAGTGATGCATGTCATGATCAAGATCATTAGACATACTTATAAAATTGAACACTTAATGTGACATACATATATAACTTACATAAAACACTTATAACGCAATTTATGTCACATAGAAAAATTTAGCGTAACATACACAAGATATTGATCACGTATACTATCAAAAGATATTTTAGTCACTTATAAAATATAAAAATCAAACTTGACGTGACTTGATTATTTTCAAACACATATCACTTAAGATAGGATATAGTTAATTGTAGGAGAACGGCTACAGTCCAGTTCCTTAATTGTCCAGTTTTTTTAATCTCTGTCGTTGAAAAATATATAGATAATTACATATGTTGGATCATTTGTTTTATACACCATAATTAATGTGTGTAATAACACACTTAATCAATCCCATAAATTGGTAAACAGTTTCCCTAAAATAAAAAACAAAAACAAAACAAAAAGAAAAAGAAAATACTACGGTCCAGACAGTAGAAAAGAACTGGACCGTCCAGTTTATCGTTGGATCAATATTGAGAGAATATAGACCGTTAGATTGATGTGATGATTATTTGTTATTATATAATGTAAAAAAATTCTTAACCCATTAAGTAGGTTACCGGTCATAAACCTAATAAAAAAAGTGAAATTACGAAAAAGGACATTTTGGATTCAATAATTTATAAAAATGACACCCTCATAATATTTTTCAGCATTAAGGACAAATCAAAATGTTAATGTACAATACTACCCTTTCTCTTCTCCACTGTTATCATTTTCACGTTTCTCATCTTCCCATCATCATCAACCTTAAACTACTCCTATATCAAATGCTACTTCAATTTCATGGTAATCCTTAATATTTATCATTTCCCTACGGTTACATCATTCCATTAATTATTCAACAACACATTAGCATTCTCTGCTGCACGAAGAAAAAGAAGAAAAGAAAAATAATTCGTTCCATCTCCAAAAAAAAATTGAATGGTTTGCCCAGGTTCATCAGCATAAATTCATCCCAAGCCAACCAGATTAAAATGTGTTTGGATTCCCTTGAAAAAAAATGTTTGGATCTCATTCTTGTGACAATTTGAATCTACTTTTATCATGATCTGATGATTTGAATCGAGAATCGTCAAATACCGCTCCGGACTCCGGTAATGTTTGTGTCTTCATAACAATATTATTATTGACGGCGGCACCATCCCCATTACCGGAGTTATATGTAGTGTGATTTTTAGCAGATGAATGTTTTTGGGTAATGAAAATGTCCGATGGAAGAATTCGATAGAGAACAATACGTGAGATTTCCAAATGTGTTTTTTTTAGGAAAAATGTTAATAATGTGTAGTTATCGTTTTTTGCAAATTGTTTACCGGTATATCAGGTTAAAAAGATTGCTTAGATTTGTTATTGAACACATTACCTATGGTGTACTAAAAAAACGATCCAACGCACGCAATTATTTGTATATTTTTTTAACGATAAAGATTAAAAAACTGGACCAATAAAGAACTGGACCGTAGACGCTCTCAAAAGAAAAACTACACGGTGTATTGCCTGGGCTATTATTTATTAATATATTTGTTAACACAAATATACCCCTATCTCTTGCCCTCTCCCAAACATCACCCCTTTTTCGGAGGAGTTCTTGTGTGGTGTCTCCACACGGTGTGGAGACACGTGTGGAGACATACACACCACACAGTTTCATTATGTCTTTAAAACTACAGAAGCACAAAGCACCACCACACAACAAGGCTCTACTCAGTCAGCAGCAGCAACAACAACAGAGCAGTCATTGTCACCATAATTCCTCAAATGGAGGAAAGCTGATAGACTACTTCGAGGATGGATTATAGGATCACTTTCAGAAGATTTCCTAAGTCTGGTAATTGGCCTAGACACTGCCAAGGAGTCTGGGATGCACTCAGAGATGCATATGATCAGGATTCTTAGGAAAAGGGAGTTCAATCTAAAGCAACAAATCACATACCTCAGAAAAGAGGATGGAAGATCTGTGAGTGATCTTTACAACTACCATAATTCCTCAAATGGAGGAAAGCTGATAGACTACTTCGAGGATGGATTATAGGATCACTTTCAAAAGAATTCCTAAGTCTGGTAATTGGCCTAGACACTGCCAAGGAGTCTGGGATGCACTCAGAGATGCATATGATCAGGATTCTTAGGAAAAGGGAGTTCAATCTAAAGCAACAAATCACATACCTCAGAAAAGAGGATGGAAGATCTGTGAGTGATCACATCAGAATCTTTAAAGGATTATGTGACAATCTGGCTGCTATAGGAAAACCAATCCCAGATCCAGACAAGGTATATTACCTGGTCACAAGTCTTGGTCCCAAATATGAGACCTTTACAACTACCATGTTAAAACCTCCTAGGCCCACATGCCCAGAACTAGCGTCACAGATCTAAAATTTTGATCAAAGAATTAGGACCTGTTTCAACTCACACAATGACACGGACAGTCAGCACTCCATGGCACATATGGCCTTTTTTGGACAGGCACAACAAAATACAGGCAACATGAGGGACAATAACTCCAAGTTTGACTCATATAGAAGAGGATTTCAGGCACAAAGGAACAAGTCAGACAACAGAACACAAACAGAAGGCCACCACCTGAAGGACAAAGGAAAATGACTAATGCAGAGAGGGAACTCTACAAAAATGAAACATGTCAGTATTGTGGCATACCTGGACACATAGCCAAAATATGCTGGTGGGTGCCCAAGAAACCAGATCAAAGCAGCAATTCACTACCACAGGCACTTGCCACTCTTACACTGGACAACTCAGTTGCAGACACTAAATGGACTATGGATACAAGTACCTCAAACCACATGAGTCACAATTCATGTATGATTACTAATCTCAAACCTTATACAGGAGCTGACTCTGTCATTATTGGCAATGAAGCCCACAATCCTATTCAAGGAATTGGGAAGGTGTGCTCTCAGAATTCCAATAATCAGTACCACTCTATGATGTATTACTAGTGCCAGACTTAAAGAAAAACCTTCTGTCAGTAGGACAACTCACAGATCAACACCCTGTGAATTGTTACTAACTGTGGATTTAATGTGAAGGAAAGACAAACAGGAACACCACTGATGACAGGGAAAAGGAAAGGTGATCTATATACCTGGTCTGGACCACCAACAGCCCTTTATTCAAACAGGTTCAAGGGTGGAACAGCAGATACTTGGCACCAGTGGCTTGGACACTCACAATTCTCTGCAGTACAAAGGTTGAAGAATAAAGGGTTAATCCAAGTTGTAGGAAAAATAAAAACATATACTATCTGTGGAAGTTATCAACTAGGAAATCTAAATAAATTACCCTTCTTTGATTCTGAACACAAAAGCAAGGCTATATTTGACATTATTCATTGTGATTTATGGGGCCCTGCCCAAGTGGTTTCATTAGGGAAATTTCATTATTATGCATGCTTTGTTGATGATTTTCCTAAGTATACCTGATTAGTCCTTTTAAAAAATAAATCTGATTTCTTTGAACCTGTATTGCTTTTGAGAATTATGTGCAGTGCCAGTTCAACAAACAAATCAATATTTTCCACTCAGATGGTGGTGGAGAATTTATATACACACCCCTAGCTAAGACAGCACTTCCTAGACAAGGGAATGCTGCACTACTTCTCCTGCCCACATACACCAGAACAAGCAGGAGCAGTTGAAAGGAGACACAAGACTATAAGAGAGTTGGGCCTGACCATGATCTTCCATAGCATGACACCTCTCTACCTATGGCCAGAAGCCTTTGCCATAGCTGTCTACATAATGAACAGGTTACCCACCTCAACACTAAACTTTGACACACCTTTCCAGACCCTACACAAAACCCAACCAGATTACTCTATGCTGGGAGTGTTTGGCTCTAGATGCTACCCCTATACCTGGGATTCCAAACAAAACAAGTTTGATCCAAAAACCTTACCATGTGTGTTCATAGGGTATAGCAATCAACACAAAGGATACAAGTGCTGTTGGATCGTAACGCGCACTAAATTACTCTAGAGGGGGGGTGAATAGAGTAATTACCGGATTATGACTACTTTTACGGCTTAAGATAATTTCGGAGTTTCAACCTAGTTTTTAGTTAATTAAATAGGCGGAAGACTATTTAATTAAAAAGAAAAACTAAGCTATCCTAGTTATCTAAGTGATCTAAGTTGCACCTAACAGGATTACAAACAAACTTGTTTTAAATCAGGTTAGGTTGTTACTAGCATGCAAAATATTACCTAAGTGCAGTGTTATGTAGGTGAGAGAACACTTAGCAGGTTTTAGTTATTTAACTAGCATGCAAGTCCTAAGGTGTTGCAAAACAAAATAAAACAATCCAAGCAAAACAATCAATCACGAATGTTTTACTTGAATCAACCAAGTGTTGAATCCAAGCCAAGCTTAGAAAGAACACTTGAGGTCAAGATTCAAGTATAACACTACAGCTATACTATAAATCTCTACAATTACAATCAAGATACAAAAGATTACCCCACCGGAGCCTACAGCTCGGATGGCAAAGAGAAGTGCAGACCGGATCCCTCCAAGCACAGTCCTTCAGCACTCTTACTCAACACGCAAAGCTGTGTGTGTTGAACCACCAAGCTCCAAGCAGCCCTGCCTTGACTTGATGAACTCCAAACAGTGATGCAGACAAGTAGAGCACTCTCTTCCTCACTTATACAAGTTTTGAAACTCAAGTGTAAGAGTACAAAGACTAATCTCACCACATATTTGATACCTCACAAATGACACTCAAAAATCAAATTCAAAAACACTCAACTAAACAACTTCTAATCTACTCTTCAGACTTAAGGAGGTAGAGAGCTCCTTAAAACCTTGACTGGACTTGAGATAAACTGAGTTGTATATGAGAGATAATTTTTGACCAAATGACTTTTTGTGCTTTGCTTGCCTTTTTTTTTGCTCGTTGCTTGCTTTGTATATGGCTGGACATGAATATATAGACTGCACACTTAACACACTGATTAGCAGATTTCAAGAGATAAAATATTAATTACGCACAAAAGACCAAATCCAACGGCTAAGAAAAAGATAAGTCACGGACTAAAAAAAAATGACAAAACAGAGACTTTTACCTTGGTGCAGTGTGTGAAAGAGACATATGCAGATTTTAACTTGAACAACAAAAAAAGTAATATATATATGTCGGAAAAAGAAAGATGGCAGCCTAAGGCCATCTCCAATGGTGAAGGGAAAAATGTTTTTTTTTTGTTAAAAAGCTTTTGGAAAAGGTTTTTTGTTGTTGGGGCTTGTTGATGTGACAAAGGTTTTTATGTAAAGGTTTATATACATAAACCGGTTCATACAAGCTGAGTTGGCTTTTTCTTTTTTCTTTTTTTTTTTTTTGAACTCCTGCCGACATCTTCTTCTTTTTCTTTTTTTTTTTTTTTTTTTTTTTTATGTTAAAAGGTTTATGAGTGGAGAAGAAAAAGTTTATAGAGTGATGATGTGGCAAGATAAAAGGTTTATGAATGGAGAAGAAAAGGTTTATAAACGAAAAGGTTTATAACCGATGACGTGGCACAGTCATAAACCTTTTAAAAGGTTTATGACTGGTGATAGCCTAAGAGGACAAAAGTCATTTAGACTTTGACAAATCAAAATATAGACTTTACAGAGAATGCATATTATTATATAATTCTTGAAAAGAACAAGAGGGAAATATACAGACTTATAATTTACTCTGCATATATGTTATGATTTTTTTTTTTTTTTTTTTTTTTATCTGAAACGAAAGATTTCATTAAACAAACAAACAAAATACAACCGGACCAACGCCGGGAAAAAGCCGAAATAACTCCGGACCACCACCAGCCAAGAGCTGGACCACCATAAGCAACGGAAAATAAAAAGACATGGAAGAATCCATGCCGACCAAGTTCCGCCTCAACACGAGGAATAGACTTGGTAAGAAAATACGGTAGTCAAACTTGTTCTTAATACTTAAACAAAGCTAAGAAAACTAAAAATATTTGGAGAAACGGAGTATTCCGACATAAACCCGGCGAAGAGCCGATCCTCTGAACAAAACACAAATGCAGGCTTTATATGTTATCATATATGTTATGATAACATATTTTACTAGGATTTGATTTATCAAGCAATTTAATCATAGAGGTTAGATCTTTCTCACAAAATGGAGCATGCGTAGGCACCTTTAACATTCACCACATGCAGTTTATTTATATATATATTTTATTTCAAAAGAAAGACGACACACACAACAAAAAGAAATTAGTCTGTCAACCTAAAGACAGTGATCTAAGGGAAAATGCTCGACCTTTATTTTATCAAGAACAAAAAGACACATTAACAAGAGCATGCATTTAACCGAAAAAAAAAAGGTTGAGCCTTTTACCAAAAATCATTGAGAAGAGGTAAAAGGGTTGTTTTTTTTTTGGGCATCATTGACTAGGTAAAAGTACCATCATCGTCTCAGTAGGTGTAGCATAAAAATGCCTATTTTTCATACCTGTGTTGATTAGCCTTCCTCAGATCTACCAAAAATAGGAGCCAGAGATTGCTTTACCTTCACATGTATGTCAGTGGTCATTGGAGCCAAAAAGCTCCTCTTTTTGTAGTAAGAACAGAGACGAAAGAGGCATGGAAGAAGATGAGAGTTTTTTCTGGAAGAACAGAAAGAGAGTGTATGCGATTTCCATAAGAGGAGATGATTCAGAGTACTGCAATTAAGAAAAGATAGCAGATAAGTTATATGGAAATAGGTAGAACATTTTTCTGGAAAATTAAAAGATAAAGAAAGAATTTCTAAAGAAGAGAAGAAGAGACGTTGGAAGATGGTGGGGGTATTGGGGAGAGTAACTGATAAGGACTTGTATGGGAAAGAGGGAGAGAGTTATGTGGTGGTAATTAAACAGACGGAGGTTTCTAGGAAAGGGGAGGTATCTAGGACAGCAAGTGGGGGCGGCAAGTTTGACAAAAAAAAGTAGGGTATCAAATTTTTATTATGGAATAGGTTAAGGAGAAGTATTGGGCTAGCTGGGCCAAAATAAATAAATTGAAGAAAGGGCCGAGTGATAATACAAAAAAAAGGGGACCATCACAATTAATAAGATAATCAGGCACTTGGAAAATTTAGCCCAAAAATAATCTAATACAAATATGCCATAACATATAATAATATGTTTGCATAAATGATCAAATTAAATTTAATATTGCCATATAAGTGATAAGATAAAAGTCACTTAATGTGTACAACATAAAGTTGCTATCACATGTAGTGAATTAAATTTTTATCACAAATTTATAATATTATAACACATCATATCATAGAGCCAAGATTTAATCATCTATGATGTGTTTAGTGTACCTGCAAAAATACTCGATAAAAGTGTTAGTACACGAGATAGAGAATAATTAACACATAATAAGGCTGATTATGAAAATTAATCAAACTTACCAAAACGAGGGCACAACAAGTGCTACCACCTCCAAACTCGGAAAACCATTATATCTAGGCATGTAACTTTTGATGAGACTCTTATGCCCTAAAAAGAACACCTTAAGCAGTCCCCTGTCAGAGAGTCCTACAAACAAGACATATTTGAATCTTGGGTACCCCCTTAAGGACATACCCTCACCACATACACATGTGCCACCTACTGCCCCACACACTAAGGCATCCACCACTTCCACCACTGACACTGCTAGTCAAGATATGCCCCTACATTCAAACCCTATACAACACCCCATAGACCCTAACCCTCCAGAATCTGACTCCTTCAGTACATCCACATAATTACACACTAATACACCAATACCCTCTCCACCTAGTACACCACACTCACCTGAAATTTCCACACACTGAAGCCCCCAATCCATAAGAATCCACCCCTCCATCCCCTGCTGCACACACACCTGACCCTCCTGAACTAGACACCCCTAGTCCTGAACCACATCCTCAACCCATTGTTACCAGATCCCAACATGGGATCTTCAAACCTAACCCTAAATATGCCTTACAAGTCTCCTATGATCACATTCCTACAGAACCACTTGCAGTTAAATCTACCCTTAAGCATGAAGGTTGGAAATCTGCCATGATGGATGAACTACAGGCCTTAGCCACCAATAATACCTGGACTCTAGTGCCTAGAACACCTCAGATGCACATCATAGGCTCCAAATGGGTTTTCAAAACCAAACTTAAAGCAGATGGCAGCCTAGATAGACTAAAGGCCAGACTTGTGGCCAAAGGGTACCATCAGATTGATGGAATCGACTATGTTGAAACTTTTTCCCTTGTCATTAAACCAGGCACCATAAGACTCATATTATGTGTGGCCTTACACTATCACTGGCCTATCAAACAATTAGATGTCAAAAACGCTTTCTTGCACGGCTATATTATAGAAACTTTATACATGGAACAACCACCTGGGATGGCTGATCCCCACCATCCAACACATGTATGCAAATTAAACAGAGCACTCTATGGCCTTAAACAGGCTCCAAGAGCCTGGTTTGACAGGTTTAGTAGCTTTCTTCTCTGTTATGGTTTCCAATGCAGCTTATCTGATCCTTCCTTGTTTATCTGCCATACTAATTCTCAAGTGCTAGTCTTACTGTTGTATGTAGATGATATGCTCTTGACAGGTTCATGCATCTCCCTTGTGGACTCCTTCATTTCTCTACTCAGCAAGGAATTTGCCATGAAAGACCTTGGCCCTATGCATCACTTTCTTGGCATACAGGTTCACACCACCAAGACATGCCTCCATCTGTCCCAGTCCTATTATGCCCACACCATCTTAGACAGAGCTCAAATGCTGGATTGCAAGCCCATCTCTACACCATTGGATTCAAAAATGAAGCATCCCTCAAATCATGTTCCTCTGGTAGATCCCAAATTATATCGAAGTCTAGTTGGTGCACTGCAGTATCTCACACTTACTCGGCCAGACTTGGCCTACTGATGCAGGCGCATCTGAGGCGGAGTTGTCGGATTCCACATTGGCTGCGATCGAATACATGGACAAAAGGGAGCGTTCGGACAGGCGTTAGTATTTTGGCCGTAACTTTCGGTCCCGACGTCCGTTTTGCGCGCAGGACCCCATTTTGGAAAGCTCTCGCCGACGCCAACGTCACGGTGAACGGCCAAAGGCCGTTCGCAGCTTTTTCGATGCCAAAATCAGCTGTTTTCCCTTCCATTTCGGCCGCCGAATATTTTTGCACGTTTTTTACAATTTTCTTATTTTATTTACGAATTCAATAAAGATCCGATTCTGGATCCGTGATTTCAGCATCGTGATTTCCGCGCTGATTTATTTCCATAATAAATTCTGTAATTTTATATTTTTGGAAAGTATCGTATTCGTGCAGCTATAAAATCCCGGCTTGTGGGATGATTTTAGTCAGACTTGAATAATATATCAAAATTTGCCTCTCAGAGCATATTCTGAAACCCTGTTTGTGAGGTCTCTTTTTCGCTTCCCTGTTTGCTTTTTCCTTATACGCTCCGGCATCACCTACAATGTCAATTTTGCTTCCCAATTTATACAGGCACCCGCTGCACATCATCTTACTATGGTTCGAAGGATCCTCCGGTTTGTTAAAGGCACCATCAATAGAGGAATTCATCTTCAGTCTCAGACCTCCCTGCAGCTCACAGCCTACTCCGATGCTGAATGGGCCGGATGCCCCTTTACTCGTCGGTCCACTACCGGCTATTGCACCTTCTTGGGGTCTAATTTGGTTTCTTGGTGTGCAAAAAAACAGCACAATGGTTACCACTCAAGCACAGAAGCTGAATACCGCTACATGGCCCACACTGCTGCTGAATTGACTTGGATCCAATTTCTCTTAAAGGATCTGGGTCTCTCTCTTCGCCATCCACCGGTTATCTACTGTGATAATCTCAATGCTCTGTATCTGTCCATCAACCCGGTGTTTCATGCTCGGAGTAAGCATATTGAACTTGATTACCACTTTGTCCGAGAGCAGGTTGCCCGTGGTCAACTGATCACTAAGCACATCCCTACTGCGGCTCAAATTGCAGACATCTTCACCAAACCGATGTCAAAGGCTACCCTCGCCTTCTGCACGCCCAAACTTGGCCTCTTGCCCCAGCCAAGTTTGAGGGAGGGCAACAAAAGATGTAACTCGAAATATAGTTAATAAACTTGTTTATTTCAAGTTCTCATCCATATTTCTGTTTTTCAATTTCATCTACAAGGAAATGAAAAAGAAAGATGCAGTAAAAGTTTGTAAAGTTATAATCACGGGAAACCGTATTATACTCTCATTTGATACAATAACTCTCCGTATTGATGTGAAAATTTATATGTGTTTTAGTTGAAGTATATATTTTCCTATATTAGTGGAATTTCTGCTCTTCCTAGAATGTTCATTTTTCTTGACAATTTTTGCTTGAATTCAATTACTCCTAAAGAATATCTTAGTAGTAATCTTAACCCATTCCATTTGATTAACTAATAGGTGAACAATACGGAATACTAGTAGTACTATAAAACATTGATGATAGAAACAAGACAAGTCGGACTCAACAGATTATTCTGACTCAAATCGAGTCAGAAAACAATGATTATGCTGACTCAGTTCGAGTCAGAATTTAAAATGTTTTCCATTCCATGACCGGTCATAAAGACTTTCTAACTATAACCGAGTCAGAAAAAACATTAAACAATATTCTACTTGAAATTCGGTCACAATCAACTAGTGTGAAAAACATAATTATGAAGGGCAAAAATGGGAAAAAAAAACTGTGTACTAAGACTTTTTTTAGTGTGAAAAGGCATTTGTTTCTTAAATTATAATGAACTTTATAATTAATCAGTAAGAGAGCATAAGATTCTTAAAATAAATATACTCGACTGTCAGACGACTTTCTTTCTCCTTCTTTCTCTTTCTAGAAAGACCCAACTGCTTGCCTTCTTCCATCGTCCTTGCCGCTTCCGGCGCCGGTAGCATTAGGCTGCCGGCGTCGGGTCTTGCGTTTTCTTTTTTTCTTTCTTAGTTGTTCTCCCTTCTCTCCGTTGACTTGATTGCTTTGATCTCCGGCGATTAGCTCCACTCTGTTTATGCTCAAGCTCATCGGGGCTTGCTTATGGCGGATGGTGCTGATCGGAATCGTTGGTGGCTGGGGTGCGAGTCAACAAGACAACGGCGGTTCTGGGCCCTTCTCAGATCCATTTTGTTGTATAGCTCTTTTGGTGGCCGTTCAGATCTCTTCGCTTCAGATCGGGGCAGACACTTCACCGTTGTTGTTTGAGCTCTCCCGGTGCTTGGTTCGCCATCTTCTCTTGGTCTTTTCAGCCATGTCTGGTGTTCGGTGCCGGAATCTTAACTGCAATGGTGTTCTCTGGCGTCTTCTTCGGTTGGCTGTTCTCTTGTCGGGATGAGATGTCAGGCTTGCGGGCTCTTTATTCCGTAAGACGGCGGCTTGAGGCGGTGTAGTCTAGCGGTGTTATTGTTGTTGTTTTTGTTTTAGTTCGTGTTGTGTTCTTTGTACGTGTTTAGTTCTGTGTTTGTTTCTGGTCGAATAATTTATTACCTAGAGGATCCATGTGTCTGAACGCTTTATCGGAAAATTTTTCCTTCGGTTCAGCACCCTCGACCCGATTTATTATTCGGCCTAGTTGTACTTTTTGCTTGTTTAGTTTGCTTAGTCCGGTTGTGTCCCGGCCTTTCCCGGCGGTGTCCGGCGTTGTTGTGTTTTACCGGATTTTGTCCGGCGTTTAATAATATCTTTCGTTTCCGGGGAAAAAAATATATATATATATATATATACTCGACTGTCAACCCAACAACACATTATAAAAATCTCTCCTTTTTTAAATTTTTTTTAGGCATGGCGAGTCTAAACAGTATGCCAAAATACATGAGATGGAGGTGAGATCATTCGAGCTCCTGATGATTGTACTCCCGAGCCTTTGAGTGCCTACAAAAAGAGGCTTGCAATGTCCTCCAGAAATCCCTCTGACTCTCAAGTTAGTATGATGTATAAAGTTTATGTATACTTTGATGTAGATTGCATAGGAGCAAGAAATAGAGTGCGTGATGAGCAAGTTGATCAATAACGTAATCAAATTTCTGTTTCTAGCAGTGTTTGTCAGACTTGTAATAAAAATACTTCATTACTTTGGCATAGTAGGTTAGGTCATCCATCAATAGAAAGAATGAAAGTCATAAGTACTATTGATGGAAGTGTCAAAATTCCTACACATGCCTGTACTGTTTGTCCATTAGCAAAACAAAAGAAGTTGCAATTTCCTGTTAGCATTTCTGCTTCTGTATCTTGTTTTGATCTTATACATGTTGACATCTGGGGGCCAAATAGAGTGCCAACTGTAGATGGTGAATATTATTTTCTATCAATTGTTGATGACTATAGTAGGTTTACTTGGATTTTTTTAATGAAAGTAAGTCTGACACTAATATTTTAATACAACAGTTTTGTAATATGGTTCAAACACAATATGATAGATGTGTAAAGATCATAAGATCTGATCATGGAACATAATTTCACATGAAACTGTATTACAGAACTAAGGGCATTGTTCACCAAAAGTCTTGTGTAAGAACTCTTCAACAAAATGGATTGATTGAAAGAAAACATCAACATATACTAAATGTTGCTAGAGCATTAAAAATAACATCTGATATACCTATAGATTATTGGGGTCATTGTGTTTTACATGATGTTTATTTGATCAACCTTATACCTTTGCTTGATAATAAGACTCCTTATCAGATGTTACAAAACAAAATGCCTGTTTATAGCAATCTAAAGATTTTTGGTTGTCTGTGTTTTGTTTCAACACCTTCACAAGGAAGGGGTAAATTTGATGACAGAAGTGCAAAGTGTGTCTTTCTAGGATTTGAAGATCATATGAAGGGATACAAAGTCCTGAATCTTCAAACCAGAAATATCTCTGTTTCAAGGGATGTTATTTTCCATGAAAATGTTTTCCCTTTCTTTGATCAGCTTCATACTTTTTCCAACAATGATTTATGCATGCCTTTACCTATTTCTGATGAATATGTGGAGTTCAATAGTGCATCCAGGGCAGAATCTGCAAACCAAGGCCATAATACATCAACTGAAGAGACTTCAAGTGCAGAAGTTCCAGATCCTCCAAATCAGAGAAGATCTTTCATAGACAAAAGATTACCCCAACTTATCTCAATGATTATGTCTATACTAATCCTACGTAGAACTTCTTCACACACTTTAAATCATGTTTTATCTTACACTAATATTTCCTCTCATCATCAGGCTTACATAAGCAATGTCAATGCAGACACTGAACCTACATCATATCAGGCAGCAGCAGTAGATCCAAACTGGAAGGATGCTATGGATAAAGAACTTCAAGCACTAAATACTACCAACACTTGGACACTGGTTGATCTACCTAAAGGAATCAAACCAATTGGCTGCAAATGGGTATATAGAATCAAAAGAAAGGCTGATGGAAGTATTGAAAGATACAAAGCAAGATTGGTGGAAAAAGGTTTTACACAAACAGAAGGCATAGATTTCATTGAAACATTTTCACCAGTAGCTAAACAGACTACTATTAGGTTATTCTTAGCACTGGCAGCAGTAAAAGGATGGCATTTACATCAAATGGATGTAAGTAATGCCTCTTTACATGGAGACCTTGATGAGGATGTATACATGAAACCTCCACCAGGGCTACAAGCTCATGGAAAAGTCTGTAAATTGAATAGGTCTTTATATGGCCTAAGACAAGCTAGTAGGCAATGGAATGCCAAGCTAACACAGAAGTTGTTGGAGAATGGCTACAAACAGTCTCAAAATGATCATAGTTTGTTCACTAAAGGCACAGGATCAGATTTTATTGCATTCCTAGTATATGTGGATGATATTGTAGTAGGAAGTTTGAGTGTGACAGCTATTCAAGAGCTCAAAGATTTACTGCATGAAGCTTTTACAATAAAGGATCTAGGGCAACTCAAGTATTTCCTTGGATTTGAAGTTGCAAGAACTAAGTCTGGGATTGTGATTAATCAGAGGAAGTATTGTCTGGACTTATTAAGACACTATGGCTTTCTAGAATGCAAACCTGCTTCTACACCAATGGATTCCACTCAAAATTTAACAGAGGTACAGGCTCCTTTATTACCATCTAACACAGAATATAGAAGCCTTGTTGGAAAACTTTTATACTTAGGTAATACCAGACCTGACATTGCATTTGCTACACAACAGTTAAGCCAGTTTTTAGACAAGCCAAATGAAGCACACATGAAGGCTGCACACAGGTTACTCAGATTTCTAAAAGCAGCACCTGGAAAAGGATTGTTTTTTCCTAGTGATAGTCCTATACACCTCAAGTCTTTTAGTGATTCTGATTGGGCTGCATGTACAAAGACAAGAAGATCAGTTACAGGACTCTTGGTTTATCTTGGCAAAGCTCTTATATCATGGAAGTCCAAGAAACAAATTTCACTTGTTTCCGTGTTCAAGTGAAGCTGAGTATAGAGCCATGGCCATTACAGCATGTGAAGTTCAATGGCTGCTATATCTACTCAAGGACTTTCACATCAACTACACTGCACCTGTTCCTTTGTATTGTGATAGCTCTAGTGCTCTACACATAGTGGAAAATCTAGTTTTCCATGAAAGAACAAAGCATATAGATATAGACTGTCACTTTGTCAGGGAAAAATACTTAGCAAAAGTCCTCAAACCATTGCCAATACACACAGACCAACAACCAGCAGACATATTAACCAAACCAGTCAACAAACAAACCCTCAGCACATTGTTACAGGCTTACCCTCTAAAAGATCTGTTTCAAGGTAATGCTACATGCATAGGATGCTTCTTGGCAAGCTGTTCTTGGCTTTCAGCCCTTCCAGCTTGAGGGGGGTGTTAAGGGTAATGCTACATGGATAGGATGCTTCTTGGCTCACATGGGCATTTAGTCGAACACTTGGCAGCAAAATCAGTTAAGGCGGTTACAATTCAGTTACAACAGAATTGGATCAAGCTGAGTAGTATAAATAGCAGTTGACAATCACATTGTAGATTACAAGTGTTAATGATAGCTTAGGATGAACTACAAATTTGTATTTTAGCTTTTCCAATTTTCCCGCCCTTTTCATTTTTTGAATTGAAGAAGATCTTCATCTTCTTCCTTGTTCGTTTTCTGTAATTCGTCTTTGATTCAGTCAAGTTCCAATTCCAAATTTAACAAAATCGGTCATCGGATTTGAGGCACATGTCCGATCGAATAGAGTTTAGTCCATGTTTCTTGAATCCTATGTTTCTTCCTTATCCATACATTCACAAAGTGGTTCTCGTCAGAGGGGTAGCTGCACTCAACAAAAGCAAGAGACTCTTGGCTCAAAACAAAAAGACGAAGGAAAACTTGTGTTGAACTATTGCACCAGACTTGAATTTCCATTTGCTGAAACAACTCAATAGTCGGGTTGAAAGATACGATTCCCCAACATAATTGCTTAGTTGTTGCACACCAGTGGACGATCCCGTTAAAGAATATGGAACATGTAGAATAATCAACAAAAGGAATGTGATTTAAATCTAGTTTTCTCCAAGAATTTGATCTTATGCTATATACTTCACCTCTACGTTGTCCAACCAAGTACTCACCAACCACCACCAACGGCAGCGGGATTGGGATGTTTTTCACCTCTCCCAACGACGGATTAAATGGTTTTTCTCCGGCGACAATTTTAGTCCTGTAAGTGGTCTTTTTTTGCAAAAATAGTCCTGAACACCGGAAAGACCACTTACAGGACTAAAATTGTCGCCGGAGAAAACCAGGACCAAAATTGCAAAACGTGTCCAGTTAGAGGACTAAAATTGCAATTTAGCCCACAATATGCCATAGCAATTACCTGCCAAATACGTGAAAAAGCGGCGGCGGTGGGGGTCGGGAGGCGGGAGCTTAAAATGAAGTACTAGCAATGTAGTATAATCAGCGGCATCAATTTGGTTATCGGAGTCGTCGGATTCGATATACGTCTAGACCCACCGGTCGAGCAACGATTTTTTCATCACGGACTTTCAAACACATAGCAAGAAAACTCTCCTCGTTCTTCAATAGGTGCTTCAATACGATACGATCACTAGTTATAAGATCAAACCATGATTTCCTTACGGTTTTGAAACGGATGATTGATTTCACATGTAACTTAATAAGAATGTCCTTGACGATACCGGGTTACGCACCTCGATATATCATCATCGAGTGGGCTTTATGGGCTAAATATTTGACCAAGGCACATGAGCCAGTTAAGGCATACAAGTCGGACTATCGACTTGGGAGCCATGACATATATGTCGATCCTCGAGTCTGAAGTAATGCTAGGAACTCGAGGTCACGACTATCGACTTCACGGGCGCAAGGGGACGTGAGTTCCGAGAGTCGATCATCCCGGTAGGGCGGTCTCGATATCGAGAACGAGTCCACACCACTATGTTGGCCCAATATCCACCGGATAACTTGGGCAAGGGGTAAAGCCCAATTAAGGGTAGATATGACAATAGCCACAGACCGACTCATATTAGGGTTAGGTCATGCATTGTCCTTATAAATACAACGTTCCAAGAACTACGTATGGCTTGATTCCTGGAATAAGAACAGGATACGTAGGCACTCTAAGAATCCCACTTAGACTCAGCCGCAAACATAAAAAACCCTTCTTTGTTCTTGGCATTAGGGTTCTTGATTATTCACCAATAACATAAGGAAAAGCCCGGATCTTTAAGGTGACATAATTTGTCATCGCCATTGGCGCTAGAAGGAGGGCTCCTTTCTTTTGCTGAATACGTCAAGATCATCATGCCTCCCAAGGACAAAACCGCCAGAAGAACCACCTCCAAAAACATAGATCCGCAGAACCCGCAGATAAGTGAGCAGGCGCGTATGGAGACTCGGGAGACAAAGATCCAGGCCTTAGATACCGTCCAAGAAAATCCGCCAACGCAGCTCGAAAAAAATCCACCAAAGCGAGCTCGGGGCCTCGCCGGAGCATCGAGGCTATAGTGGATCGGTTAGCGGCGGCATGCATCACACAATGCCCTGAGGAAAATAATGGCGGAAGCATTTACACGATGTAAAACTTCAACAACAAAGAAGATCAGCGGAAGCGCGGTCCGAATACCGCCGCCAATAAGCCTAAGCCGCCTTCGGCTTGAAGAGATCGCCTCCTCGAGTTCGGTTGAAAGGAGGAAGCGTGAAATCCAACAGAAGCACATACGCATCGATGAAGATAGCGTTAGGCAGGAGTTAAACGTAATCCTAGGGAAGACCCAGGGTTCGTTGTGGTTAGAATCTCCATTCACCAAGGAGATTGAAGATTATCCTAAACCCAAGGGGTTTAAGATTCCTAAGATAGACCCGTATGATGGCACCACCGACCCGGAGGACCATCTTCACAGTATCTCGTCCCCATGAGGTGGATCAGGCACAGGCGAGATTTGAGATGCGATGCCGGGCATTCGAGACTCTACTCGTAGGTCGAGCAAGAGAGTGGTTTACCAAGTTGAAACCCGGTCAATCTCCGCCACACCGTACTCACCCGAAAATTTAGAGACGCCTTTATCGTCAACAAAAGTTTCAATCGAAGCGAGACGCACCTCACAAATGTGAGGCAAAGATAGGGACGAGTCGGTGTTAGATTATCTAAAGAGGTTTAACCTGTGAGGCCATGCAGTCAAGGACCCACAGATCGAGTCCCGATCACTTCGCTTGTGGGGGATTGCGCAACACAAAGCTATATGAGAAGTTAAGCGAGAAACCTACCACGAAACATGGGCGAATGTGTGAATGTCGCCCATCGATTTTGTCAAGCGCGAGGAGGCGGTGCGCAGACACACCCAAGCCGAGTGGATGGACAACTCGAGGAAAGATGGTCGAGGAGCAAATAAGAGTCAGTCTCGACAGCAAGATGTGGAAAGAAAAGCATCGGTGTGGGATCGCATCGAGGCTCCCGTTTTGGGCCGGTCAGAGAGAAAGGGGGGTAAAAAGGATAAAGACTTTACTCCTCTCAACCGGTCACGGACAGAGGTTTTATCAATCATGGTCTCCAAGAACCTAGCAAAGAGGCCACCTCCGATCAAAAAACCTCGAGAAAAAAGAAGGTCGACAAAGTATTATGAATTCCACGAGGATACAGGCCATTCGACGGAAGAGTGTTTCGACTTGAAGAAAGACATCGAAGCCCGTATCCAAGAGGGGAAGTTGGATGAGGTCGTCGACAGATCACGGTATTCCGAGCCCAATGGGCAACGAGATTTTAAAAGGAAAAATCCTGACCAGGATAGAGGCCGAAGTCGAGAGAATCAGAGAAGAAGAGATCGATCCCCCAGATGAGACCGATCTCCTGCCACCGATAGGGACTACTATGGTCAGGACCGCTATGATGATAATCGCCCAAATAACTACGTGAATATGATATTTGGGCCAGGGGAGAGTGATAACGGAAAAATTCACCGTTATTTTTATAACTTTTCCACCCGTTTCTGATATCATTTCGAGTATTTTTATATCAGTTCGAGTCATTAATTCCTATGTTTCAACTAAATATGTTAGTAGTAGTTATTATATAAAATATCGTATTTTTAGCGTGTTTTTATAGTTTTTGTACCGGTTTAATGAACCGTGTGTCGCACGTCGTGTTTACGTTTGGTATTTTGGTGGTTTATTGCGAAATTATAGGTTAACCAAAATCCCGGTAACAACGACACGCTTTGAGGCCTAAAAGAGGTGTTTTTTTAGGGATATAAGAGTGTGCCACAAGCTTAAAAGGTCAAGTGGATCGGTGGTTCAGAAATGTCACTAACGATTTATATCTTCGACGAACCAATGGCCCATTAAAACGGAATTTTCTGAAGAAGTGGCCTTAATGAAAGTTGTAGATCTTTGATAGAGCTTTCCAACGTATTTTGAATCACGCCAATTGGAGGTCTACAACTCAAGTTATGACCAAGTGGCTAATCGATTCGTAATAGTAAAAATCCCAAAACGACACGACACGACATACGAATGGCTCATCAAAACGACATTTTCTGAAGAAGTTTCCTTAATAAAAGTTGTATATCTTCAAGAAAGCTTTCCAATGGATTTTGAATCAAGTCAATCGGACTTCTACAACTCAAATGGTGGTCAATTGGCTAATTGATTCAATTTCGTAAAAATGTCGCAAAAAAAGCGCTCGGAGGAACACGAGGTACTCAAGAAGACGTTTTCTGAAGAAGAGTCCTTCATGAAAGTTGTAGATTTTCCCGAGAGTTTTCCGATGCCTCTTGAATCATGATTTTTGGAGATCTAGAACTCGAGATATGAATTTTATAAGTTATATATAATTATAATTATAATTATATATACGATGCACATGCTGAGTGATCAAATTGGTGGACATAATCATTGCACCGGACTGGTCCGGCCCTTACCCAGACTGGTCCGGCCCCTTGACATTTTCTATATAAGGAAGCATTCAGAGCCGAGATGAGATGCACCATTTTATATATACATTGCGTATATATATCTATCCCCTCATTTCTTTCTTTTTTAGTTTTAATAACGGCATTATGCCGGAAATAATTTAGCAAAGTAGTAGTATCGTTGTAATGCTTCGGAAATTATCGGTAGCTTCGGTGATCTTTGTAGTCGTTGTAATATCCTAGGAAGACTACGATCTCTAATCAACAATTATGTCGGGTAATTTTATATATATATAGATCTATTTCCGTTTTCTTCCTCTTCTTTTTATCTTATTCTATATATATATATATATATATATATATATATATATATATATATATATATATATATATATATATATATATATATATATAATTAAATTAATTAAAATACCGTTGTAATAGTATAGTTATCAATAGTTCGTTGTTTCGATCTTTTATTTACTTTTACGCATTTTACTTACGCATTTTATTTACGCACTTATATATATATATATATATATATATAGTATATTTACTTTTACGCATTTACTTACGTATTTACTTTTACGCACTTATATATATATATATATATATATAGTATATTTACTTTTATGCACTTATATATATTATTAGCTATATAACTATATATCTATATATATAAATATATATATGTACTTATAAAAAAAATGAATTCGCTTTTACTTTTCGTCGTTAATATAATTTCCGTTAATCATTCCGTTATTATCGCCAAAATGAATAGCTAAACGTCACGTATAGTCGAATTATGTAAAACGAGTAAAACGCCCTAAGGGGATTAAACGGGAGTTGTGTAGCACGTAATATAATGTTTTAATGATTAATCCACGCCCTAAAACTTATTTTAAACGCCTTTGAATTAGGCGATCATCTAGTCCACTTTGTCACACACGTCGAACTTATAAATGCATTTTGCGGTGAGATGTGGGAAAAGGGGGTTTAGGATCGCTATGTAGATTCGCCTAGTTGTTAGGACCGTTTCCAATACTGAGGTTTGTCATCGTTGTTCGAGCGACTCTAAGAGCGTAATCATGTTGGGTTAATCGGTTTTCTAAAGGAAAATTAATTAACTTCACATAGGGTGTTGAGTGAGAGTTGTTCGAGATCTTAACACCGAGTTGGGAGTTGGCACCGTGGATGTCGTTAAAATTACTTGTGGAAAGGTAGGTTGGTTAAAACACGCCCCTGTCAAGTCTTCCTTTAGGGGTGAAAGTAACTCGTTGGATCATAATTCGCTATACCTTTTAATAACTAGAACTACAACCGTTAGCTAATTTTTACTTTCGCACTAGTGTAATATCTCTCCACCGCAATCTTGACCTAAACCAAGTTCTACGTCGACTTTGGTACTTAAACGTTGTTCCCTGTGGATTCGACCTTGCTATCACTATACTACTGTTGATTCGATACTCTGTCGGTTAAAGTTAGCAGTTAGTTATTTTGCTATCAAGAATTTTTGGCGCCGTTGCCGGGGAATACTACATTTGATATCTTGTAAGTTGACCGAAAGCCTGGGCTTAGGTCGTTTTTATTTTAGTTTTTGTTATCAAGTTTTTCGTAGATAGGTTTTTGTTCCTACTTTTGTTTCCATATCCTTTTCTGTTTCTTAAAAAGAAAAAAAATCGAGGAACACGTTTCAATCATCGAGGTTGGGTGATGGATTCTCGGTGAATTCCACTCTGCGGAAGCATAAGAAAAAAAAAATCCCGAAACCTCGTGATTTAGGTGTTGGTGTTCGTACTGGTTTATGACTCGAAGTTCTAAAGAACCTCTCATCGAACCCATCGAAGAAATCGAAGCTTACGCACGTCATAGAAACAGTCAGAGCCGAGGAGAAATCCTAGTCGCTAGTCCGAACCCTTTGTTTGAAGAAAGAGAGACATTAGAAAGATCACTTTCTAATTCCTCTGCAGAAATGGACGATATAATAACTAGAAAAAACGGTAAGGATCCCAGTGATGAACAGACTCTACAGGGGCAAACCTCAACCACTACTGGTGGTAATGCAACATACGCTTTTGCAAACTCCACCGAGGACCCTCGTCTTGAACCATTGAGAGAAGACAACACAGGGCTACGCCGGTTGGGATCTGCACATTTTAATCGAGGCCGAGAATTGACAAGATGAGAGAGGACAAGATCCTCAGGATACGCAGAACTTCAGACCCGAATTAGACCAAGAGACGGTAAATCGAGTACTGCGGATGCTGGAGAATCATGGAAATCAACAGGGGTTCCAAAACCCGTATAACCCGTATGATCCACCTCCTCAGCAGCCGGTTTATCAGCAACAGATGGCTCATCAAGCACAGGGACTGAGGGTTTGTCGAGATTATGTCACTACCCCACAGGAAGTTATAGGGCACAACCCAATTAGGGTACCCCCAATTAATGCGAATAACATGGATATTAAGCAAAATATTTTGAACATGTTGGGGGAACATGCCTTGTTCCACGGGAAGTCGACTGAGAACCCGAACAGCTTTCTGGATCACTTTCTCCAGATCTGTGGAACAATGAAATATAATGGAGTAAGTGATGAGGCGGTAAAACTAATAGTTTTTCCGTTTGCATTAAGAGGAGTCATGCTAAGGATTGGTACGACTTTTACCAAATGATTCGTTACATACGTGGTGACGTAACAAGAGTGTTCCTAAAAAAGTACTTTCCTCCGCAAAGATTTTAGATCTCGAAAGAAGAAATCTCTTCGTTTGATGGTCTCGAGGAGAGACACTAAAAGAGACTTATGAGAGATTTAGGGGGTTGCTTAAGAAATGCCCTCCACACGGTTTTTCTACGGTGGAGCAAGTTATTATATTATTCAGGGCCTTAGAGCCGATGGACCAAAACAAGTTGAATGTCTTTGCAAGCGGCGGAGATATTATGAATCTACCACCGTAACAAGCAATGAGACAGAGATAGAAAATGCGGCGATGGAGAAGGACAATGGGGATCGAAAGCGAAGAAGAAGAAAGCCCCAATGGAAAGTGTAAAGTCATTTGAAAGAGGAACTCGATCGAGAATCATCATGCATGACAAGATGCAAGAAATGGTACTAAAGATGGACCGAATGGAGTCGAAGAAAGAAGAAGACACATCGATGCCAACTCGTGGAGGTGGACATTCGCCATAGAATGTGTATCGTTGAAAAATCCACTTATCCACAACAGCTGACACCTACTCCAAGACAACAACAACATCGGCAATCGGAATGACCAACAAATGAATGAATGTCTATGCGATGGGACAGATGGATATGAATCGGCAAAGAGTTTAGCCAAACAACAAAGGAACCAAAATTTTAATAATCGCAAGGGCCACAAATGGATTATGGTATAAATGATGGTTCACAACAATATGATGTGAATTATGTTGGACAAGGTTGGAATCAAAGCGTAATCGAATTGGAATAGAAACAATAATCGAAATCAAGACTTTAGGCAAAACCAAAGCTCATACAACCGACCTTGGAATCGTAATCCCCGAACCGAGTTCATACCGTAATCAAAACCGAGGCTATTATCGAAATAATCGAAATCCACGCCTCGATCCACAAGGACAAAGAAGAAAAAATCGAGTTCATATTGGAATCAAAATCAAAGGTGGAATCGTAATCGTGGTCAACAAAACAATCGAAATCGCAAGTGAGCCACCATCTTTGAGAAGTAATAATTCGGGCACCTATCGGCATCCAAACGCTCATCTCGCACTGAAATACTCAAAGCAATCAAGAACCAAACAATTCGTATTATTCGAAGATGGCCACCGAGATACTCCCGAGAAATTAGACAGAATGTTTCGAGTTAAATAAGAATGCTATAGAGCAAAAGTGGTCACACATTCTCGCCATTCGAAACTTGGAGACCCAAGTAGGTCAAATAACCGACACTCAAGACAAATCTAAGTGGTGGACTCCCGAGTAACACTGAAAGGAACCCAAAGGATGTGAATGCTGTGTTCACACGAAGTGGTAAAGAGGTCGGGCCGAGTGACAAAAAGAAAGAATTGTGGGTCAAGAGGCGGCCGAGAAAGCCGAGAAAGCAGCTTGATCGTGAAGGAGCTATGTATGGTGAAGTCGAGATCGAAAATTTAGAGACTGCAATATCAAGCGAGAAATGGAAGCAATGAGGAAAGAATTGGAAGCCACGAAAAGGCTTTGGCCGAGGCAAATAAGAAAGCATTGGAAGGGGCAAAGACCGAAGAAAGACTATGTGGTCTTGGACATCAAAGAAGAAGAAGCCTCACCGCCTAAAGAAAGAGGAAAGAAAACAGAATTCCTCCTCCTCCCCGATTTTGATGTTAATACTTTACCCTATCCTCCTAAGGGACCCGAGAAAGGACATCCCGACCTGTGGTCGCAAAAAATTTCTGAATCTTTTAAGGAAGGTAGAGGTGAATATTCCTTTATTAGAGGCAATTTGAGCATTCCCCCATACTTTAAGTTTCTAAAAGGAATGTTGTCGAGTAAGGAGAAGATGCAACAGATGGTGCATTTGAGTGGGAATGTTCTCGCAATCTTTGAGAATAAGATACCTCCCAAGTTACATGATAGAGGTAGCTTTACCATCCCAATTACCATTGGAGAAACTGTGTTTAAAAATGTGCTATGTGATCTAGGGGCTTCTGTGAGCCTGATGCCTAGAGGAGTTTATGAGAAATTGGGATTGGGAGCATTAGAGCCACAGGAATGACCTTACAGATGGCGATAGGTGCATTAGAAACCTCTGGGGTAGTCAAGATGTGTTGGTGCAGTAGACAAGTTTGTTTTCCCTTTGACTTCGTAGTTTTAGATATGGATATGGATTCTAAAACCCCACTTTTGTTAGGTCGGCCTTTCTTGAACACAGGAGAGACCTTGATAGACGTTAAGAGGAGAGAGATTATACTACGAGTCGGGAAAGAGAGTGTAGCCATAAATGTGTATAAGGCGATGAAGCATCCTAATGATGAAAAGAGTGATTGTTTTTCTCGTTGATGCTATATATCCTTGTATTGTGGAGCACACTAACTGCGCAGGGATACCAAGAACCAATGGAAGAATGCTTGATGAAGTCAAGCACCGCAGAGATGATGATCCACAAATGAGAGTTCAGTATATCATTTGGAGGCAACTCCTTTTGTTGACGCAAGTGGAATAAGAAGCTAGAGCTCGGTTTGATCGCAAGTTGCCAAAGCCGTCAATCGAGGAACCACCTACCGATCCGAGTTGAAGCCACTTCCTAAGCATTTAAAGTATGTGTTTTTAGAACTGATGAATTACTTCCTCTTATTGTTTCATCTGCACTAACCGCTTTGCAAGAAGCTAAGTTGATCCATGTTCAAAAAAACACAAAAGGCCTTCGGATGGAAGATGGTTGACATAAAAGGGATCGATCTTGATATCTGCAAGCACAAGATCATTCTCGAAGAAGATGCCAAGCCGGTCGGCGCAGCCAGAGACGACTAAACCCACATATGCAAGAGGTGGTGAGGAAAGACGCGTAAAAGATGCTTGAGTTAGGGATAATCTACGCAATCTCCGACGTTGAATGGGTGAGCCCCACGCAAGTCGTGCCTAAGAAAGGAGGCATTACAGCTTGAGCTTAATGAAAAGGTGTGCCTATTCCTACTCGTTTAGTTATCGGGTCACGGGGTTTGTATTGATTTTCGCATGCTAAATGATAAGACTAGGAAAGATCATTTTCCCTACCCTTTATTGATCAAATGCTAGGCGTCTAAGTGGTCATGCATTTTATCGCTTTTTGGATGGTTTTAGTGGCTATTATCAAATTCACATCGATATACATGACCAGGATAAAACTACTTTCACGTGTCCGTATGGCACCTTTGCATTTAGAAGAATGCCGTTTGGGTTGTGTAATGCACTGCGACATTCCAACGATGCATGATGGCCATCTTTGCGATATATGATAGAGCATTTCATGGAAGTTTTTATGGATGACTTTAGTGTTTTTGGTGATACTTTTGATGAGTGTTTGTCGAACATTGATAAGGTGCTTGCGTTGTGAAGAGACAAACTTGGTTTTAAATTGGGAAAAGTGTCATTTCATGGTAATCGAGGGAATTGTTTTAGGACATAAGGTATCGGGGAAGGAATAGAGGTCGATAGAGCAAAAATAGAGGTAATTTCTAAGCTTCCTATGCCTACTTAATCAAGACTCTACGCTCATTCTTGGGACATGCAGAGTTTTTATCGTAGATTCATTCCGTGTTTTTCCCACATTGCTAGACCTCTTACTCTTCAATTGATGAAGGGAGCCCTTGTGTTTTTGATGCGCATGCCTAGATGCTTTTCAACCCTTAAGAAACTTCTTACTTCGGCTCTATCTTAGTAGCACCCGATTGGTCTAAGGGGTTCAAGTGATGTGTGATGCGAGTGATTATCTTTGTAGGAGCCGCCCTAGGTCGAAGATTGACAAGTTGTTTCGCCTATCTACTATGCGAGTCATACCATGAACTCGGCTCAACAAAAGTATGCCACAACTGAAAAGGAACTTTTAGCTGTTGTTTTTGCTTTCGATAAGTTCCGGTCATACTTGGTTGGATCGAAAGTCATAGTTCACACTGACCATGCTGCGTTGAGATATCTATTTGCCAAGAAGGATGCAAAACCACGCTTGTTAAGATGGATTTTACTACTTCAAGAGTTCGACGTAGAAATTAAGAATCGAAAGGGGTGTGAGAACGTAGTAGCTGACCACCTCAAGAGGGATGGAACAGGAGACAAGAAACACTCTATTAGGGTTGAAATTGATGATCATTTTCGGGATGAAGCGGTTGTTAAGTAGTGGATACGATGCTCCCGGTTAAGAGAGGAAACTTCTGCAGAGAGAGAAAGAATGGGAACCCTTGGTATGCACCTTTTGTTAATTATTACGAGTGTGGATTTGTAGATCCCGAGTTTGATGAAAACCGAAAAGAAGTTTTATAGTGAGGTGAACCGATATGTGTGGGAAGATCCCTTACTTTTTAGGCTATGTCTTGATGGAATCCTCGAGAAGATGTGTTGATGACAAAGTGAGATAGTGAGTATTCTCTCGTTACTCACATGATAAAGAGGCCGGTGGCCACTTCTCGGCGAGAACAAAGATTAAAGGTGTTACAAAGTGGGTTCTATTGGCCTACTATTTTCAAGGATGCATATGCTTATGTTAAGATGTGTGACGCCTGTCAATGCTCAGGAAGGATTTCCAAGAGAAATGAGATGCCCCAGAAACCGATAATAGTGTGTGAAGTGTTTGATATATGGGGATTAGACTTCATGGGACCATATCCGTCTTCTTTCGGGAATCGGTACATTCTTGTCGCTTTGTGATTACGCTTTCAAAGTGGGTTGAGGCAATTGCTTCACCCACTAACGACAAAAATGTAGTCATAAAATTTCTTAAGAAACATATTATATCCCGGTATGGAATACCTCGAGCAATAATCGGTGATAATGGAAGTCACTTTGCTAATAGAGATTTCAATAAGCTTTTAATAAAGTATGGGGTCACTCATAAGTTAGAAGTCTTGCCTACCATCCTCGGACTAGTGGCCAAGTAGAGGTGTCCAATCGGGAATCAAAAGAATCTTAGAGAAGAAGACAGAAATTCTAACCTTAAGGATTGGTCAAAGAAGTTAGATGATGCGCTTTGGGCACATCGAACTGCGTTCAAGACACCAATAGGTATGTCACCCTACATGCTTGTTTTTGGCAAAGCCTGCCATCTCCCCGTAGAGTTAGAGCATAAGGCCTATTGGGCGATTAAGAATCTAAATATGGATGACGATTAATCGTGAGAGAAGGATGGCCCGATTAAGCGAGTTAGATGAGTTTCGCCTTCAAGCTTACGATTGTTCGCGAAATATAAGGAAAAGACCAAATTGCTTCATGATAAGTTGATCAAACCTCGTATTTTCAGCGTAGGTGATGAGGTCCTTTTCTATAATACTCGCCTCCATTTATTTCAAGGCAAACTTAAGTCAAGGTGGTCAGGACCATATACGGTATTACGAGTTTTCGACTCAGGAGCCATCGAGGTAACACATCCGAAGCATGGAACGTTCATCACGAACGGCCTTCGTCTAAAAAAGTATAAGAAGTTACCATTCGATGAGGCTCTTGAGATTGTGCATTTGACTGATCCCGAGCCTTAATAAATCGTTTCTGAGTCTCCGTCGAGCGAACGACGTTAAACAAAAGCGCTACCGGGAGGCAGCCCGTTAATAATAATAATAATAAAGATAATTTGAATAAGACTAGTCTTAATGAAATGTAGAATCTGTATGAAAGATGAACACAAAGCACAACCAAGTCTCAGGATGAATGTTTGAATTTCATTAAGAGGGAATGATTAGGTGGTTATCCGAAAATCCCGATGGAGAAAAAGATAAAAAATTCAAATGTATCATTTCTTGGACTTAGGTTATTGAATCCTTGAGGATCTGGGTATAAAAGACTCAATACTCTTTCACACATTTCATTTTATGATCTAGTCTGTTTCAAATTTCTGGTCGTTGTAGTATAGTGGTGAGTATTCCCACCTTAATAAAACTGTGTGACTGTGTGTAATAAAAAATGAATCTAGGAATAGCTGACTTGACTATGACATGATACTCTCTATAATACGTATATGCTTAGATGTTCTGTGCTTTACCCGTGTGGGTTATGTTTCCATCTAAAGCGATTATATTGCCTATCGAATTTTCTGACGTGACAATGCCATTATCTTATTATTCCCATATCCCTATTGCATATTTTGGCACGAGGACCATGTCCCGTGTTTGCTTTGTTTTGGTTTTGGTATAGGGATTCGGATCGTGCTTTCTCATGGCTGTTACGGGATTCGATAACACCTTTCTGCCTGGTTTATAAGCTAAGTCTTCCTCTCTATCTCATTTACACTTTGAGAATAATGCAAAATCGTAAGTGGGGGGTAGAGTATGGTTGGTATAAAAATGGCATTAAGTGTTTAAACCCTTAGTTTTTTTTATTCTTTTTCGAGCATTATTGAGTTGATTAAAATGAACTGTATAAGGTATATTTGTCATGAATTTAAAGATGTAATGATCGATTTGGATGTATATAACCAATGTGAACCGCAAGTGTATTTTAACCGGAAATCTATTTGTATAACATGAATTCCTTGTTCACGTAAGCCTTTGATATTGAAGCGAAAAATTTTAAATCAGTATCCATTCAAGATCCTAGTGGTTATTCTAGAGATAATAGCGATAACTCGAAGACTAACTTTTGAACGTGTACTGTGAATATCTGAAGGTTTGAATGTGATAGGAAGAATATTAAACTAAGTTGAATTATTTATATGTCGGTAGTAGCTACCAATGATTTGAGTGCAGTAGGGCGTTATCCCGAAACGTCCTATATCACTATGAGGTTTAAAAGCTCCCGATTGCCTGATGATTGTAGTCTAGCTAGGGTGTTATCACGAAACATCCTATTGCTAGGAATGAGGGCATATACTATACATGCGAAAAAAAAAAAGAGTTAGATAGGTATTAATGTATTCGATCTCACCTCATGACGCTTGCAAGATAGTCGATTTTGGCAATGAGTTTGGATATGTTAGTATTCTATGAAAAGAAAAAAGAAAAAAAATAGAAAAGAAAAGAAAGAGTTGGTTGAAAACTTAGTTATCTTCTCGACTATCCCCAAAGATAAACTAAATGATATGCTTTAGGGATTATCCTAATAAGTACACGGGAGGACTTTGTGTGGAATCATTCTTCGCCTATACCTAGGAAAGTTGTTAGGATTGTCTGAATGGATACTAGTGCGTTTGCTTGATTTATTCAAGAGAGGATAGTGGAAATTAAAAATGCTTGTCACACACGCACTCATTATCTGATTATATTGAGGTTAACACCTGGTTGTAATTCTAAAGGTTATATCATTTGGTTGTCCCTTACATCTTATCTTTGCATGAATTTTTCCTTCATTCATTTTATTTTATCGCTTATTTTGTTCGAGGACGACCAAAAGCTAAGTGGGGGGTTGTGATAACGGAAAAATTCACCGTTATTTTTATAACTTTTCCACCCGTTTCTGATATCATTTCGAGTATTTTTATATCAGTTCGAGTCATTAATTCCTATGTTTCAACTAAATATGTTAGTAGTAGTTATTATATAAAATATCGTATTTTTAGCGTGTTTTATAGTTTTTGTACCGGTTTAGTAACCGTGTGTCGTGTCGTGTTCGTTTGGTATTTTGGTGGTTTATTGCGAATTATAGGTTAACCAAAATCCCGATGTAACGACACGCTTTGAGGCCTAAAAGAGGTGTTTTTAGGGATATAAGAGTGTCACATGAGCAAAAAGGTCAAGTGGATCGGTGGTTCAGTAGTGTCACTAACGATTTATATCTTCGACGAACCAATGGCCCATTAAAACGGAATTTTCTGAAGAAGTGGCCTTAATGAAAGTTGTAGATCTTTGATAGAGCTTTCCAACGTATTTTGAATCACGTCAATTGGAGGTCTACAACTCAAGTTATGACCAAGTGGCTAATCGATTCGTAATAGTAAAAATCCCGAAAACGACACGACATACGAATGGCTCATCAAAACGACATTTTCTGAAGAAGTTTCCTTAATAAAAGTTGTATATCTTCAAGAAATCTTTCCAATGGATTTTGAATCAAGTCAATCGGACTTCTACAACTCAAATGGTGGTCAATTGGCTAATTGATTCAATTTCGTAAAAAATGTCGCAAAAACGCTCGGAGGAACACGAGGTACTCAAGAAGACGTTTTCTGAAGAAGAGTCCTTCATGAAAGTTGTAGATTTTCCCGAGAGTTTTCCGATGCCTCTTGAATCATGATTTTTGGAGATCCAGAACTCGAGATATGAATTTTATAAGTTATATATAATTATAATTATAATTATATATACGATGCACATGCTGAGTGATCAAATTGGTGGACATAATCATTGCACCGGACTGGTCCGGCCCTTACCCGGACTGGTCCGGCCCCTTGACATTTTCTATATAAGGAAGCATTCAGAGCCGAGATGAGATGCACCATTTTATATATACATTGCGTATATATATCTATCCCCCTCATTTCTTTCTTTTAGTTTTAGTAACGGCATTATGCCGGAAATAATTTAGCAGTAGTAGTATCGTTGTAATGCTTCGGAAATTATCGGTAGCTCGGTGATCTTTGTAGTCGTTGTAATATCCGGAAGACTACGATCTCTAATCAACAATTATAATCGGGTAATTTTATATATATATAGATCTATTTCCGTTTTCTTCCCTCTTCTTTTTATCTTATTCGGACATATATATATATATATATATATATATATATATATATATATATATATATATATATATATATATATATATATATATATATATATATATTTTATATAAATTAATTAAAATACCGTTGTAATAGTATAGTTATCAATAGTTCGTTGTTTTGATCTTTTATTTACTTTTACGCATTTTACTTACGCATTTTATTTACGCACTTATATATATATATATATAGTATATTTACTTTTACGCATTTACTTACGTATTTACTTTTACGCACTTATATATATATATATAGTATATTTACTTTTATGCACATATATATATTATTAGCTATATAACTATATATCTATATATATAAATATATATATGTACTTATAAAAAAATGAATTCGCTTTTACTTTTAAATCGTTAATATAATTTCCGTTAATCATTCCGTTATTATCGCCAAAATGAATAGCTAAACGTGACGTATAGTCGAATTATGTAAAACGAGTAAAACGCCCAAGAGGATTAAACGGGAGTTGTGTAGCACGTAATATAATGTTTTAATGATTAATCCACGCCCTAAAACTTATTTTAAACGTCTTTGAATTAGATCGATCATCTAGTCCACTTTGTCACACACGCGTCGAACTTATAAATGCATTTTGCGGTGAGATGTGGGAAAAGGGGTTTTGGGATCGCTATGTAGATCGGCCTAGTTGTTAGGACCGTTTCCAATACAGAGGTTTGTCATCGTTGTTCGAGCGACTCTAAGAGCGTAATCATGTTGGGTTAATCGGTTTTCTAAAGGGAAAATTAATTAACTTCACATAGGGTGTTGAGTGAGAGTTGTTCAGATCTTAACACCAGAATTAGGAGTTGGCACCCGTGGATGTCGTTAAAATTACTGTGGAAAGGTAGGTTGGTTAAAACACGCTCCCTGTCAAGTCTTCCTTTAGGGGTGAAAGTAACTCGTTGGATCATAATTCGGCTATACCTTTTAATAACTAGAACTACAACCGTTAGCTAATTTTTACTTTCGCACTAGTGTAATATCTCTCCACCGCAATCTTGACCTAAACCAAATTCTACGTCGACTTTGGTACTTAAACGTTGTTCCCTGTGGATTCGACCTTGCTATCACTATACTACTGTTGATTCGATACTCTGTCGGTTAAAGTTAGCAGTTAGTTATTTTGCTATCAGAGAGTGAGAAGGAGCGAGCCAGTCGAGAACCAGACGACAGCTCGAGACCACGCAAGCAGTCGAGACTGACCACGGAGGTCGGGTATGGCCCCAGAGATGACGTCCCTAAATCGACGAGTCATAGTGAGGGGTTAGTAATCGAAGCAATTATAAGTCGCGCCAGAGTATCGAGGGTTTGCGTCGATAATGGTAGCGCTGTAAATATCTTGTACTACTCGGCCTTCCAGGGTATGAAGCTCAAAGAGAAAGACTTAGCGCCTATAGCCTCTCCACTGCTTGGTTTCACAGACAGCGATCCATCCCATGGGTTCCGTAAAGCTACTCACGACAAGAGGTGAGGTGATGGAGAAAGAGGAGGACACTAGAGCTAAACTACGTGGTCGTGAAAGCTCCTCTCCGCATATAACGTCATTTTGGGTAGACCAAATTTTTCGAAAGTTACGAGCTATAATTTCGACGTTTCATAATAGTATAAAATTCCCACTCGGAATGGTTCCCACGTAAAAGGAGATATTGAGATCGCGGTGTTAATTGATAGTGATGAATGGTAAGATGGCGATGCACAAAGCAAGTCCTCGTCGAGAGCTTATTCCGGAAGAAGAGGAAGAGAAATGTTGGGCCCCGAGCGAAGCAATCGAAACTATCAGCTTGTGGGAAGATGAAGTCGATCAGGGTGTCCAAGTCGGAGTCTGGATCCCGACTCAGGAAAAGCAGTTATTGATCGACTTGCTAAAAGAATTCAAAGACGTTTTTGCATGGAAGGCATCCGACATGCCAGGTCTACCGACGGACATCGCCATCCATAAACTCGAAGTTGACCAGGCCAGAAGGCCAGTCAAACAGAAGAAGCGAAACTTCGCGCAAGATCGATTGGAAGCTATCGAGTCCGAAGTCGGGAAGCTACTGTCGGCAAATATAGTAAAAGAAGTATTTTATCCAGAATGGCTCGCTAATCCAGTGTTGGTGAAGAAACCGGATGGCACCGGCGACGTAAGCGCGTAGATTTCACGGATTTGAATAAGGCATGCCCCAAAGATTCCTATCCGCCGCCTAAGATCGACAAAGTTTAGTTGATTCGACCATCGGTTTGAGGTATTCGCGTTCTCGATGCATACAAGGATACCATCGATTCTTATGGATCCCCGAGATGCGGAGAAGACCGCGTTCATTACAGAGTTTGGCACCTTTTGTTATGTTACCATGCCATTCGGACTAAAGAATGCTGGAGCTACATATCAAAGGGCAGTCAATAGAATTTTTGCGAAGCAGATTGGTAAGATTATGGAAGTCTATGTGGACGATCTACTCATCAAAAGCCGATCGATGAAGCAATTTTTGGTAGACGCCAGGGAAGTATTTGAGGTGCTAAGAGATACTGACATGAAGCTTAATCCAAAAAAGTGCACCTTCGGAGTGAGAACAGGCAAATTTCTAGGGTACATGGTGTCGAGAGACGGGATCCGAGCCAACCCCGACAAGATCGACACGCTAAAGAACATGCCTGCACCTCGAAATATGAAAGAGGTTCAGAGACTCACAGGTCGGATGGCAGCACTGAATAGATTCTTATCTCGGTCAGCCCAGCGCGCACTACCATTCTTCAAGATTCTTCGAAAGCCCAGTCCCTTCCATTGGGACAACGAATGTCAGGCAGCCTTCGAAGAATTAAAAGCATATCTGTCAGAACTACCCACTCTCACTTCTCCTCGAGAGGGGGAAAGGTTGTTGGTTTATCTATCGGTCTGCGAGGAAGCAGTGAGTTCGGTCTTGGTCCGAGAGGGGGAAAAGGGCCAGGTGCCTATATATTTTGTAAGTAAAGCTCTGCATGGCCCCGAAACCCGATACTCACCAGCTGAGAAACTCGCATTATCGTTGGTACACGCGTCGCGAAAGCTTAGGCCATACTTTCAAGCCCACCCTATAGTGGTGGTCACAGACCAGCCACTCAAGCAAATTCTGGCGAAGCCCGACACATCTGGTCGACTCGCGAAATGGGTAATCGAGATGGCTCAATACGATATCGAGTTCGTGCCGCGCACCGCGATCAAGGCTCAAGCTTTAGCAGACTTCTTAGCCGAAGGTATATCGAAGGCAACTCGAGCAAGAAAAGCGAGTCGGGAAGAACGATGGATGCTCTATGCTGATGGAGCCTCGAGCAAAGAGGGATCAGGCGCAGGCCTCCTATTAGTCAGCCCGAAAGGGGAGGAGTTCCCGTACGCTCTCCGGTTCGATTTTAAGGCAACTAATAATGAGGCTGAGTATGAAGCACTTATTACAGGTCTGAAGCTCGCTCTGAAGCTGGGGGTCGAAAATCTCAACGTTTATAGTGACTCGCAATTAGTCATTAATCATATCAAAGGGGAGTACGAGGCTAAGGAAGATACTATGAAGAAATATTTGGCAGTAGTTCAAGGCCTCAAGCCGAGATTCAACTCGATCCAATTCGAGCAGGTACCTCGAACTCAGAACAAGAGGGCCGATGCCTTGTCCAAGCTAGCATCGAATTTCGTCTCTAGTAAAAAGGTGTTAGTAGAGTTGCTAACAGAAAGAAGCTACGAAGAGATAGAGGCCCAGCCGATATCTCAGCAGGCCACATGGATGGATCCGATTGTCCTTTACTTAAAGGACGGAATATTACCCAATGATAAAGTACAGTCAAGAAAGGTTCGACTACAGTCGGCTCGATACGCATTCTTTAATGACATACTTTATCGGAAGTCGTTCACAAGTCCATGGTTGAGGTGCGCATTTGAGACAGAGGGAGAATACCTTCTCGAAGAAATCCATAGAGGGGCTTGTGGAAATCACTGTGGGGCTAGGATGTTAACTCGGAAATGCAAGCTCGCAGGATATTTTTGGCCATCAATGCAACGAGATGCGAACAATTTAGTGTAGAGATGCAATTCCTGTCAAATCCACGATAACATCTCTCATCAACAAGCACAAGAAATGAATGTCATCTCGTCAGCATGGCCTTTCGACGTATGGGGAGTCGACATTGTGGGACCCTTACCTCGAGCTCCGGGGAACAATAAGTTTGTTGTTGTAGCTGTAGATTATTTCACCAAGTGGGTAGAAGCCAAGGCTTTACCCGACATCAAAGCTGCTACCATCAAGAAATTCCTATGGGTCGATATTCTATGCATGTATGGTATTCCGAAGGCTTTAATCTCGGACAACGGCACTCAATTTGAAGACCGAAGAGTCAGCGAGTGGTTAGCCGAGTATCATATCGACCAGCATTTCACTTCGGTGGCTCATCCTCAAGCAAATGGTCAAGTCGAACAAACAAATCGACAGATTAAACTCGGATTGAAAAAAAGGTTAGAGGCCGAAGGGCGAGACTGGGCGTTACAACTCCCGAGCATCCTGTGGTCATACAGACATGCCTCAAAACTCATCAACGGGTGAAACACCTTTCTCCCAACCTATGGGTGCGGCGATTATCCTCGCGGAGATCGGCGCCCTTCCCTCGAGTTTTAGCGTATAATATTGAGATGAACGACCCGACATCCGACATGAGAAGGATAATCTCGAGGAGCGGAGAGAAATGGCCTCACCCGAATGGCAAGGTACAAGCGTAAGATCTCTCAATATTACAACGCCAGAGTGAAATACGATATTTCAAGGTCGGAGATCTAGTCTTGAGGAAAAATGAAGCAAGTCGACGAAGGAGATCGACACTCTCCCGAACCGGGAAGGCCCGTGTCGATTCTAAAAGTCCACCCTAAAGGTTCATATCAACTAGGTCGAGCAGACGGAACCACGATCCTCGACAACAATGGCACGCGAATAATTTGAGGAAATTTTACGTTTAAGCCTTAGTTGATCGGTTTGTTTCTACTGCTTTTTAAGATTTGTAATCACCCATGTGATGATTCTATCTTCGTTATAATAAATAATGATTTCTTTTTCTACAGTTCTATTAAGTCATTTTTGTAATATTCTAAGTCCAAAAGGACACGAAGTTACACTCGACAAAGTGTGGAGCAATTCGAAAGTCGGAACTCCCGACAACGCCATAAGCATACAATGCAGAAGGCACCAAGAAGACTCGCAAGGTCGGGTCAAATGTCCAAGTCGAGAGCCTAATGTACTTAAGGGTCGAATAAGGCAGATAAAGGACGGTTCGCAGGGTCGGGCCAAACGTCCAAGTCGGAAGTCTAACCAGCCCAAGGGGCAATTAGACCGGGACAAGGACAGTTCGCAATGTCGGACTAACTCGAAGATCTAGCAAGCCTATAAGGCTAAAAAGCTAAGGCAACTAGATCAACCTAAAAGCCATATAGAACCCAAGTGCATTATGAACTAAAGTTGATAAAACACTTAGGGGGGGCAATATTACATCGATAAGGCAGAAGCAAACAGAGCCAAAGGCTCGACAAGCAAGAAAGCTAAAGACAGTAACAAATGAAAGAGTAAATAACAACAAAAAGAGATAAAAGGGCAGAAATTTCAAAACAAATTAGGGCCAGGTCGAAATGACCAACCCTGATAAAGTAAATATTCACCCAAGACTGCTCAAAGTTGATAAAATTTACAAATAAGTGCAAGTAAAGTTCAAAACACCAAAGTTTGAAAGAAACAAGGTAACTAAATAGAAGCGTCAGGAGTCAGAGTAGCATTTTCTGGGATCGGCGTAGGAGTAATGGCAGAGGAAGTCGTATTATCGGGAGTCGGGCTTGCTGTGGGACCACCATACTTCTGGGCAAGCGATATACCCTGCTGAAATTCGTCGGCATGCAGTGTCGCATAACGCCTCCGAGTCGTCGTCATAGCGGCCAGGCTCTTCGAAATGGGTCGATCTCGACTTCGGATAGGCCTTCTTCACTTGGTCCACCGCCTTGGTGAATCCTCCAAGTATGGCCTTCTGCATGATTACGTCGAGATCGCTACCCAACTCGTCAGACTTCCGATACTCGAGTATCGCGGCGGTCCTTGCTTCCTCAAGTTGCCCAAGGACCTGATCAAGTTCGGTTTTCAATTGATCTCTCTCTTCGGCAATAGCCGCTCCTCGCGCCAGTTCTTCCTCGAGCCACTTTGCAAAGCAGCCTCCTCCCGCGGCCGCGGCCAGATCTCTCTCACTCGACAATGATAGCCTCCCGCTCCTCCTTGACCTTCTATCTCAAAGAGCAGCCTCTTTCTTGAAAACGTTAAGCTGCGATTCCAGACCAGTGACACTAGCTGACTCGATAGCAAGCCTGTCATTCAACCTCCGGATTTGCGTCTTCAGCTCTTCCTCATTCTCGGACGGCGTGCTCATACGCCGAGAAGCCTCCCGACTCATAAAGTAATCTTGCCAAAAAGGAAAAGTTTAAGGCATAGGCGTGATGAGTTCCAAAAAAGACAGGAAATTGACAAGAGTTAGCCTTTACCACGCGACCCAGCTCTCGGAGGGAAGAGGCCAGGACTTGGTCGTCCAGCTTCTCGACATCTTCGGCCGACATCCTACCCGTGGCGGCAAGGTCGAGAGAGGGTTTGGTGACCTTGGCTTTCTTAGCCACCCTGGCGATCTCTCACCAACTCCTCGAGGGCCCGACCTCCTCTCTCGCAACCGAGTCGCTTCAAAGACTGTAAAGGCTCTTCACCCCCTCCGATAGTAAAGTCGATAATGTCCTCTACTTCGCGTATCGACCGGTGTTCATGGGTGAGTCCCCCCGAGGTGGAAGGCGGGGTTGGTTGTGCGACAAGGGTAGTTGTCTCGACACCCTCAGTCGGGTTAGCAACAGGAGCAGGCCTATCCTCGGACGCCGAAGGAACGACCCCCGACCTAGAGGCACTGACAACAGCGGCCACAGCAGAAGCTTTCGGGACAGCGACCTTCGAGAATCTGCCCACTGCACAAATAAAAAAGGAGTCAGTATCGGAAATAATAAAGATACAACTTCAAAGAGCAATAAAGCTTAGCAACAATATAACAAAGTTTCATACGGTGTTCCCGATCGACAGCAGGAAGGCTTATATACGGTACGGGTCCCGCCTCCTCGAGGCGGGCAAGGCCGTAAAGGAGACTCAGGTCCTGGGTAACCACCTCGAATGTAAATCTCTCGAGAGAAAGAGCTTCGTTAGGTGCAGCCTCCCGACCCAGTTTATCATCCCTCCCTTCTCTCGACCTCCATAAGCCGACATAGGGATTATCCGACCCATGTCGGAGAAAGAAGAACCTCGGCTTCCAATTTCCGTGAGATGAAGGTCCTTTAGATACGAACTCATGACGATTGGCGCGCTTCTGAAACGTATACCACCCCGAATCTGGCATCGCAGCAATCTTGTGCCACCATCGGAACAAAGGGACGGTAAATGCGATACCAGCGACTCGGCAGCAATCGAAAGCCCATCGAGTCCGATGGCATTCGGGCCCAATTGAGACACGCCAATCTCATAATGGCGAAGAACAGCCTGGACCGCCGGACATAGAGGGAACCTGAGCCCCATTGATAGTTGGGCCTCGTAGACCGTACAGAACCCTTCAGGGGCTCATCGGCAAATTGGTGGTGGCCGGAAGGGAGCTGAGCCACCAGTTGAGGGCTAGATAGCCCATATCTCTGCCGAAGCTGGTTGAGATCATCCATGGTGAGACAGGAAGTGCACCCCTTAGGCCCTTTACCGTCCATTCTGGTGGACAATTTCTTAGGCCCCCTGATAATTCCTAAGGGCTCCCTAGGATTTGAGGGAAGGGTTTGATCGGAAGGGGCAGATATGGGTGTTTGATTGCCGGAATGAGACTCCTCTACCCTATCAGAAAGTGTAGCACTACTAGACATGGATAGATTCACACAAGAACGGTAAGAACACAGAAATGAAGGATAGCAGAGAGAACGCTTACTTGTATTTTCTGAAGAAGAAATGGAGAAATTGGATAGGCAGAAATGATTTCACCGTCTGGTTCTTCTCCCCCTTTTATGCTTTGATGATGCCGAATGACAGTGAAGAGACGTGATTAGGGGGGTTACAAGTAGTTATAACTCCCCCATGAATCGCGAAAATCAAGGGTGATATCATTTATGGCAGAAGACGAAACGTTAGTGCGCTCTGACGTCATAATGAACGGCAACGATTGGCTAGGGAGACAGGTGGCATGCGAAGCGGTTACACCCTTTCCCGCCCAAGATTTAGGCCAACTCGAAGATGATTTCAAATTGGCAGATCTGACCTCGGACAACGGTAGTCGCCTCTCTCAGGTCTGGGGGGCTTATGACGATACCGGGTTACGCACCTCGATATATCATCATTGAGTGGGCTTTATGGGCTAAATATTTGACCAAGGCACAGGAGCCAGTTAAGGCATACAAGTCGGACTATCGACTTGGGAGCCATGACATATATGTCGATCCTCGAGTCTGAAGTAATGCTAGGAACTCGAGGTCACGACTATCGACTTACGGGCGCAGCAGGGCGTGAGTTCCAGGAGTCGATCATCCCAGGTAGGGCAGGTCGATATCGAGAACAGAGTCCACACCAGCTAAGTTGGCCCAATATCCACCGGATAACTTGGGCAAGGGGTAAAGCCCAATTAAGGGTAGATATGACAATAGCCACAGACCGACTCATATTAGGGTTAGGTCATGCATTGTCCTTATAAATACAACGCCCAGAACTACGTGTATGGCTTGATTCCTGGAATAAGAACAGGATACGTAGGCACTCTAAGAATCCCACTTAGACTCAGCCGCAAACATAAAAAACCCTTCTTTGTTCTTGGCATTAGGGTTCTTGATTATTCACCAATAACATAAGGAAAAGCCCGGATCTTTAAGGTGACATAATTTGTCATCGCCAGTCCTCGATTATTTCTTCAGGAATATTGCCACTGATCACTATTATTTTGCTGATATCTGAATTGGGTGGCCTCATGATTGATTAGGGTTCTATGGTCGGAAAAAACCGATTGGAAAAAATATTTTACGGTTTACCAATTGAAGTGTTTACATATACACGGACGGTTTACCTCTCTCTGGAGGATTTGCCACAAAACCTAATTTAACAATTCCGTTGAAAAAACATATCTTTAATATTCCGTTGGATTTGCCACAAAATAATATTCCGTAAAATATTTGTATATTGTATATTATTTCCGATTTGCCCTCGTTTTAAATATTTTATTCCCTTTTTTGACAACTATTAATAATATATCTTTGTTTTCAAAAAATAATATATCTTTGTTTTTGAAAGGGATTATCTTTTCACACCAATGTTGTTTTACACCTACCAAGAGCCGAGAGTGGGCTTCGTTTGGATATTCCACATGCCTGCCATTCTGACCGTAAATGAGTCCGGAAAATATATACTACTCTGGCCAATTTATGGTCAATTCACACAACAACCATTCTGACCCAATTTGAGTCAGAATACGATCATTATACTAATTTTATTCTAGTCAGAATTTTGAATGTTTTTCATACTCAATACCGGTCAGAAAGACATTCTGACTAAAATTGAGTGAAAAAAACTTTTAATATTCTGTCTGAAATTCAGTCAGAATCAATAGTGGTGCTTTTATATTGTTGTTGTTATCTTGACCCAATTCTAGACTGAATGTGAAGAGTATTCCGGACTCAATATTGGTCAGAATGATGCTCTGACTATATATGAGTTTGGAAAACTTCAAACATTCTACCTAAAAGATGGTCAGAATCAACCAGTGTGGACTCTCAACACGTATATTCTGACCATATTTCAGTATGGATAATGTGTCACATTCTGACCAAACTTTGTTCAGAATGAACACGCGTAAAATAAAAAAGTAAGGGCGAAATTGGAAATTAATTTTTGTGTGATAAGATAGAAATTGGTGTGAAAAGATATTTTCTTTTGAAAAAACAAGTTTACACAATTTTCTTCTTTCCTTTCATAATATTCTGGGCTGCTCAAACCCTTGCAAATTCCCGCTCAAGCCTAGCAGAGTTTTGGTACAACAACAACTTCCACACATCCCTGAATATGACGCCCTTTGAGGCACTATATGGGTAAAAGTCTACCACCATTCCATTAGGAAACTTTGAGGGGCATAAGTTCCTTACTGTAGAAGAGTTCCTGAAACATAAGCAGATTGTTGCTAGGGAGTTGAAAGATCAGTTGGTCTATGCTCATGGCGTATGATGAAGCATTTTGCTGACTAGGGGAGGAAGGAGAAATAATACTATGTTGGTGATTTGGTTTTCCTTAAATTACAGCCATACAGACAACAAACGGTAACAGTTAAGAGGAATGTCAAGTTGTGTGCCAGGTACTTTGGTCCATATAGGAACATTGAGAAAATCAATCCTCTAGCATACAAACTGCAATTTCCTGCCAGTTCTCAGATCCACCCAGTCTTTCACATCTCTATGCAGAAGAAGTACAAGGCTATCAATGCAAAAGTTGTTGATTCCCCACCCATGACCATTGTTGATGGGCAGCTTGTTGCGTACCTTAAGAAAATTCTTACCATCAGAATAGTCCAGAGGGCTAATATCCATGTAGTTTAATGGAAAACGGCGTGGCTTAACCTTGATGAAGAGCTTGCCACAAGAGAGGATGCCAATCACAACAAGAGACAGTTTAATATCCATTGCCTTGAGGACAAGGCAAACCTTGGGGGGGTGAGTTACGTCGTGTTATTAATTAACTATTTCTTTTAATTTTAATGTTTTTTCGGGGCTGGCCCACCCATTAGGCAAGCCATGCATGCGACCGTTGTAGACTTGTAGTCCCACCATCAGGGCGGTCCCCTAATGACATGTTTTATTAAAAAAAAATCGTGTCGGCACATAGCAAAAAAACAGTCCTCATTCTTCAAGAGGTGCTTGCATACTATTAAAACACAGACGAGAAGCTTACAGTTTAAGAAAGATTAAAACACAGAATCAATGCAAACATAAAGTATGGCAGAATTGATAAAACACAGAAAACAAAGAGAACACAATGATTTAACGTGGTTTCCGGCGTTGTGCCGACTACTCCATGAAAAGAAAAGGAGATATTTTATTATGCACAGAATTACAAAGAACTTCACACAAATTTGTGTAAGACACACTCTCTTAGAAGACACACTCTGTATTGATTACAATATTGATATTTATAGGCACAAATCCCTAACCTTAACCGCCATAAGATCTCTGTCGGAATTGTCATAAATACCCAGATGTGGACCCCAGTTCCAGCTATTATCCAACAGATGAAACTCAACTTCAAACTGACTTTCTAGACTTGTAATCAACTGCCCATATGTGGAACTCGGCTATACTTAGCAACACTCAGCAGACCAAAACTGATTGCTGACTTCAGAAGAAACTCAGTTGCACTACATCAAATTGACTTTCACAGAACTGAATATACTTATACTGAGACTGACATCATTCTCAGTCTCAATTTTATGGATTAGTTCCACCAGTTTATTCATCACTTTAGAGATCAAGTCACCAAAAGTGACAAATCTCCACCTTGACTTGAACTCTCATTCACAGTCAATCAGATTGCATAATCAGATGTTCTTGTACCAGATGTATTCGTCAATGCCAGGATGTACTTGTACCAGACTTCTCCACAGAATCCACTCAAGCTGATCTGCCCTCAGCTGAGTATCCAGATTTCAGTTTAGAAGCTTTGAATATTCAAATGAGTCTGTGACACAAACCGAAACTTGCTTGTCGAATCGGTTTAGTGAACATATCAGCAGGATTATCCTTGGTGCTGATCTTCTTCACTACAACCCTCTTCTCATTTCTCAGAAAATGATACCTCACATCAATATGCTTGGTTCTCTCATGATGAACCTGATCCTTAGCTAGACAAATTGCACTCAGACATCACAATAAATCTCAGCTTGATCTTGATGTAGCTTCAAATCACTGACTAGTCCCTTCAACCAAATACCCTCATTGGCTGCTTCAGTAAGAGCCATATACTCAGCTTCAGTAGTTGATAAAGCCACTGTTGCCTGAAGAGTTGCTTTCCATCTAACAACTGAATTTCCCAATGTGAAAACATAACCAGTCATAGATTTTCTATCGCCCACATCACCACATAATCGGCATCACAAGCACCCACGTGATCGCTTCTTGAGTATCACCTCCATAAATGAGACCAACATCAGCTGTACCCCTAAGGTACCTGAATATTCTTTTCACATCTTTCCAGTGTTCCTTTCCAGGTTGGGTCATAAACCTGTTGACAACACTGACTGCCTGAGCTAGATCAGGCCTAGTGCATACCATGGCATACATCAGACTGTCAACTACACTAGCATAGGGAACTCTTGACATGTACTCCTTCTCCTCTGCTGATTGTGAAGCAAAAACTGACAAATGAACATTTGATGCCATAGGAGTATCTATTGGCTCAGCAACTGACATGCCAAACTTTGACAAAATCTTCTATATATAGCCCTGTTGAGATAAAAATAGTTTCTTCTGACTTTTATCGTTCCAAATCTCCATCCCCAAAATTTTCTTGGCTGCACCCAAATCTTTCTTTTTAAACTCAGCACTGAGAAGGTCTTTCAGATACTGAACATTAGACTTATTTCTTGAAACTATCAGCAAGTCATCCACATATTACACAAGATATATGTTTGATCCATATTCCAACTGACTGTTGTAAACATAGCAATCATAGGGACTTTTGCTGTAACCCAACTGGATCATGCAACCGTCAAACCTTTTATACCATTGCCTAGGAGCTTGCTTTAGTCCATTGAGTTCTTCAAATTGCACACAAAATCTTCCTTACCAGGAACTTGGAGACCCTATGGCTGAGTCATGTATATCTCTTTATCTACCTCACCAAGTAGAAAAGCTATCTTCACATCTAACTGCTCAAGTTCTAAGTCCTGCTGTGCCACCATTGCTAGTAACACTCTGATTGAAGTATGTATGACTACTGGTGAGAATATCTCATCAAAGTCCACCTCTTCTTTCTGACTGAACCCTCTTGCAACGAAACATGCCTCATACTTAACTCCTTCCGCTGGATGTTTAACTAGATCCCAAGTCTGATTCTTTAGTAATGACTCCATTTCATCTCTCATGGCAGCAAGCCATTGAGATGCTTCAGAACATGTCATTGCTTCCTTGTAAGTATAAGGTTCAAAACCCTCCACTTCTTCTACAATTTGAAGTGCGTATCCATCCAAATCATCAAAACTATACCTCTTGGGAGGTACCCCAACATTGGATCTTCTAGCTCTGCTGACAGCTATACTCTGCTGACCCATGTTCTCAGTTTGATGCTCAACTGACTTTTGCTTAGCTGACAGGCTTGGATTCAGTTCGGATTGAGCAACCAGATCAGATGAAAACTGACTTGGATCAGTTGATTGTTGCATTCCAACTGACTCTACCTGAAGCTCCACCTTACTGTCATTTTTATCAGTTTCAGCACTGGTTTTAGTTTCAGTAATCCTCCCCATAGATGAACTATGCATAGAATTTTCATCGAAAACTGTATCTCTGCTGAGAATAACTCTGTTTTCTGTTGATGACCAAGTTCTGTACCCCTTTACTCCATCACCATACCCCAAAAAACACTACTTTCTTGGCCCTTGGTTCCGGTTTTCCTTCACTGACATGATAGTAAACTGTGCTTCCAAATACCCTTAGAACTGAATAATATGCAGGCTTGCCTGACCACATCTCAACTGGTGTTTTGAGACTGATCCCTATGTGAGGAATCCTGTTGATTAAGTAGCAGGCTGTGCTTACAGCCTCTGCCTAAATCTCCTTGCCAAACCAGCATGAGAGAGCATGCATCTTGCTCTCTCCAGAAGAGTTTGATTTAGCCTCTCAGCTACCCCATTCTGTTGAGGAGTATTCCTGACTGCATGATGTCTGGCAATACCCACATTTCTGCAAAACTCATCAAACTCAATCCAGCAGAATTCCAGACCATTATCTGTATGAAGCCTCTTGATCTTCTTCCCCAACTGATTTCAACTAGAGCCTTCCATTGCATGAAGCTCTTGAATGCCTCACTTTTGTGTTTCATCATCACCACCCAAGTCATTCTTGAATAGTCATCAATAAAGGACACAAAATATCTGTGACCACCAATGACTCTACCTTTGATGCCCTCAACAATCAGAATGAATGTAATCAAGTGATGACTTTGTGTTGTGTATCCCTTTTGAGAACTTGCCCCTATGAAGCTTCCCAAACACACAATGCTCACAAACATTCAAATTCTTGAAATTATATCCTCCAAGAAGATCTTTCTGAGAAAGAACCTGCATCCCTTTTCACCCATGTGACCCAGTCTCATATGCCACAGTTTTGTAAGTTGTGATTGATGAATCTCAGCAGATGCCATCGCAACAGAACCAGCAACAACTGACCCTTGTAATATATACAGAGTCCCATTCTTTACTCCTTTGAGAACCAAAAATGAATCTTTATAGACACTCAACACACCATTTTCCCCCTTAAAACTGAATCCCCTGCTGTCTAAAGAACTGAGAAATACCAAGTTTTTGGTCATCTGTGGAACATGTCTAGCTTCACTCCGTTTACAGAATCTTTCATCCTATGTCCTCAATTGAATTGAGCCAATCCCAACTACCTTGCAGACCTTACTATTTTCCGTAAATATATGACCACCATCTATCTGCTGATAACTTGAGAATCACTCTGTGAAGGAAAATATGAAAGAATGCCCCAGAGTCCAGATTCCACACATCAGTTTGATGTGCTGACTCTCCTACCAATAGGACCATGTCCTCATCTGAATCATGCTCACCGCCACACAGAATTGTGCAGAATCGTTCTCTCTCTGCTTTTCCATTTTGGACAACTGGACTTCCAATGTCCCTGCTCCTTATAGTAATTGCAAACATCTGCGGGTTTAGGACCTTTGGACCTTATCTTCTTGGAATTTTTCTTTCTAGACTGACCATGCTCTTTTCCACTGCTACTACAGGCTATCAGTCAAGCAGCCTGATTGTCTGCCCCAACTGCTTTATGTCTCAGTACCCTGGCATGTAAAGCTGGCCATACATCATCTAAAGCAACTGTATCCTTCCCAACTATGAAGGACTGCACAAAGTTCTCTTAGGAAGCTAGTAATGAAACCAGCAAAATCAAAGTAGCATCTTCATCCTCAATCTTCACATCGATATTCCTAAGATCAAGTAATATTGTGTTCATTTGATCAAGATGATCTCTCAACTGAGTCCCCTAATGCATCCTCAGGCTGAATAGCCTCTGCTTTAGCAGCAACTAGCTGGTCAATGACTTAGTCATATATAGGATTTCAAGCTTCAACCATAACTTGGCAGTGGTGTCTTCCTCAGCAACTTCTATGATAACATCATCAGACAAGCACACACATGATGGTTGAATGCACTTTCTCCTCCAGACTGGCATAATCTGCTGAACTGGCATCCCCTTTATCAGATTAAGGAGTCCACAATCCTCGTTGCTTTAACAAGGCCCGCATCTTGATTCACCACAAATTGAAAATGTTCCTCCTTGTAAATTTATCAATCTTTATGTTCATTACTGACATCCTTCTAATTAAAGAACAGACCTTTGATCATAAAATCCTAGCACCGGTCACAGTCTTGGTGAAGATCAACTCTGTTCAACCTGCAACTTCTCTGGATCCATGAACCAACGCTCCGATACCAGTTTGTTAAAACACAGAGGAGAAGCTTACAGTTTAAGAAAGATTAAAACACGTAAGGATTAAAACACAAAAAGATTAAAACACAGATAAAGTATGGCGGAATTGATAAAACACTGAAAACAAAGAGAACACAGTGATTTAACGTAGTTTCCGGTGTTATGCCGACTACTCCACGGATAGAAAAGGAGATATTTTACTATGCACAAAATTACAAGGATTTTCACAAAAATTTGTGTAAGACACACTCTCTTGGAAGACACACTCTGCATTTATTACAACATTGGTATTTATAGTCACAAATCCTTAACCTTAACCGCCATAAGATCTTTGTCGGAATTGTCATAAATACCCTAGATGTGGACCCCAGCTCCAGCTGTTATCCACCAGAAGAAACTCAGCTTCAAACTGACTTTCCAGACTTGTAATCAACTGCCCAGATGCAAAACTCAACTATACTCAAGCCAAAACTCCATGAGACCAAAATCGACTCACGACTTGAAGAAACTCGGGTTGCACTTCATCAAACTGACTTTCACAGAACTGAATATACTTATACTGAGACTATCCATCATTCTCAGTCTCAGTTTTCCAGATTAGTTCCACCAGTTTATACATCAGTTTAGAGATCAAGTCACCAAAACGGACACATACAAAACGATCACTTGTTATGAGATTAAACCATGATTTCCTTACGCTTTAATTGAGTAGAGAATTCAGAAAATGTCTACAACTAATGCCTCTCAACATCCATGGCTTCTTCTCCTTATACTACCTTCAGCTTCTAACAACCTAACAAACTGGAAAGATAAAGGCAGGGCCGACCCTATGCTAAAAGGGGGCATACGACGGATTGATTGGATGAGTCTTTTATCGATTGGTCGATCAGGCGCGACCGATTGGTTGGTTAGATGATACCATTTGGTCGGTCAGGTGCTAACGGTTTCTAAATATAGATATATAATAAAAAAAAATAAAACAAATATTAAATCTGATAGTTTTTTCCACTTGTAATGTGCCACATTTTTTTTTTTACACTTTTTATATATGTTTCTATTTTCCAAATGAATTACGCGTGTTCTATTGTGACATTGGACTTTTATTTTTTTTATTTTTTTTATTTTGTAAACACACTATATTGGGTTGGTTGGGATTAGGCCTATACGATTTTTTTATTCTTAAGTAAACATGTCAATGGTGGCTCGTCCTGATGGTGGGCCTACGGTGGTCGCTGACCCGCCTAATGGGTGGGCCAGCCCTGTATAAATGATAACAACCCAACTTGGCTCACAAGACTATGCCAACGGGTGTTTAATGGGTAAACTAAAAAAACATAAAATTTAAAAGAAATAATTAACTAATAACATGACATATCTCCCCCTTAGTTTGCCTTGTCCTTTAGGCATTGGAAACTCTGAGAACTGTCTCCTGGTGTGATTGGCATCCTCCCATGTGGCAAGCTCCTGATCAAGGTTAAGCCATTTCATTTTCCATAGAACTACATGGGCATTATCCCTCTTGATTGTTTCTGATGCTCATAATTTTCTTATGGTACACAACAAGTTGCCTATCAGCGGTGGTCGTGGGTGAGGAATCAGCAACTTTTGCATTGATGGCCTTGTACTTCCTTAGCTGGATTCTGACACTTCTATTGGACTGTTATTTATGAGAACATGTGGTAGTCGTTTATGGTTTCATTAGATACTGAGTTTACTATTCAAGGAATACTTACGACTTGGGCAGCACCTTCAGTATGCTGGATTGCTAGGTGACTGAAGCTATTAGCGACATGTACTTGAGCCCAATGATCTGAATCTGAAATCTTTGTTCTATGTCAATAAGATTCGTTATCCGGTAAGAAAAAAAACAATCAAATGTATTATTGTTCATGTCGTGAATGGTCCTTTACAATGTTTATTTTGACACAACATGCTAACTATCAATGTTGTATAAACAATTTATACATCGACACTTTATGCAACGATTTATGCAGTGACAACTTTTGCAACGATTTACGCATTGGCATCTTATGCAGCAATTTATGCAGCGACACATCTTATGCAACGACTTATGCAGTGATAATAACATTTGCTAAGGTTTATGCAGTGACACCCAACTATCGTCACTACAAAAGTAAAACATTTCTGACTCAATTTCTGAAAATCGAGTTTTTTTTTTCTGAATTTTTTTATGTTTTTTTCCCTCTCATACTCAATATTTTAAACGTTTATATCTTTTGATATAAACTTCGATCATCATAATTCTTTCATATAATTCATATTTTTTGTCCTATTTATTCTAATATCTAGTTCATATTTTTTTGACTTAATTTTTGAAAATAAATTTTTTTCATAAAAATCGAAGCGATGCAGTGACTCTCCGATGTAGTGCCACGTGACGATGCAGTGACACGTGACGATGTAGTGACACATGACGATGCAGTGACACGTGACGATGTAGTGACACATGACGATGCAGTGACACGTGACAATGTAGTGACACGTGACGATGCAGTGACATTTGACGATGCAGTGACATTTATAAACACAGGGACATGTCAAAATGCACTTGATGTGCTAAACATCTAAACATTTGATGCAGTGATAACTGATGATTCAGTTACATTTTTTTCTGGTCTCTTTTATTTAAATATTGCAGGACAACGAAATTTGTGATACAGTCACTACCCAAGAGTTATATTATATACAATGACAATTGTTAGTTTCAAATGAAATACATTTGTTTATGTAGTGACATTTGTGTTCTGTCAACCCATAATTCATGTCATCATCATTTCATCTAGTTTTCTCCAAGCATTTGATCTTATGCTATATACTTTACCTCATTGTTGTTGTCTTTGAAAGCTTATTATTTTAACACCCTTAAAATCATGGTCTTATTTTCGAATCCAACCAATGTGCAGCAATAATACTCTCCATCCCATAGGGTCGAGATGTTTTTCACCTCTCCCACAGACGGGTTAACCAACAAAATATTATAACAATTTTTCAAGCACAGTATGCCATAGCAATTACCTACAAGATGCACTAAAAAACAGCTGCTGGGGTTGGAATGCGAGAGCTCAAAATGAAAAACTGGCAACGTAGTAGTATAATCGGCGTTGGTGGCTTCAATTTGATCAATATAGGAATCAGATTCAAATGATTTTACTTCATGATGATGATCATAATATCGATATACTTCTAAAGGTTCCGGTGATTTTCCATCACGGCTTCTGAAACACATAGCAACAAAACTGATCTCCTCGCTTTTGATAAGATGTTTGCATATGATATACTACTTTTATATGCTTAAATATACGTTATATTATTATGTTTTATTAACGAATTCTATATTAAATATATGAAATTATGATATAAATAGTATGAAATGTTAATCTTTATAATTTAGAGTAGTTAGTAGTAAAAGTTAGTAATAATAGTAAAAAGTTATCATTTTGTACCGATTTTAGTAAATCGGAGTGTCGTGTCAGATTTACGTGGGTATTTGTGGTGTTTTATTGCAGATTTATAAGCCGAGACCCCGAGAATCGACATATTGAAGTATAATCATATCTCTGGAAGGATTTAGAGAGTGTCACGAGCTTAAGTGGTCAAGTGGTCAATCGAAGTGGTCAAGTGGCTAATCGATTCGATTAAGTGGTAATCCAGAAATATCTTCGACAAACGAATGGCTCATCAAAACGACATTTTCTGAAGAAGAGTCCTTCATGGAAGTTGTAGATTATTCGAAGAGCTTTCCAATGGATCTTGAATCATGTTGTTTGGAGATCGGGAACTCGGGATATGAATTTTATAAGTTATATATATAATTATAATTATATATATATTGTAAGGAAATCACTAGTTTAACGCAGCGGAATTTAAAATTTGATTTCCTTTTCTAGATCGTTCTTCGTTTAATGCAATAAACACGTTAAGTAGTTTGACGGTCATACCTTGGATGATCTACAAGATCGTCGCTTTGACCGCCAACGGAGAGTAGTTCAATGCGCAAGCCGTCCACGCGTCCGGCCTCTATCGCTAATCCACACGAACCCTTGCCGGAATCCTCCTTGGATTGCTATCGAGAAAAACTCCGGCCGCTAGATCGACCTTTTCTTCCTCACAAACTCACTATGGAGAGCTCTCTATTTTACACAAGAATTATGAACTCTTGCAATTGTGATGTACAAAAGAGCTTGACACCCACTTCCTTTTATATGAGGAGGTGGCGCCCAAGTTGAGTAGAAGAAAAAACCTTTTCTAATAAAATAAGGAAAATCAACTAGATTGATTTATCTCTTTAATTATAATTTATTTTGTCAATATCATATATTGATTATAATTATCTTATTACCATAAATATATTTTTTCAAAATCAATTAATATCTTATATTAATATTATGGCAATCTTTATTAATTAAAGTCACACAATCCAAGTGTATCTTATACACACAAAAGTGGCGCCCCATTAGTCAACAAATTGACTTCCGAATATTCTTTAATTAATCTAATTTGTATATAATTAATATCTTGTATTTTATTTATTCATAATAAATAAATACCACCATATTAATTTACCACTATAACCTTTATAGTCTGAGATAAACTTTCCTTATTTGGTTATCAACTATAACCGCATTTTAATCCGACTCGATGTTCATATGTGTGTGACCCGATAGGCTTCCTCCGAATATGTTGGCCGTAGACACAAAGTGCAATTTACTAAAATGCCCTTCATACCTAACGATCACGGGATAGCGTCAGCAACACACACGAGACCCCAATTATCGGAAGAGTCAAAATCAATGACTACTACCTTTCATGTGAAGCGCTTACCGTGTAACTTACAATCCTATCATTTGTAATAATATCCATACGATCGTATCCCGAGTGTCAATACATTGACGATCGTATCTTATAATCCGGATATCATGCTCTCTCGGAATAACACATTTACTCCCACTTTGCAAAGATTCTCGAGAGCTAGACATTCCTTATAAGAAGGCCATTTCGGATATTCAATCCCAATCATAGGATACGCGATTCCCGGACGACCAATCATGTATACTCCGCGATGCTTCAATATCATACCCAATCACTACCGCATGATCGCCCGTGGTTAGGAGAAATCTCAATAGTGTCAAAGCATGACAATCGACACCGTGATGCCATGAAGACTCGGTCAAAGGATAATTACACAACCGCCACATAGTGTGACACTTATTGTAAGTGGGTCGATCCTAACGTCGCATTCTCTAATACACGTCCACGTACAGTCCAAGTGTCTCTACACTTCGATAGACGAGATCTATCCCTACCTTCTAAAAGATAGAAGACATCCAATACGTGCTAGTCTGATTATACTATCAATGTCCCATTTGATAATATATAAGACTAGAGACATTTAAGTACCAACCTTGTTATAGTGATTAGAGATCTCATCAACCATAATCACTATCATGGTTTCTCTATCACAGATTGATACTAGGGACGTTACTATATATATACAACAAATAATATGAAGACAAACAATATATAATAACATAAGTGCTTTTATTAATCATAATAAAGTTATTACATGAACTAAATAGACTATAATTGACCCGACCCGGTCGGATCCGGTCCAACCCGATTGGGTTTAAGACACCTTTCCAACATATATATCCTCGCACATGCTGATTAATCAAGGGGGGATGGATTCAATCATTAGACCGGCCCAGTCCAGCCTACTCTCGGACCGGTCCGGCCTTGGGAATTTCTTCTATATAAAGAGCCTCATTTGCAACAGAACGAGGGTACTGATGAGCGAAAAATTCACCCACTAAAAATACATTTATAATGACTCGCAAAACCGTGGGTAAACTAACTCTCTAACTGGCAGAGTACCAGGTCGATTGCTAGGATAGCTACAGGAGTACGAGGTCGTCCCAAGAGAAATGTGGTTGTGAGTACCAAAGCGAACGTGGTTCTTAGTCTAGGCGATCAAAGTTTTAGGTGGAGTTTTCATACTAATGCGAAAAAATAAATTTTAACTAACGAGATTAACTAGGTGATTAAAAAGCATAGCCGAGCCATGATCCAACAGGTTATCTCCCCACAGGAAAAACTTGATAAGGAGTGTATTTTATCTCGATTCATTCATATGACATTCACGGGTGTCAACTCTTTATTCTTGCGTTAAGATCTCGAATAAACTCTCACTTAACCCCCACATTAGGCTTATTAACCCTCCCTTTAGAGATAACTTACCTAACATGGTTGACCAAAATAAAATACCGCTGAAAAACCTCACAAAAGCATAGTCCTAACATGTCACTTAGGTTGTCAATCTAACGATTAAGGCTATGTTTTAATGACTTTAATACTGCTTTACATCTCATAGCAATGAATGAACAAGGTTGTCAATCTCATTCAAAACTATGAAAATGATCAAAACAAGTTTTAGAACATGATTTTATCATAAGAACGCTTAATTAAGCACACACAACTCCCATCTCGCTTCCCAAGGGTTAATTTCACCCGCTTTCACATAATTCGGCTATGTTGAGTTTAACTACTCATATTAACTTGAAATAACAACGAAAATAACAAAACGAAAGAAAACAAAACGAAAAAGATAACTACAAATATATAGATATATATGTATAGATGTATATATAGATATATATAGATATAGATATATATATATATAGTATACTGATATATATATATATATATATATATATATATATATATATATATATATATATATATATATATACTAATTGCATAAAAAACAATAAAAACGGAAACGAAATTATATTAAAATGATAACTAGTCGGGTTATTACAATCGACATTATAACGACATATATTACTACATATAGGCCCCCAAAACATAAAAATAAAATGGAAGAAGATGAAGGAGAAGAGGAGAAAAAAGGGGCAAACGATTCATCCGCTTCGATCCCCTATTTATAGAAAATAAGTTGAAGCCGGACCGGGCCGAGGGTTAGCCGGATCGGTCCGGAATCATCATGAGTGTAACAACTCATCAGCCTTCTAGATCCATCGATATTTGATAATTATGCGATTAAAACTTGTAAAATTCGTATCTTGAGTTGTAGACCTCCAAAATTGCAAACGAAATGCCAAAATTAAGATCTCGAGAAACTCTACAACTTTCATCAAGGACTCTTCTTCAGAAAACGTCATTTTGATGAGCCATTTGTATTACCGGTCTTTTTTCGGATTTTCCTAATACAAATCGATTAGCCACTTGACCACCATTTGAGTTGTAGAAGTCCGATTGACTTGATTCAAAATCCATTGGAAAGCGTTCTTGAAGATATACAACTTTTATGAAGGAAACTTCTTCAGAAAATGTCGTTTTGATGAGCCATTCAGATATTACGAAGATATTTCGGGATTTCTACTAATCCGAATTGATTAGTCAATTGACCATAACTTCAGTTGTAGAACTCCAATTGACGTGATTCAAAGTGCGTTGGAAAGCTTATGTGAAGATCTACAACTTTCATTAAGAAGTCATCCCCTGAAAATGCCTCTAAGCTGGGTCAAATCTCCGTCGAAACAGGTTTTGGTTTTAAGTATGTAAGATAATTTGATCCATTTGAACTCGTAAGCTTGTGGCATCTTCTTCTAATCCTCTAAACACATCTTTTAGACTCAAAACATGTCGTTACGTGGAATCTTGGTCAATGTATAATCCTGCAATGAACCACCAAAATACCAAACGTAAATCCGACACGACACTCCGGTTACTAAACCGGTACAAAAACTATAAAAACACGCTAAAAATACGATATTTTATATAATAACTACTACTAACATATTTAGATGAAACATAGGAATTAATGACTCGAACTGATATAAAAATACTCAAAATGATATCAGAAACGGGTTGAAAAGTTATAAAAATAACGGTGAATTTTTCCGTTATCACAACCCCCCACTTAGCTTTTGGTCGTCCTCGAACAAAACAAGCGATAAAATAAAATGAATGAGGAAAAATTCATGAAGATGTAAAATATAAAGGCCAACCGGATCATGTAACCAATCGAATCATAACCACACGTTAACCTTAATATAAATGTATAACAGGGTGTACGTGTGTGATAAGCCTTTTCAATTTCCACTATCCTCTCTTGAATAAATCAAGCAAACGCACTAATATCCATTCGATAATCCTAATGACCTTCCTAGGTATAAAGCGAAACATTTCCACACAAAGTCCTCCCGTGTACTTATTAGGATAATCCCTAATGCATATCATTTAGTTTATACTTTGGGATAGTCGTAAGATAACTTCTCTCTCTTTTTTTTTTTTTTTTTCTCTTTTTTTTTTTCATAGGACACTAACATATCCGAACTCATTGCCAAAATCGACTATCTTTCAAATGTCATGAGGTGAGATCGAATCCATTAACTCTTTTTTTTTTTTTTTTTTTTTTTTTTTCACATGTGTAGCGTATGCCTCATTCCCAAAGAATAGGATGTTTCGTGATAACACCCTAGCCGGACTAATATCATCAGCAATGGGAGCTTTGTAAACCTCATAGTGGTATAGGGCGCTTCGTGATAACGCCCTACCGCACTCAAATCATTGGTAGCTACAACCGACATATATATAGTTTATCTTATTTTGACATTCTTTCTATCACATTCAAACCTTCAGATATTCACAGTACACGTTCAAAAGTTAGGTACTAAGTTACCGCAAGTCTCTAGGATAATCACTAGATACTTGAATGGGTGCACATTTTAAAATTTTTCGCTTCAATATCAAAGGCTTACGTGAAGGAATTCATGTTACACAAATAAATTTGGGGTTAAAATGCACTTACGGTTCAAATTAGTTATACATATCAAATTGATCATTACATCTTTAAATCCATGAAATATATACCTTATACAAATTATTTTAATCAACTAAATAATGTTTGAAAAAGATCAAAAACTAAGGGTTTAAACACTTACTCGCCATTTCTAGACCAACCACGACTCTACCCCACTTACGATTTTGCATTATTCTCAGAGTGTAAAGAGATAGAGAGGAAGACTTAGCTTATAAACCTGGCGTAAAGATGCTATCAAATCCCGTGAATGACCATGAAAAGCACATCCCGAATCCCTATACAAAAATAACCAAAACAAAGCAAACACGGGACATGGTCCTCGTGCCAAAGTATGCAATAGAGATATGGGAATAATAAGATAATGGCAACATACACGTCGAGAAAATTCGATAGGCTATATAATAGCTTTAGATGGAAAAATAACCATACTTTGGTAAAGCACAAAACATCTAAGCATATACGTATCACATATATCATAGTCAAGTAAATTATTCCTAGATTCATTTTTATTACACACGCTTTATTAAAGCGGGAATACTTACCACTATACTACAAATCTACTGAAAATTTGAAACAGACTAGATCATAAAATGAAATGTGTGAAAGAGTATTGAGTCTTTTATACCCAGATCCTCAAGGTTCAACAACCTAAGTCCAAGAAATGATGCATTTGAATGTTTTCTTTGTATTCTACCTCGGGATTTTCGGATAACCACCTAATCGCTCCTTTAAATGACATTCAAACATTCATCCCGAGACTTGGTTGTGATTTGTGTTCATCTTTCATACTGATTCTACATTTCATTAAGACTAGTCTTATTCAAATTATTATTATTATCGGGCGCCTCCGGTAGCGCTTTTGTTTAACGTCGTTGGCTCGACAAAAGTAGTATTTACAAGTTATCAACCAAAATCGAACTTAAGAAGATCAATAGCTTAAGAAAAATTAACAATGCGAGAACCAAAGAAATTAAATTGTCTAGAAACGCACCTCGCTTTGGCTCTCGATGCTACCTCCTCCCACCCAGAGAATCTTCTTTTATCGATCGTCGAACCATCTTCTTTTGAAAATTACCATAAAGCTCATCCATTGGGGAGTATACAAAGCGGACCGCATGAAAATTCATCCTCACAGAGTGGACGAATGTAGTAATCCGGGACCAACATATCTACTATTACCAACTCTCCCAAAGTGGCTTTACTAAAGATGGCCAATCAATCTCCCGCTCCTCTAGCTCAGATTCGCTCAAAATCTTAGCATAGCAAATCGAATCCTCAACTTTATTCTCAACTCGAACTTCTTCAAAGATAACATCATCATCCTTAACCACCTCACATGTCTCAACCTTTTTCACATACCTCACTAATTCAATCAATTCCCCATCTTGTCTTGAAGATTTCTTATGGCGGAGTCAAGATTTACCTTGAACTCCTGCATGTGTCCAACGATCGCTCTTCCAAGACCTGGTTCAATCGTTCTAATTGCTCTATTTGACTGTCGGTGAATTCTTCTTGTGGCATGGGGAAACTGATCGTATTGACTTTGATATATTGGAGGTGAGTAGCGCTTTTCTTGCCATTCCGCACACTTATCGTGGTCGAATCAGTTGAAGCTATCAACACATTGAGCATGAACACCGTAATCCTGATAAGCACCAGGGTTAGGACAACCCTCGTAATATGGTGGCTCATTACTCGAATAACCAAAATTCGATCCTGATATGCATTAGAGCACTTATAATCCCATGAACCTTGGTTATTTTGTCGTTGATATTGAGGCTCGATACCTAACTGTTGTTGATAAGGTTGGTAGGGGTATTGTTGTTCGTGTGAGTAATATTGATTGAAATATTGATCCATTTAAGTTCAAACGCAAGATTTGAAAAACAACACGAAAACAATAAAATTCTTTTTTTCTTTTTTTCGCTTTTTTAACACACGATATTTAGACCCCTCAAAAAGTTATGGTAGCCGAAGGCCCTAATCCTCGCTTTTAGCCGGACTTACAAGATATCACCCTCCGAAGAGGCTAAGTACCAAAGTCGTATTCAAACCGAGTTCAGACAATATCACTTCAAAGATCCATAGCTCTTATCGACATCTAAATAAAACAGAGAAAATAAAAACCTAGGCCCAAGCCTTCGGTTCACTTACAAGATATCACAACAATATCACACATTTCCCCGGCAACGGCGCCAATTTTTTTGATGAGCGAAAAATTCACCCACTAAAAATACATTTATAATGACTCATAAAACCGTGGGTAAACTAACTCTCTAACCGGCAGAGTACTGTGTCGATTGCTAGGATAGCTACAGAGTACGAGGTCGTCCCAAGAGAAATGTGGTTGTGAGTACCAAAGCGAACGTGGTTCTTAGTCTAGGCGATCAAAGTTTTAGGTGGAGTTTTCATACTAATGCGAAAAAATAAATTTTAACTAACGAGATTAACTAGGTGATTAAAAAGCATAGCCGAGCCATGATCCAACAGGTTATCTCCCCACAGGAAAAACTTGATAAGGAGTGTATTTTATCTGATTCAGTTCATATGACATTCACGGGTGTCAACTCTTTATTCTTGCGTTAAGATCTGAACAGCTCTCACTTAACCCCCACATTAGGCTTATTAACCCTCCCTTTAGAGAGATAACTTACCTAACATGGTTGACCAAAATAAAATACCGCTGAAAAACCTCACAAAAGCATAGTCCTAACATGTCACTTAGGTTGTCAATCTAACGATTAAGGCTATGTTTTAATGACTTTAATACCTGTTTCTACATCTCATAGCAATGAACAAGGTTGTCAATCTCATTCAAAACTATGAAAATGATCAAAACAAGTTTTAGAACATGATTTTATCATAAGAACGTTTAATTAAGCACACACAACTCCCATCTCGTTTCCCAAGGGTTAATTTCACCCGTTTTCATAATTCGCTATGTTGAGTTTAACTACTCATATTAACGAAAATAACAACGAAAATAACAAAACGAAAAAAAAACAAAACGAAAAAGATAACTACAGCTATATAGATATACGTATAGATATATATATAGATATATATAGATATAGATATATATATATAGTATACGTATATATATATATATATATATTTTTTTATACTAATTGCATAAAAAAACAATAAAAACGGAAACGAAATTATATTAAAATGATAACTAGTCGGGTTATTACACCGACATTATAACGACACATATTACTACATATAGGCCCCCAAAACATAAAAATAAAATGGAAGAAGATGAAGGAGAAGAGGAGAAAAGGGGGCAAACGATTCATCTGCTCTGATCCCCTATTTATAGAAAATAAGTTGAAGCCGGACCGGGCCGGAGGTTAGCCGGATCGGTCCGGAATCATCATGAGTGTAACAACTCATCAGCTTCTAGATCCATCGATATTTGATAATTATGCGATTAAAACTTGTAAAATTCGTATCTTGAGTTGTAGACCTCCAAAAATTGCAAACGAAATGCCAAAATTAAGATCTCGAGAAACTCTACAACTTTCATCAAGGACTCTTCTTCAGAAAACGTCATTTTGATGAGCCATTTGTATTACCGGTCTTTTTCGGGATTTTCCCTAATACAAATCGATTAACCACTTGACCACCATTTGAGTTGTAGAAGTCCGATTGACTTGATTCAAAATCCATTGGAAAGCGTTCTTGAAGATATACAACTTTTATGAAGGAAACTTCTTCAGAAAATGTCGTTTTGATGAGCCATTCGTATTACGAAGATATTTCGGGATTTCTACTAATCCGAATTGATTAGTCAATTGACCATAACTTCAGTTGTAGAACTCCAATTGACGTGATTCAAAGTGCGTTGGAAAGCTTATGTGAAGATCTACAACTTTCATTAAGAAGTCATCCCCTGAAAATGCCTCTAAGCTGGGTCAAATCTCCGTCGAAACAGGTTTTGGTTTTAAGTATGTAAGATAATTTGATCCATTTGAACTCGTAAGCTTGTGGCATCTTCTTCTAATCCTCTAAACACATCTTTTAGACTCAAAACATGTCGTTACGTGGAATCTTGGTCAATGTATAATCCTGCAATGAACCACCAAAATACCAAACGTAAATCCGACACGACACTCCGGTTACTAAACCGGTACAAAAACTATAAAAACACGCTAAAAATACGATATTTTATATAATAACTACTACTAACATATTTAGATGAAACATAGGAATTAATGACTCGAACTGATATAAAAATACTCAAAATGATATCAGAAACGGGTTGAAAAGTTATAAAAATAACGGTGAATTTTTCCGTTATCAGGTACCAATATATATATATATATACAATCTCCTATATATATATTATCTTCTTATTTTCTTTTATTTTCGTAGTTTGTAAATAGGCCTTATGCCAAAAATAATAATATCGTAGTACTGTTGTAATGCTCGGGAAATTATCGGAAGTTCGGTGTTGTTGAAGTCGTTGTAATGTCCGGAAGAGTACGACCTCTGATTCAGCATTTGTAATCGGGTAAATTTTCTAAAGTATTTATGTTTGTTATGTTTGTTTTTATTTTTCCAGTCGTTATAATGTTTTTAGGCTAACTCTAATAACTAGCCAAAGTTATGTAATCGTTTTATTTCGATCTTTTCGGTAAAGGAATGCTGTCTAATTAAAATTGACTAAAATTGAGTTAATTAAATCTTTTTCTATTTTGTAACGTATTGATAATATTCGGATTGACGTAATTAACCAAGATGAATCGCACCATATAACCTAACGATGAACTGACCAGAGAAGTTAGGATATGAGATAAAAGATAGAAAAACCGGAGGGTAAAATTGGTTGTGCGAAAGCATGACTACGGAATCCTATTTCCTACCCGGGGGCAGATTTGTCTTGGGAAAGATGGATCTTATTAAAATTGTGCTCAAGATCGTAATAATGTTAAAATCAACGGTTTAATTGAAACTAACACCGGAAAGTTAAATCGATCCGCCTGACAACCGGAGCCTTTTGAATAACATCGGCCGTCTGACAAACGGAATAACCTCTTTTATCCGGGGTAGATTTGTACTGGTACTGCTCGCACTAATCGAGATTAGCATGGGGCAGTTGTGGAGATTAAACTGATGACAATGACATATGACAATTTCATACGCTCGTGTGAGGAGGAATTGTTAACCTCAGGAGTGCACCGTTTCATTTACTCAATTGGACCTAATATAAAAGGAAAGATCGAGCACATTCCATTTACTGGAAAAGATCGTATAAATCAATTATATAAACTTTGGCTAGTTCTATAAAATTATCGGTCTAGTTCTATAAATATATTGGTATCTATATATTTAAATCTATATTAGAATAACTTTTAAATTACGCATTTATTTTATGATAAGTAGAATAGTAGTCATCTTGTTATAAAATTGCGGTTTAGATCGAGTTAATAACAGCTCTTTGGTGTTTAACCACACTTAAAAGAATTACCACGTTTCCCTGAGGATTCGACACTCTGACTCACCACACTAGCACTACAGTTTGACCCGGTACACTGCCGGTTAGGATCTATATAGCCTAGAAAAGGTCCGTCAGCTTTCTGGCGCCGTTGCCGGGGAGACGTCGCTAATTTCTTTCTTTGTGTCTATGGTTACTACTTGTATTAGCTCAAAATTCTCGAGAATAAGTCAACACTTTTTCTTATATCATTTCTATTTTATTTTTCGTTGGTATCTACTTTCTTTTAGTTACCAATTTTTCTTCTTTTACCAAAGTCGAGTATTTTCTATTTTCGTTAGTTGATGACCAGAAGCGGTAAGGCCCCGCTCACTCCTTATAAGCCTGACATAAACACTTACGAAAGGCAGTTAAGAGTAGAGAGTAAACGTGGTCATACTAGTCAGGGAAATCCTGACGAATCATCTTCAACCAAAAATACGAGAATGGCTGAAATCAGTGATGAAACACCTGAACAAGGGCTAGAACATGCTCTAAGGCATGGACAAAACCCTGTTAACCCTAATAATCAAAATAATAATAATAGAAATAATCAGAATCGGAACCAAAATAATCGTAATAACCCACCAAACCCGAGACCTATCTGTCATCAAACCATAAGAAGAAACCAGACTAATAATCTCATACTTTTACCCAATGAAGGAGCAAATAATTTCGAAATTAAATCTCATCTTTTTGGTTTAATTGACGCAAGAGCCCAATTCCTAGGAGAGGATGATGAAGATCCACATCATCATCTCTATCTTTTGAAGAACTCAGTGCAATCTGACCAAAAGTCAAGTGCTGCTCATAAGGAACTAACGAGGATGACTATGTTTCCTTTTTCTTTAAAAAGACGAGCCCGAGATTGGTTTATGTCTCTTCCACATCATTCACTTACTAGTTGGGAAGATATTCAAACTGAATTTCTGAAACAATATTTCACTCCAGGACGAAATTTGGAATTAAAAGTCGAGGTTGCTAACTTTAGACAAGGATCTGAAGAAACGCTTGGGAATGTCTGGGAAAGATTTAAAAAATTGTTAAGAGCCTGTCCCGATCATGGTTATTCCTTAGATATGCAAATTCAACTTTTCTGTCGTAAATTAAGAAAAGATTCACGTGCTAATGTAGACCATGCATGTGGTGGTTCTTTAATGATGGGTGAAGCTCAAATAGTTTACGATGCTATAGAAAAGATTTCCAAAAATAACAGAATGTGGGAAACCGGTTCTAGCACCAGAAAAGTAGCTTTTGCAGGAGAATGTACATCTAATACGGAAGTTCTAGCACATTTAGAAAATTTGAGTAGGAAATTTGATGGCCTACAATCAAACAAAAACCAAAGTTCAGAAAATAGTACACCAACTGAATACTCGAATCAGGATAATATGCCAATAGGGATTGAAGAACCAACAGGATATTCAAGAGAGGAGGTGAGTTTTCTTCAAGAACATAGAATTTGAACAATGCATACTCAAACTCGTTTAATGCTATTAGAAGAGATCACCCTACTTATCGATGGTCCGAAGACCACAGTAAGCAAGGACAACCGCCTTATCCAGCCTCCATATAGGAATATGAATAATAATCAAGTTTATCAAGAAAACACATCTAATCGAAATTTACAATCATTACCTAGATCCTATCCTCAACATACCACTCAAAGCATACCAAGAACTCAAAGTTCAACCCAACTGCGAAGGAGGAGTTGAAAAATGGGAAAAACTAATGGAAAATATGATGGGTGTAGTATCTACTCAAGCTAAGAATATGGAAACAATGATGACTTCTATAGGTACAGTCACTAAGGATATGAGTACGATGAAAACATCTATGAGTGGACATGATACCAGAATGAGAACGATAGAAGCCTCATTGAGGAATATGGAAGATCATTTGAGTAGGGAAGGTGAACGTAATAACAGTAGACCTCCTGGAGGATTACCAAGCAATACTGAAAGAAATCCGAGAGAGGTAAATGTTGTAGTTACGAGAAGTAGAAAACTCTGTGGTAGTAATGGAGTAGAAAACTTCGGGAATAATGAAGTAGAAAATGATTTAGATGGAAAAAATGATGAAACTAAAGATGAACTTGAATTCACTGATGAGGAAGAAGAAATTATAGAGAATTTCTTGAAAAGGAATAGAAGTTTGGAACCTGAGAATGAAGGTGAGAAATGGGTAAAAATCCCTAGGATTTTGAAAGATCCCATGGATAAAGATTTAAGGAATTTATTCAAAGAACATGTTAGAATAGAGGATAATGAAAACAAGGATGAAAAACAAGAAGAACTGAAGGAATCTGAAGTAGAGATTAATTCAGGGAATGTTTTAAAAGAAAAAACTCAAGATCATGATACTTGGCAATCAAGTAATACTCAAAAGTTTAAGGAGAAAGGAAAAGAGAAAATGACTTTGGGATCAAAGGTTATAGATTTAGAATCTTTACCTTACCCACCTAAAGATCAAATTAAAAAGATTAAAACTGATCAAAAGTATGCTCGTTTCCTTGATACTTTTCGTCATATTCATGTTAATATCCCTGTTATCGAAGCTCTAATTAGTATGCCTGCTTATGGAAAGTTTCTGAAAGATATTTTGTCAAACAAGAAAAAATTAGAGGAATATGAGAATATATGCCTAAATGAAGAATGTTCAATGAGCTTTATAAAGATAAGTTACCGCTAAAAACTGAAAGATCCTGGAAGTTTTACCATCCCATGTGAAATTGGAGGATTTCATTTAAGAAGGTCTTATGTGATCTTGAGCTAGTATAAACCTCATGTCTTATGAGGATTATAAGAAGCTAGGCATAGGAAAGCTTACGAAGATCGAAATGACTCTGCAAATGGCGGATAGATCGATTAAATACCCTAAAGGAATTATTGAGGACGTATTGGTTAAAGTAGACAAGTTCTATTTTCCAAAGAGACTTTGTAGTTATGGAAATGGAAGAAGGATATTCAGCGCCACTTATCTTAGGTCGACCATTTCTAGCTACAGAAGAAGAACTTTAATAGATGTCCGTAAAGGAGAGTTAATTCGAGAGTCAATGAAGATGAAGTTACTTTCAATATTTTCAAAGCTATGAACCATCCATACAAATCACCAGAATCATGTTCTTTTATAGAAGATATTCATTCTGTCTATGATATTCAGTTACCAACTTTTGAAGACAGATTAGAAGAATGCTTAACTCTATCTATCTATAAGGAAGATGAGAAAGACACCGAAATGAAAGAGATAATTCTTTCTCTAGATAAAGGAAGTTTTACTTTTAAACCATCATGGCATAAGTATTTGGAACTAGAACTAGAAGGACCAGCTCTTAAACCATCACCTGGAAGATCCACCTAAGAATGCTGAATTGAAACCATTACCTTTAAATCAAGTATGCTTTTCTTGAAACTAATAATCTATTACCGTTTTATTATTTCATCATCTTTAATCGAGCAACAAGAAGATCAATTACTTAGAATGTTGAAAAAGCATAAGAAAGCTTTTGGATGGACAATTGCCGATATTCGAGGTATTAGCCCCGAGATTTGCGTTCATAAGATAATTCGAAGGAAGATGCTAAACCTTGTATTCAACCATAACGGCGCCTCAACCCAAATTTGCGCTTAATTGTTAAGAAAGAGGTCATTAAGCTATTAGAAATGGGGATAATTTTTCCCATATCGAGATAGTGAATGTGTAAGTCCAACTCAAGTGGTACCAAAGAAAGGAGGTTTCACAAAGAAAGAGAATGAAAAGAATGAATGGATTCCGACAAGAGAGATTACAAGTTATCGAATGTGCATTGATTTTAGAAAACTAAATGATCATACTAAGAAAGATGATCATCCACTTCCATTCATAGTTCGGGATGTTGGAACGTTTAAGTGGACATAAGTATTACTATTTCTTAGATGGTTATTCGTGATATTTACGATATTCATTGCAAAGCAGGAGAGATAGAGAAAAACTACTTTCACTTGTCCTTATGGAACTTTTGCTTATAAAAGAATGCCGTTTGGTTTATGTAATGCACCAGCTACGTTTCAAAGGTGTATGATGGCTATATTTGCTTATATGGTTGAGAAATTCTTAGAAATTTTTATGGATGACTTTAGTGTTTACGGAGATTCATTCGATGTTTGTTTGTTACACTTAGAACGAGTGTTACAACGCTGTGAAGATACCAATTTAGTACTAAACTGGGAAAAATGTCACTTAATGGTATCAGAAGGGATTGTTTTAGGTCATAGAATCTCTGAAGAAGGTATTGAAGTTGATAAAGCTAAAGTCGAGGTAATTGAAAAGTTACCTCCACCAGTTAATTTAAGAACTCTAAGAGGATTTCTCGGACATGCAGGTTTTTATAGAAGGTTCATTGCCGATTTTTCAAAAATAGCAAAGCCTCTAAGTCATTTACTTGAAAAAGAAGTACCTTTTAACTTTGATAGTAAATGTATGGAAGCCTTTCAGACCTTAAAAGCAAGGTTGACTCTTCGCACTGTGTTAGTAGCACCGCATTGAGTTTGCCGTTTGAGATTATGTGTGATGCGAGTGATTTAGCTATAGGAGCTGTTTTAGGTCAAAGATATAACAAAATTCTCAAAGCTATTTACTATGCATCTCACACATTAAACGCAGCTCAACTAAATTATGCAACTACAGAAAAAGAACTGTTGGCTGTGATTTTTGCCTTAGATAAGTTTCGATCGTATATTGGTGGTTCTAAGGTAATAATTTATACAGACCATTCAGCCCTGAAGTATTTACTAAGTAAGAAAGATGCCAAACCTCGTCTTCTTAGATGGATTCTCTTACTTCAAGAATTTGATATTGAAATTAAAGATAAAAAAGGAAGTGAGAATGTAGTAGCAGATCATCTAAGTAGAATGGAAAATGATGAAGAAATAGGAATTGAAATTAAAGATTCATTTCCTGATGAACAACTATTTAGAATAGATACCCCTTCAACCATGCAGTTATTAAAGAATAGAATTCCTTCTAAGGAAATATCACCCTGGTTTGGAGATATCATTAATTACTTAACCTGTGATTATATTCCGTCTCATTGGACTTAGCGTGAAAAAAGAAGTTCTTTTATGACTTAAAATTTTATTACCGGGAGGAACCGGACCTTTTCCGTAAATGTTCGGATGGGATAATCGTAAAATGTGTGCCTGATAATGAAATTTTAAGTGTTTTATCATTTTGTCATGATCGTGAGGCGGGAGATCATCATGGAGGTTGGAAAACTGCTTTTAAAGTTTTACAATGTGGTTTTTATTGGCCTACACTATATAGAGATGCTTATAAGTATGTTAAATCTTGTGAATCTTGTCAAAAATGGGAAATGTATCTAAAAACATGAAATGCCTATACAACCTATTTTAGAATGTGAGTTATTTGATGTTTGGGGTATAGATTTCATGGGACCTTTCCTATATCTTTTGGAAAAAGATTTATTCTTGTAATGGTAGATTATGTTTGAAATGGGTAGAAAGTTTGAAACTCTTCCCACTAATGATACCAAAGTTGTCATACGATTCCTTAAAAGAATATATTTACCGATATGGCATTCCGAGGCAATCATTAGTGATAGAGGTCACACTTTTGTAATAGACCATTTACTAAGATAGTTGAAAAATATGGTGTAACGATAAGTTAGAACGCCCTATCATCCGCATAAACCCAAAGGTGGGCCAGTGTAGAGGTGTCGAATAGAGAAATCAAAAGAATCGTGGAGAAAACAGTTGATTCAAATCGTAAAAGCGGGCGATTAAATTAGATGATGCATTATGGGCGTCATGAATGCGACTTTTAAAACACCAATTGGTTGTTCTCCTATAAGCTAGTCTTTGGTAAGTCTTGTCATCTCCCAGTTGAGTTAGAACACCGAGCCTTCGGGCTATTAGATTTCTCGAATTTCGATCCTAAGGTCATGGTGATCATAGATTGCTTCAATTAATGAACTAGAAGAATTTCGCCTCGATTCTTATGAAAATGCTCGAATCTACAAGAACGCACGAAATCTTTCCATGATAAGAGAATCTTTAAACGTGAGTTCCATGTGGGTGATCGAGTGCTTTTGTACAATTCACGTTTAAAGTTGTTTCGTGTAAGCTTAAATCAAGATGGACAGTCCATTTAAAGTAACACGGGTTTACAAATCTGAGTCGTTGAACTAATCGATGGAAATACAACTTTTATAGCCAATGGCCACAGAGTAAAGTTATTTGTGGTGGAGAGAGAAGGAATCACACCGAAGGAAGAAGTAATGCTATTGATTGATCCCCGACAAATTGAAAAAGCGTAAAAACCGAAAAAGCGAAAAGCGAGAAATCGGAATCACCAATACCAGTGCTATCTATCTTTACTCTACTTTTCTGTGTTTTTATTTATGTTTAAACTCTTTTAGTCTTTTACCGGATGACGTAAAAGAACCTGATGCCTTTTTTAGATAGAATAGGAGTTTTTATTTTACTTTTGAAATTAAGCCTAGATAAAGATGTCGCGTTTGCTATAGAAGCTTTAGTTTTTGAACAAACAAGAAATTGTTGAGAGAGATCAGATTGAAAGAAGTTTGTAATGGAACATCAAGAAGTGCGATAAAAGAAGGGCAAAGTTTCATGAGATCTGCGAATCTGTGGAAAAAGTGAACATGTTGACGCCGTGGGAAAAACACAACCAAATCCCGTGATGAGTGTTTGAATATTGTTAGGAAGGAACGATTAGGTGGTTATCCGAAAATCCCATGGAATTCCAAGAGGTAATTCAAATGCTTCATTTTTAGGAGTTAGGTTGATTGAACGTTATATCGTAACTCTACGGAAGATTTAGAAATCGAAGAATCGTGAACCCTTAAGTTTGAGTCTTTTCTTATGTTTTATTTTATAAAATTTTCAGATAACTTCAAAATTTTATAAAATTGGATCTTTATGAAATTTGAGGAGTTTTATAAAAGTTTTTTTTAGTTTTAATTTAGATGTTTTATAAGAGTTAATATAAATTTATTAAATTTTTATAAGTTTTTTATTAAAGTGTTATAAAGATTTTATTAAATTTTTAGAAATTGTTATAAAATTATAAGATTTCCTTCAAATTTTATTTTTAAAGATTTTATTAAGTTTTAAAATTTATTATAAACTTATCTTTAAGATTTTAATTAAGTTTTATAAGAATTTTTATAAGTTTTAATCAAAAATCATAAAAAGTAAAAAAATCGGAAAAAATGAAAAAATTGGGCACGGACCGATCCGGCCTTAACCCGGACCGATCCGGGGTCTAAAAGCATAAAAAAACGGGGACTCTCTTTTCTTCTTCTTCTTCCCTAATTTTCTTTTACAGCCGCACCCCACACCCAAAACCCCACCACTTAAAATTATTTTAATTCCTTCCACAAAAATTCATCTCACACTACACCACTACTTGATTTCTTCATCATTCTATCTCCTCTCTTCCACAAAAGTTACAAAAATCAAAAAGGATAAAAAAAAAAGCTACATTCTTTTCCGGCGACTTAACAACTTTTCCGGCCTACTTTTCAACGTTTTCTTCATATTAAGGTATTATTTAGTTTATTTAGTTATCAATTTCGTATTTTTCATAATTTTTTAGATTAATTTCAACTGTTTTGATTTTTGAGTGTGTTGTGACATACATTTTTATTTTTTGTTGATGTTGTGTTGTTGATTGGCTTTACCAATATCGTAAAATGGCTGAGTCGAGTAGAAAAGCCTCTAGAAAGCGAAAATCAAACATTCCTATATCAACTCCGGTCGTAGGCACTATAATTTTATCACCTGAAGAAGAAGCCGTAAGCTTCGATAAAACAGCATCACAAGAAGCTAAGAATGCGTATGAAAGAATTTATAGTAAATGTGATGTTTTGGTTGAAAAAGGATTAGATTTTGATGACTTAGGTGATGAAGTTAAGGACATTTTTACGAGACGTCAGTGGTTAGAACTAGCAGCCAGAAGAGAAGGGGAGATTAATACGACTTTAGTAGCTGAGTTTTATTCAGTTTTATCTACATTGTCACAGGATGAGCTTACTAAGTCGCAAACTGTACCCCTAAGAACTAGAAATGTTCCTTTTAACCCTGCCGTCATAAATGCAATTTTAGGAGTTGAAGTTTTTTCTGATGAGGAAGATTACAGAGTAGTTTGGAATCTAGATGATCCTGCAAGTTTTGAGCAGACTGCCCTGAGAGCTCAGTACGCTTTTGACCCAACCGCTGTGTGGGTTGAAAATCGGTTTAACTACGGGAGGTGTTTTAGAGGTTTAAGGGCGATTAAAAGATTTATTAGCCATACTCTCTACCCTTCTAGTAAACATACTGCTTATGGAAAAGAAGATGTTTGTATCGCTTGGGCGATGATAAATGATGTTAAGGTGGATGTTGGAAAGGTCATGTTTAAAAGAATTTTTGAAAGCATTGTCATCGCTGCACAGTGGAGTCATCTCAGATTTCCTTTGTTTTATCTCGATTTATGTCGTAGGGTGGGAGTACCATTCCTGCCTAATGACAAGTTATCTCTGGCAGATGCAAATCTGATTGGACCAAGTTTGACTAGGCTTCCAGATGGTAGTATACGCTCTTTGATTAGAAGTCGTCAAACTCAACCAACTCCACCAGTCTTCACATCTTTTTCTTCTCCTTCTTTTTCTAGTCAGCCTCAACAAACTCCTTTCTCCAACACTATCACTTATGATATGTTTCAATCTTTAGTATCAGACGTTGCACATGGTCAAGCCAACATGGCTTTTTATGCTGAAAGTAATAGGCAGTGGTGTGACGATATTCGTAGAGGTTTAAGGAGGAACGAGCGCTGCTGCTTCGTAATCCTACTTTTGATGATCCTGCCTATCCACCTTGTCGACCGAGATCCGTATACCTTACGGTCGGGTAGCACCTATTCCACCACCTTCGAGCTTTCATCCAACGTCATATCCTTTTGGGAGCCAATCGAGTGGTACAGGTGTATTTTCGACGGTATTCGAGAGACCAAATGATGTCTAGTTGGGGAGGATTCACCGAGTTTGCACATATCACTACCGCATGAGTTCGATGGGTCTTGATAGTTCGATCCAGACCACGACTACAGCTCGACCACCACTTCTCGATCGTTTCGAGTTCAAGCTTTCATGTCGATCCTGAGGAAGACTATGAAGAAGATTGAATTTCATGACTTTGTTTGATTAAACATTTTTACTGCACGTTTTATTCGACATTTTCATTTAGATATTGGTTTGTTTTCGTTTTCGTTTATTTTGATTTTATAATCGTTTTATCGAAATATGGTTTGCATTCTAAATCGTTTTAGTTTTTATAAACTATAAAAAAACCCAAAAATAATTTTGTATCATTACTAAGTCGTTTTAAAAATATATGTAATGTGTCGTTTTATCAGTTCGTATCAAGTTAGATGAAGCTTTATAAAATATCTTCAAAGAGGTATGTAATGTTACACACGTGAAGTAAAAAAACAAAACACAATTTGACGTTCACCTCTGTCCTCGGTGAAGTGAAATTGAGGCCGGACCGAGCCGGCCTAGTCTCGGCCCGAGCCGTGAAGAAAAATGGGATGAGTCATTCTTGAGTCCGTCTAATGCACCCACGTATGTTTTTTACTATCTATTTAATCAAGTAAAGATATGAGCAAGATATGCCATCTCCTTTCACTTCTTTTCACTTTCTATCTGTTTACCTTCTTGTATTTTTTTACTTTTCATCTGGTTTTAAAAATGTCGAACCGATCCTCACCTTCTGTCAATTCATATGAGCCTAACACCCCGGATGCTCCGGAGTCTCAAGCTTCTACTCAGAATATAATTTTACACCCTCGTTTTGCTAATTCTCCAATCCAGTTGGAGAAAGGTTTAAATTTCGATAAGATAGATCGATGGGGTAAAACTGTTATTCGAGGATTCGGTTGGAAGAAATTTGTAAGTACGCCAAGAGGAAGAATAAATATCTCGATAGTTCGAGAATTTTATTCTGCCCTAATGACGACGTCCATGATTGATATAACTCAAATTGTCTCGGTAAGAGGAGTGGCTATTCCCTTCTCTTCGTCTATTATCAACCAACTTTTTGAAATTCCACCTGTTACGATGCAACAAGATGAAATGGGGACTACAAAATCCATATAATCATTTGAATAAAGTGCATGAGTCTTTCCAATGTCTGTTTCCACTTTTCGACACAAATCACGATATGTCTACACGTGCTTTACTTCCACACCTAAAGGCGTGGAAGCATTTTATTAATTCTAGAGTATATCCCACCTGGGATTTTGCAAGCCTTGCCGAGAATGAAATGCTTCTGCTATGTGCTTTGACATTTGGGGAATTTGTCGATTGGGGTATTTTGATTCAAAGGACAGTTTTGGAATTTGCAATCACGAGAGGTAGTAGGGGAAACCTATGCCTAATGCTTGGATGATTTCGCGTCTTTGTATTCAAATGAATGGAGTTGGAGAGCTTGAGACGGATGAAATTTTTCCGTCTAGAGATAATAGAGTTGGCTTGTTACCGGTTGATACACCGGGTTGTTCGTCAACAATTTAGATGGTTTGTTGGTTGTTAGTTTATGATGTTTAAGTTTTTAATAAGTTAACTTAAGTTAAGTTTGAAGTTTTCTAGTTCGGTTAAGTTTATGTTCTTTTAGTTTGTAATAAGTTTTTATCTTGTTTAATATATATGTTTCAGTTTTTTTTAAGTTTGTTTGTTATTTAATTAGTATACGCTAAAAATGAAATCAGAATAATAACGATAATAGATAATTTTAAGTGTATTTTCAAACCTACTTATTTAATACTCATTGAACATCGGGATGATGCCACTTCGTAAGTGGGGAGTAGAGTTAGGTTAGAAAATTCATTAAAATTTTCGAAAAAATAGTTATAAATTATCAAATTATCAAATTTTTTTTATTACTTATTTTTAGATAAATTAAGTAGTTAATATATAAATATGAATAAAAAATGATATAATTTGGAAGAATAAGTTTTTAATTAAGTAAAGTATATTAGATATATTATAATTATATTCTATGTCTAATTTAAATTTTAATAAGATTTTAAGTTTATATAATTGAGTAATTAATATTAGATATTGTTTTCATGAAATTATATAGGTATGTTGATAATTATAAGTAAAATTTTTAGAATAATTTTATTTTCAATATGAATTATGAGTTTGGAATTGGACTAGGGATGACGATTTTTGGCACCACAAAAATATAACTATAGCCAAATAGCCTACCTAAATAAATTTCCAATTTTTGTTCCTACCTCAGCCTTGATTAGAGTGATCAAGACCTCACTCGAAATGGCTATTGTGATTAACTAGAAGTAACCAACCTTTAGCTAATTTTGGTCTACATTTCCTTGAAATTCCGCAAGTTATGCGTTTTATGAAAAGAGATGAAGACATAAAAGCTAAGTTTTGGTATATCTTGAGATTGGAAAAATTAGATAAGTATTAGTATATTCGATCTTACCTCATGACACTTGCAAGATAGTCGATTTTGGTAATAAGTTCGGATATGTTAATATTCTATAAAAGAATTAAGAACGAAGCACCATATTTACACAGAATTAATCAAATACCAAGTATCTTCCTTATCTGTGATCGACAAATTAAAAATAATAAAAAAGAACATATCGGTTGTAGCTACCAATGATTTGAGTGCAGTAGGGTGTTATCACGAAATGTCCTATATCACTATGAGGTTTAAAAGCTCCCGATTGCATGATGATAGTAGTCCAGCTAGGGTATTATCTCGAAATGTCCTATTGCTGGGAATGAAGGCACAGAATGAAAAAGAAAAAGTCGAATCATAAGATCTCAAGAATGATTACAAGTTTAAGGAAACCGGACTTGTAATTTTCGATCGAAAGAGTAGTACTCCGATCAATCTTGATGAAGCAATGCTTGTAAGTTTGATTTTCTACACACACTCACGCTTTTAGTTCTTAAATTGAAAAAAAAAAGAGAAAAAATCTGAAAAAAGAGATGCTACTAATCGAGATTATTTTTTTGATCAAGAATATGAAGATGTAGGTACGTACGACTTGCCTCTTTCTCTTTTTGATTTCCTTTTTTCCGATTAACCAACATCTTGAGCCTAAACTTTATAAGCCATTTTTGTCGACTACCTGACCAAGTTTCCGATTCCAGGATTTCATAATAGTTGCGATTAAAAATAATTCTAATATTTTATTTATACTTATTAAGTATTACATGTATAATTTCATCTAAATAATATTTGATGTTTAAGTTATTTAAGTTATATACACTTTCTGTCTTCTTACAATTTTAAATTAGAATAATATTTATAATATTAAATTAGAATAATATTTACACTTTCTGTCAATATTTATAATATTGACAATATAAATTACATTAAAAATTATAATCTGATTATATTATCTTTTATTACCGCTTATTTTTGCTCGAGGACGATCAAAAGCTAAGTGGGGAGTAGTTGATATACTACTTTTATATGCTTAAATATACGTTATATTATTATGTTTTATCAACGAATTCTATATTAAATATATGAAATTATGATATAAATAGTATGAAATGTTAATCTTTATAATTTAGAGTAGTTAGTAGTAAAAGTTAGTAATAATAGTAAAAAGTTATCATTTTGTACCGATTTTAGTAAATCGGAGTGTCGTGTCAGATTTACGTGGGTATTTGTGGTGTTTTATTGCAGATTTATAAGCCGAGACCCCGAGAATCGACATATTGAAGTATAATCATATCTCTGGAAGGATTTAGAGAGTGTCACGAGCTTAAGTGGTCAAGTGGTCAATCGAAGTGGTCAAGTGGCTAATCGATTCGATTAAGTGGTAATCGAGAAATATCTTCGACAAACGAATGGCTCATCAAAACGACATTTTCTGAAGAAGAGTCCTTCATGGAAGTTGTAGATTATTCGAAGAACTTTCCAATGGATCTTGAATCATGTTGTTTGGAGATCGGCAACTCGAGATATGAATTTTATAAGTTATATATATAATTATAATTATATATACATATATATATATCCTCGCACATGCTGATTAATCAAGGGGGGATGGATTCAATCATTAGACCGGCCCAGTCCGGCCTACTCTCGGACCGGTCCGGCCTTGGGAATTTCTTCTATATAAAGAGCCTCATTTGCAACAGAACGAGGGTACCAATATATATATATATATATATACAATCTCCTATATATATATTATCTTCTTATTTTCTTTTATTTTCGTAGTTTGTAAATAGGTCTTATGCCAAAAATAATAATATCGTAGTACTGTTGTAATGCTCGGGAAATTATCGGAAGTTCGGTGTTGTTGAAGTCGTTGTAATGTCCGGAAGAGTACGACCTCTGATTCAGCATTTGTAATCGGGTAAATTTTCTAAAGTATTTATGTTTGTTATGTTTGTTTTTATTTTTCCAGTCGTTATAATGTTTTTAGGCTAACTCTAATAACTAGCCAAAGTTATGTAATCGTTTTATTTCGATCTTTTCGGTAAAGGAATGTTGTCTAATTAAAATTGACTAAAATTGAGTTAATTGAATCTTTTTCTATTTTGTAACGTATTGATAATATTCGGATTGACGTAATTAACCAAGATGAATCGCACCATATAACCTAACGATGAACTGACCACTGAGAAGTTAGGATATGAGATAAAAGATATAAAACCGGAGGTAAAATTGGTTGTGCGAAAAGCATGACTACGGAATCTGCTTTCCTACCCGGGCGATTTGTCTTGGGAAAGATGGATCTTATTAAAATTGTGCTCAAGATCGTAATAATGTTAAAATCAACGGTTTAATTGAAACTAACACCGAAAGTTAAATCGATCCGCCGACAACCGGAGCCTTTTGAATAACATCGGCCGTCTCGACAAACGGAATAACCTCTTTTATCCGGGGTAGATTTGTACTCAAATACTGCTCGCACTAACGAGATTAGCATGGGGCGCTTGTGGAGATTAAATCGATGACAATGACATATGACAATTTCATACGCTCGTGTGAGGAGGAATTGTTAACCTCAGGAGTGCACCGTTTCATTTACTCAATTGGACCTAATATAAAAGGAAAGATCGAGCACATTCCATTTACTGGAAAAGATCGTATAAATCAATTATATAAACTTTGGCTAGTTCTATAAAATTATCTGTCTAGTTCTATAAATATATTGGTATCTATATATTTATATCTATATATATATTTTGCAATCCATGTACATCTATATATATTTATATATCTATATATATTATATTAGAATAACTTTTAAATTACGCATTTATTTTATGATAAGTAGAATAATAGTCATCTGTGTTATAAAATTGCGGTTTAGATCGAGTTAATAACATCTCTTTGGTGTTTAACCACACTTAAAAGAATTACCACGTTTCCCTGAGGATTCGACACTCTGACTCACCACACTAGCACTACAGTTTGACCCGGTACACTGCCGGTTAGGATCTATAAAGCCTAGAAAAGGTCCGTCAGCATACAAGACGATCACTTGTGATGAGATCAAACCATGATTTCCTTACGGTTTTGAATCGGATGATTGATTTGACGGGTAACTTAACAAGAATTTCCTCAATTATTTCTTCAGGAAGATGGCGGTGGCGGCGACTCACCATTCCTTTTTTGCTGATATCGGAATTGGGTTGAAATTGAATGCTTGAAAAAATACGAGTAATAAATGGAATTCATTCAATTTCTAAGGAGTGGAATTACATCTCTTGAATTAAATTAACCAAAAGGTGGGTTCCGGATACTGATTGCTTTAAGCAAAAAAAAAAAAAAAAAAAAAAAAAAGAACACAAATTTTAGGTTGGTGTGCCCTCTCCAATGAGATTTAAAAATTTTAATTTTTTTTGTTTTTGTCTTTTTTTTTTACGTTTCAGGTGAATATCTTTTTTTTTTTTTGAGTGGAGGTGAATATCTTTTCACACAAAAAAATATCTTAGCACACATATTTATTTATTTTTTTCCATTTTATCCTTCAAATTTTCGCACGTATGTATTCTGATTCAAATTTAGGCATGTTGAATTTTTTCTGCCCGAATTTGAGTCAGAATGTATGGAATAGTCATTCTGCCTGGTATTGGGTCCAGAAAACATAAATTCTGACTGATATTAAGACAAAATAATCAACCAAATTCTGACTTATGTCGGGTCAGAATAGCCAATGTTGTGTGAAAAGACGTTCTCGTAGTCATCGAAATAGGAATCACATAGATTAAAAAATACTCCCTCCGTTTTTATTTATATGTCGCAGAGAGAAGAATCACACAGATTAAGAAAGTAATTAACATATCTAAAATATAGTATGAAAATGTATTTTTTTATTAGAGATGTAAATACTTTGTTGGTAAAGGAGTTTTTAGTATTGGAATTTTTTTTATTGGAGATGTAAATACTTTATTGGTAAAGGAAGAAAAAATAATAAATGAAGCTTTGAAAATGTAAAATGACAGATAAATAAAAAAAAAAGAAATTCTGAAATGTGACAAATAAAAAAACAGAAAGGTAGTAAATATATCGGAAATAGAAGGTAAAATGACAAAATTATTATGCTTTTTTTGTTTTTAAATATCATCTGCCCGTTAATTATATTATTACCCTTTCCACTTCTTAAAAAGAAGAGCTCCCTCCAAAAAAAAAATTTGTTTACTTGAGACTAGATAGCATTACTTGATAGTTGTGACTATATTAGAATTTGTACCATTTTTCAGAGCTTGAACTCGAGTTTGAAAGTGCTCGGTTTTTTTGAGCATAATCCAGCCGATCGAACTCGAGCACGAGTAATATGTTATCGAACCGATCTCGAGCAATTTTTTTTCCTGCTTGAGCAATCTCGGACTGAGTTCGAGCATCATTGTTTTAAGAGGTTGTTCGACTCGATAAATAAATACCTGATTCGGATCGGATCGGATCGTTTACACCCCTAGTTTGAATTAGACCACAAAAACTTGATGATGATGGTTTTTAAAAACCCTTCACTTTGCTTTTTCTTGAATGATCGAAATCTTGATGATGATGTGTTTTTATTTTTTTTAAATCTCCTTAACTTTGTTTTTCTTGAGTGATCAAAGATAAATGAGATCAAGTATTCGTCACTATATATGCGTAAATGTGAAAAATATATTATCAATATTAGTGAGTAGTGACCACTATAACTTGTGATTCAACATTAATGATTTAAGATAAATATATATGAGAATAAAATAAGAAACTTGATCTAATAGTAGGGGGAGTAACCGTGCTATGCACGGTGTTGCCCCCACCTGGCCGTGTTTGTTCGTATTTTGTTCGGTAGGCTGTTTTGTGTTGTTAACGTCTCTGCTGTATTTTGCTAATCTGTTTTGTTTGTGTTATCGAATTATTCTTCAGGGTACAATATATTACTGCCTGCCCAGTTCTCTCATCTGAGATAGCTTGCTTCTTATCTTGCCTACTGCTCTTTTTGATGTATTGATCAGGTAAAAGATATCAATTACCGATTGGAGAAGATTGTTCCCAAAATACGCTCTTCGGATGGTGCTAATTATTCCACGAATGAGATTAGGCCCACAAACAATAATCCCAAAAAAAGCAGTCCAAAGGCAAAAATATTATAAGCCTTCGTTAAATTCGGATAAAAAGTAAAAACAGAAGAAAACAAATGAATCTACAATGTGTACAATTAAAAACAGTAGCAAAGATGGCATGTAATCTAATAGGTCTTGTCTTTTTTATGCACTATTTTGTTTTCTAAAAGAAAGGTTCTGTTTTGTTGTAAGAAAAACAAATGGAAATTCCAACAATAAAATAATCAAATCTCATCCATGGGTAAAAAAAAATGACATGAAAGAAACCATAAGTAAAATAAATGATTTTAACCAGAAATACTATACATTCTGTTTAAAATGCCCATCTCCGTTCAGATTCATCCATTAGACAATTCAAATTCTATTATCAAGTGCAGGAACTATGGATACTGCATCTGTCACTTCATTATTTACTAAGGAAGAGTATATTAATTCGACATTTCGACTAATGTTTACATTCTTCAGAATCTTTTATAACATGTAATTCCGAACTTGGTGTCTCCCTACAAACTTTTGTGTACTTTTAGATCTATAATGTTTTCATATTCTGTTTTTCTCTTTATGATGTGATTCAGTACAAACAAAATAATTGCAAAAGTTACCAGAAAAACCAAAGATAGAATCTGCCATTTTGCATTCGGATGCTCTTTGTGAACCTGGAGCTAAAACTGTGCCAACAATTATATCACCCACCTCTGCAGGGTTTACATTGGTTTTCTCAATCAATGCCTGCGTCAAGACAAAAATATGAACAGGTTGACTATGACACATGATGTATGAGCAGAGACAAAGAATGCAGGATACAGATTTTCGCTTTTTCACAATGATTTTTGCATTTGGAAGAAGATGGGATGACAAATAGCTTTCACATTATAAAAGTGATGATATTTTCAGTGTACATGAATGTTCCAAAAATGCGTGTAATTTCTAAAATCGCAAAACAAACAATTACTCTACATGCTGTCATGTTAGAACTTGAGAAGCTTTACGGTGCAACTGTCATACCAAGTGAAATGTAACTTCATAAAACTCTAATATTCACAATTGGACATGCATATTAAGCCTGTTGTCATCTATCATAATATTGTGATCCATTCTTTACACGTCTTAACATGAATGGAAGACTCATAACAAGTAGGCAGGCCACTTGGAACAATAGTTGTACAAGGAAAAATGCCTAGATTTTTTTTTCCAATGCAACTAAAACATGGCCAAAACAAGCAAATGTGATCCCCTAACTGAATTGGAATTTGGGTATGAGTAATTTACCCTAAAAATACAAAAAACAAAAACAAAATAATAAAAGAAAAACTTGAAGTGTCTTTCACTGATTTCAATTGCATTCCTAAGCCCTTAATGAGGCTGTAAAAGCATCTGTCGAACTGACCTTGAGAATGTGCAAAGTAAATCATCTGCAAGGGTATCTTTGAAGTCCCCACGTTTTGATTTACAAAGGGTCATTTTTCCATCATCAATCAACAATTTCTATCCCGGCACCTAAAAGTTACATGGTAAGCCCAAGAATATTAACACTAAGTAACAACTATAACAATCTTTCAACCAGATTAAAGAGAACCTGGGCAATCAAAGAATTTGCAGTTTCTTCAAGCATAGGTCGCATGCCCTCACACGAAACGCATCTCTTGGTTGATAGCTCTGATATAGCAACAAAAGAGTCAGAAAATATTACAAAAAGAATTTACATTATTCATCTCAACATTACAGCTACATTAAAGATTCATGATCTTATGAACAAATACAAGATGAAGATCAGGATGATGACCTGCATTCAACAAACAAGGATACTATGTTGGTGAGAGTTCTAGATCCCGAAAGGCCTGAATGAACAAGTGTCATAATCAATTATTCCAGTGCAATATGATGAATATAGTCTACAAACTAAACAAGATGCATATTAGTACTAATCCTTATATGAATAATGGCATCGCAAAGATCTCGCACCACGTGTCAAATACACCGAGCAAGGATCGGGATCGACAATTTACTCGCAACATCTGCGGCGATTAGCTATAAGTCGCCGTAATCGTAAATCCCGTCATGAAAGAATGAACTTTCCATGAACGATGCGACCATTTTTCCATCATCAATCACCAATTTCCATCCCGGCACCTAAAAGTTACATGGTAAGCCCAAGAATATTAACACTAAGTAACAACTATAACAATCTTTCAACCAGATTAAAGAGAACATGGGCAATCAAAGAATTTGCGCTTTTCAAGCGTAGGTCGCATGCCCTCACACGAAACGCATCTCTTGGTTGATAGCTCTGATATAGCAACAAAAGAGTCAAAAAATATTACAAAAAGAATTTACATTATTCATCTCAACATTACAGCTACATTAAAGATTCATGATCTTATGAACAAATATTCAAAAGCATCACGTTTTTAATTCGATGAAGATGTATCAATTCTTTAAACAGATTAATCATCCCTACAAGATTCATAATACTAAATTGCTACCAACAAAAGACCATCCTTCAGTGCAACATAAACATTCTCATGACAATCAATCAAATGGCTGGAAGAAAAAAAATCCATTGAAAAGGAACCAAATTACATCTAATTAAAACTGGGCATATGCCCATTATAAAACTCTTTCACACAAATACAACCATAAACCTATTAATCTGAGTAGCTACCCACCTGTCCACAATCTACAAACAAAACAGAGAAAGAAGAAGAAAAATAAAAGTAAAAATAACATCAAAATCAGAAATGGGCAATCCAATGCATGATCAAACGAGGGATTTCAGGAACAAATTCATATTACAGAAAAAGAAATAATTGAACAAGAAAATTAATGATGCGATTAGCATAAATAATTTTACCGTCCATAGCTAAGCTTATGCAGAAGCTTTACAACAGAGGTTTTAGCAGCGAAAAATCCGTACACAACATGCAATCCAAAAAAACATGAAATCAATAAAGCATAAGCCAAGAAAACATGAAATCGACAAAGGAGAATCTAAAGCTACCATCTTGCTGGAACAAGGTTGCTTATGCAATCCAAAAAAACATGAAATCGATAAAGCAGAATCTAAAGCTACCATCTTTCTTGCTGGAACAAGGTTGGATAAGCAAGAAAACCACCAGACAAAGATGCAAACGAGACAATGAGCACCAGATTGTTCCGTAAAAAGGATCGAGAGCATGAAACACAAAACGCAATCACCAGCTAACGAACCTGCAGAATCAAAATTAAGAAGGCTGGATGATCATTACACTACAAAAACAATCACAGCAACAACAACAATTCAAACCATGGAAAATCAAAGCAATTAGTCGCAGAAGATGGGTCTCACCGAACTCTGAAATCAACACCGCTGGAAGTGGAAAATGCTCCATGACCGACTCAGAAGCTTCTATTTATAACCAAGGAGCTCAGGGCGGTGAGAAAAAAAGATAGTGGAAGCTAAGACGTGGAGTCTGGGCGTTGGAGAAGAAGGCGGTGGAGAAGAAGGCGGTGGAACAAGGTTCGTCGTTTCGTCGTCCTGAGGTTGAAGCTTTATAAGTAAATCCAAGGTAGATAAGTGTTGACTTGTAAAAACATTATATGTATTGATTTGACAATGTACGTAGTCACCTTCGTTACGTGCATTTTAAAATTCAGATACACTCCAAGGTTCAAGTGTCCTTAAGTTTTTCTCATTTGATTTCAGATTCATCTGAGATTCGTCATCTTTTGAAGCATGGACGGAGCCATTGTTGGGGCTTATGGGGCTAAGCCCACCTAGCCCCCTCCCCTCTAAGCGATACCCCCTTCCCTCTTAGTTATAACGTTTATATTTAAGTAGAGATACAACCGTAACTAAAACACGCAACCAATTGATACAACATTGATCTACACTATTGATTATTATGGCACCTAGATCAATCAATATAAGTCTCATAAAAATCAATGGTGTAGATCAATATTGTGTCAATTTGTTGTATCTTTTCATTGTGGTTGTATCATCTATACTTAGAAGTTAGTATTATTTACGGATGTTTGGACGACCAAATTTGTCGTCTAGCCTTTTCTTTTTCTCCTCTTCTCCTTGTAAAACGACGTTGTTTCTTCCCTCCTCCTTACATTAGCTTCCACCACCGCCTGTGTTCTCCAGTAACAATTCAGCAAAATCTCCACTGAAACTTCGCATAGATATGGATGATGTATATTTTATTCTTCTCATAACATGCAGTCTCATTCTCATCTGCTTAGTCGTTCTTCCTTCTCTTCTGCTCTGTCGGTGCTGTTCATCTTCGAACAATCTTCTATTCAGGTATTGCCTGTTCTTCGTGTTTTTGGTTTCGTTCCATCTGATTGTTGTCCTCATCTTTCATTTCTTTCGGTTGCATGTGATTGTTGGCTTCATCATTGATTGTCTGCTGTTGTATTGTGCTTTCTTCGGTTACATCTTCTTTGGTTTTCGGCTGATTTGCTCTTTACACTTTCTGTTATTCAATCTCTTCGTTCTGCTCTTTGGTGAGCTGGTTACCTTATGTTGCATTGCATGTGGTGTTTGGGGTGCCCTCTCCATGTGTGCCTCCTGTTCTGTGGCCTTTTTGTTTGGTCCCATCTGATTGTTGTTTTGATTATTGGTTTTCGTTGGGTTATTGCCTTGATTGGGTTCCATCTGATTGTTGTCTTCATATTTGATTGTGTGCTGTTCTATTGTGCTTTATGGTTTACTCACTCTGTGCTCTTTAGCTTGGCATCTAGCATGTGGATGTATTGTTGGTTATTTCTTCTCTGGTCTTTGGTTGATTTGCTCTTCACGCTTTTTGTTATTCAATTTCTTGTTTTGGCTCTTTTGTCTGGTGCTTATGTTATGTTGCATTGCATGTGGTATTTGGGGTGCTCTCCTTTTTATCTGCCTGTATATATTTTTTGTTAGTTTTTCCGTATGTTACGTACGTCCCCTTACTAGGTTATTGTTTTATTGGTTATGAACCTGTTTTAGGTCATGGTTGGATCTGCATTGTGTTATTATGCCTCTGATTAATGTTTGCTATAATTGATGGTAGATTAATGTACGTTTCCCTTGCAGGTTTGGGTGGATAAATATTGGCTTTCCTGTTGTTCTTTATTGGTTAGCTAATAAGGTATTACTCATTCCTCTACAATTGGTTGGTTTGAGGCCATCCATCTTGTTATATATTTTTTTATATATATGCTCTGCTTATTTTAGTTCTGCGTGTTTGTTGAATGATTTTTCAATGTGATGCATAGGTTGGGGACAATTTTTCTCTTAACTGCGCAGGAATTCTGAAAGCTCCCCTTCATAGTATTGGCTTTACTTTTACCATTAGGTTGTTTCCTAGGTGCATTTCCCCCCTTTGGTCTCTTTATGTTCTTGGTAGCACCAACATATTCAGGTGTTTCTGTGTTTTACCAGCCTTTGCATGTGGTTTTCTTCGTATGTTTAATACGCCTGTTTTCGGACTTCAGCTATACCTTAATGCTTTACTTGTATAAGGCTGTCGCGGTTGTTCGTTAGTAAGGAATGCCGGTTTCCCTGTTCTTTTTTTTTTTGGAATGATTATTCAATCATTACGCACTGTCGTAGCCAGCGTATGGTATATGATTATATGCGTGTTAGGATGAGTGCATTTGCTGCCTGCGTCTCTGTTTATTTTAGTTTTGCGTGTTTATTGAATGATTTTTTAATGTGATGCATAGGTTGTTCTGAAAGCTCCCCTTCATAATATGATAATAAAATAAGAAACTTGATCTAATATAAGTGTTGACTTGTAAAAATATTATATGTATTGATTTGACAATGTAGTCACCTTCGTTACGTGCATTTTAAAATTCAGATACACTCCAAGGTTCATACTTGCGGTCACTTTATTTATAATTTGAACATAATTATATTTTCATACTTGCATTCACTTTATTTATAATTTAAACATAACCCACTTTAAGCTCAATAGATTTACACATTAGTTATAGAAATTCACATTTTATCAATTCTCATTCTCCCTCACCCCATATACACACACACTTCACATGAGTATTTATCACCTAATAAACTTATCACTTTGGTGGCGGATCCAGGAATTTATTCCAGTGGTGTCACCGGAGTCTAAAACTACATCTTTTATCCAAAAAAAATTCCAGTGGGGTCACAGGAGTCTAAAACATCAATTTTTATCGACAAAACGACACTTTTTAGCAACAAAACTACATAGTTTTAATACTAAAAAAATTTAAAATCCAGTGGGGTCACGTGATCGCCCCGGGCACGTGGATCCGCCCCTGCCACCGTGATTCTATTGACACACCACAATATCTTTGCACTATACCAAAACGACTTTCCGAAAGTCGATTGTGAGAATAGACATTGGAAATTGAAAGTCAATTCTTGACTCAAGAATCGGCTTCCTAAAGATTGATTATGTATTTTAGATGAGGTGTATCAGTAGAATCGGTCTGGTGCAAATACTAACATTTTTTTACCTTAATTATTTTAATAGTTGACTAGTAATTCCATGTTTTCATGCTCGATATTCTTTTCATTTTGTTGGGTTCATGTTTTGTAGCTAAACACATGAGGTTGAAATGAGTCGAATGAGTTCTCTAATTGGTCAGAAATCATCTCTAAATTCACAGGGTTAAAGTAGGAGAGTAATTAAAACAATGGTTTACAACTGATGTTCAAGGTAAATTTTAGTTATAAGTTTTTTTTTCGGAATGAAAGAAAACATGTTTTCTTACGTGATTAGGCTAGCCCACCCAAGATTTTTTTACTGGCTCCGTCCTTGTTTTGAAGCCCTCTTGAAATACAATCGGGATTTTGGTCAGGCATTTCGTCCAATATGTGGCGTGCTACTCTCGTCTTCTTCAATCAAGGAAAGCAAAAACTGCCTACTGTAGGTAACTTTTGCAGTTCAAAAAATGAAAGCAATTATAATTGAACCTCCAATGTGTTCTGTAAGAAATATCTCATATTCGAGACGGATAACTACAATCACAACACCCGATGGTTCTCCATGAAAGAAAGAATGTAAATAAATAAAAAAAACACACAAAAACGGAAATCAAGAACAAATAAAAGGACACAATCAGCAAATACAAGCATACTGAAACGAACCCGAAAGCGCCAGCAGTAGTGTCATGACTATGCATCAGATTCGGTTTCGACACATGTTGATTGAGATTAAACTTGACCCCCATACTCCCATTCGTACAAAGGACAAGCGAAGATTCTTTCTATATCGGCGAATGTGTGATAGATCGAAAACTAGGGAGCCGCGTTGATTGATTAGATCATACAAAATCAGTTGTCCATCCTCAGTTGTCCATCCTTTGTTTCGTAAAGTAATTTATCCTTCTTCGAGAAAGAAAGTGGTTCTCCGAGTTGAGGCATATGTCCGATCGAATAGAGTTTGGTCCATGTTTCTTGAATCCCGTGTTTCTTCCTTATCCATACATTCACAGACTGGCTCTGGCTCTGGCTCCGGCTCTCCCATACGGGGTATATGTAGGAAACAAAACCAAGGGACTCTTGGTTCAAAACAAATAGACGATGGGAATAATTTTCTCTTGGATTATTATTATTGCAACAATCTTGAGGAATTTCCATTACCTCAAACAACTCAGTAGTCAGGTTGAAAGTGATGATTTGCCCACATGATTGTTCATATGTTGTGTAAACACACCAGTGGATGATCCCATTGAAGAACGTGGAACAAGGGGAAGCTGAATAATACATTACCATAGGAATTTGAATTTCATATAATTTTCTCCAAGCATTTGATCTTACGCTGTATACTTCAACTCTAAGTTGTCGACCAACATCAGGAGATTCCATTATTCTAACAACCTTAAAATCCATGGTTGTATTATCAAATCCAAACCCAACAAAATCTGCAATAATCTCTAATCGGATCAGACAGCGGGATGCTTTTCACCTCCACCAACGATGGATTAACCAACGTAATATTATAATCATTACTCAAGCACATTACGGCGCCGTAGCAATCACCTACCAATAACTGGAGAATGGTGCGGTCAAACAGCGGTAGCTCATAACGAAGTACCGGCAGCAATGTAGTATAATCGGCGGCTTCAATTTGACTAACAGATTCAGATTCTTCTTTATAATCATCATCATCACATCGATATACGTCTAAAACCCACCGCTCCGGCAATTCTTCATCGGAGATTTTGAAACACATAGCAGCAAAAATCTCCTCGCTCTTCAAGAGGTGCTTGCATATGAAACGATTACTTTTTATGAGATCAAACCATGATTTACTTACGCCTTTAAATCGGACGATTGATTTCACAGGTAACTTGATAAGAATGTCCTCGATTATTTCTTCAGGAAGATGGCCCCTGATCACTATTCTTTCGCTGATATCTGAATTGGGGCCGGGGCCTTCTGAATTTAGGGTTCTAAGGTCTGAAAAAAATAGGATTAATAAGTGGATTTTTTTTTTAAATATATATTTTGACGAATTAGATTTTATGATTATTTAATTCAAGTTTATCCTTTAAAAATAGACGGCCTAAAAATTGGGTTAAAAAAAGGGCGTGGGTAAAGGAATACTACAGAGATTAATAATATCTTAGTTTTTGAAAAAAACAAGTATTATTAATATAATTTTCTTTTCGTAAACAGAATATACGCACGTACATTTTTTGTCCTCAATAGGATTCAAACCCGAATACTCCCAACTAAGGGGTAACCATTGGACCAATGCCTCAATGGCGTTATTATAATATATTTTAGTTTGTGAAGGAAAAAAAAAAAAAAACAAGTTTCCACAATTTTCTTTTTCATTACAGAATATTCTGGGGTGCTCCAACCTTTGCAAATCCCCACCTAAGCCGGGCAAGGGATTAGCATGGACTTTGTAGAAGGGCTAACCTAACTATGATGTGGGAAGACCGCCGTTCTGGTGGTGGTAGACATGATGACTAAATATGGGCATTTTGTAGCCATGCCTACCTCGATCCAATGGAGCTGAAGATGTGGCCGAGTTATTTTTCCACTATGGTTACGAATACCAAAGGGTGTTGTATTCGGGGATGTGGAAGTTGTTGTTGTAACAAAACAATGGAGCACAAGCAACTTCCACACATCGATCCTTGAATACGACACCCTTTGAGGCAGGGGCGGATCCAGCCTACCCAAGAGGGGGGTCACGTGACCCCACTCAATTTCTAAAATAAAAAAAAAAATTAGTATTAAAACTATGTTGTTTTGTTGTTAAAAAATGTCATTTTATCGATAAAAATTGATGTTTTGAAACAGTAACCTCACCTGGATTTTTTTTTTTTGGATAAAAGATGTAGCTTTTAGGCTCCAGTGTGACACCACCTCAAATATATTCCTGCGTCATGCAACGCTTTGAGGCACTATATGGGTACAAGCCTACCTCCATTACACTAGGAAGCTTTGAGGGGCAACAGTTCCTTACTGGTAGAAGAGTTCCCGAAATATAAGCAGATTGTTGCTAGGGATTCGAAGGATCATCTGGTCCATGCTCAGGGCTGGATGAAGCATGCATTTTGCTGACTAAAAGAGGTAGGATCGAGAAAGAATACTATGCTGGTGACTAAAATTCTTCAGTCTCCAATTCACCACTCTTTTCTTCATTGTTTTTGCATTTTAGCTCCTTATTTTATGCACGTGTTAATTTCATTCTACTGCTGCAGGAAAAAAAAATAATATATATATATATATATATACACACACATGCACACACACGGGGATCCCTCATCATCGCTTGTTTTTGCGATAACTATTTTGTAATATATTATTGGATCGTGTGTTATTGGCAAACTACGATTAGAACACAACCTGATGATTCTCCATAAAACAAAGAAATCAAAGATACACAAACAAAAAAATTGGAAATCAAGAATAAATAAGGTCACAATTAGTGCATGAATATTGAAATTTGATAAATGAAATCCGGGCATCTTCAACATACTAAATTCGTCCAACATCAATACAAAAAGAAACACAACTTCATAAAAAGAAAATATTTCAGAAATTAGAATTCTAAAACCATCTTCCGTTGCAGGGATTTTAATGAATTGGAGAATCTGTTTCGGTTTCCTCACATGTTGATTGAGATTAAACTTGACCCGCATACTTCCACCTGCATACACGCACAAAGCTTAAAGTGATCTCTCTTCTTGTATAATCTATCGAAAACTAGGGAGCCGTGTCGATTGATTAGATCATACGAAATGAGTTGTGCATCTTTTGTTATGTAAAGTAATTTATCCTTCTTCCAGAAACAAACCGGTTGTTCAAATCGATGTAGAGGTCCGATTGAATAGAGTTTCGTCCATGTTCCTTGAATCCCATTCCCATTCCTTATCCATACATTCAAAAAGTTGCTCTGCCTCTCATGATCAAGAGGGCATGTGTACGAAACAAAAGCAAGAGACTCTTGGTTCAAAACAAAAAGAAGAGGCAAATTTTCTCTTGGATTATCGCACCAACCTTGAGGAATCTCCATTTTCTGAAACAACTCAGTTGTCGGGTTGAAAGTGAGGATATGCCAAACGAATCGTTCGGTCGCTACACAAAAGTGGACGATCCCATTAAAGAATGTGGAACAAATAGAATAATTGACTAAAGGAATATTTCGAATTTCATCTAGCTTCCTCCAAGCCTTTGATCTTATGCTATATACTTCACCTCTTTGTTGTTGTCTTTGAAAGTTCGTTAATATTCTAACAACCTTAAAATCCATGGTCATATTATCAAATCCAAATCCAACCAAATTGCAACAATACTCACCATCCACGGATGGCGGGTTCGGGATGTTTTTCACCTCTCCCAAAGACGGATTAACAACCAAAATATTATCATGATATTTCAAGCACAGTATGCCATAGCAATTACCTACTAGAGGCACTAAAAAGGGGCAAAAAGGCGGGAGCTCAAAATGAAATACCGGCAATGTAGTATAATCGGCGGCGGCGGCGGCGGCTTCTATTTGACCATCGGAATCAGAATCAGATTCATATTCATATTCATATTCACATCTATATACGTCTAAAACCCACCACCCGTCTGCTGACGATTGTCCGTCGCGGACTCTGATACACATAGCAAGAAAACTCTCTTCGCTTTTGATAAGATGCTTAAATTTGAAACGATCACTTGTTATGAGATCGAACCATGACTTCCTTACGGCTTTGAATCGGATGATTGATTTCACGGGTAACTTAACAAGAATTTCCTCAATTATTTCTTCAGGAAGATGGCGGAGGCTGTGACTCGCCATTCCTTGGCTGATATCGGAATTGGGCCTCATCATTGATTGGGGTTGAAAGTCTGGAAAAAATAGGAGTAATATATGGAATTCATTCCATTCAATTTATAAGGAGAGTTGTTGAAAATGACGAAAAAAAATATAAAAAAAAAAAAAAAAAAATTAAAATTAGCAAAAAGAACATTACACATATAAAGTATAAAAATACTCTTATAAGTACATGTGGGGAGTTGTCGTTTGTTGCTTTTTTTTTAATACAAGGACAAAATTGTCTTAATACAAAATATTTTATCATTTTTACTAAAATACAATATTATTATCCTTTTTGATAATTTAATAAAGTCTTTTGTCCTTTTTTATAATTTTCCCTAATTTCTAAGGAGTGGAAATACGTATGTCTCTTCAATTAAAAAACACGTACTAATATTAGAAGTGTTTTTTTTTAGAAAAATATAAAATTAGACAAAATGGAAGTAGAATTAGACATTTAATCCAGTGGAAATAAAGTTATGATAAATACGACAAAATTCTATTACACTAGACAAGATTACCCTTTTAAAAAATAGGATAAGGTCATAAAGGACAAGTTTACATCTTATTTATGTAAAAGAGGATGAAAAATAATCTGATAGTTGTGAAGGATAAAAATAATGTATATCCAAAAATACTTTTTATAATTATAACTAGCGCCGTTTCTTTCTCCATTATCCCAAAATGTAAAACTCTACAGCTTCAATCCTCTTCTCTCTCTCTCTGCAAATTTCACATAACCTATCCTAAACCCAACTTTGAAAAAACCCCACCGTTGCTTCTTCATTCACGCCTCATTCAATGAAGAATCCTTACGATTCTCCAAAATCATCCCCATATCTCCTTCATTCAATGCTCAGTATCATCCCGAAACTTCCATCCTTTGTTGCCGGATTCTCAAAGAAAATCGTTCTTTCTTCTCCTTCGTAATCGATTTCCACATGTGACGATCCTTTTTGAATCAAAACAAATTTCACATCCGTGAAGGATTCTTCATTCATTTGAGCAACCACGTGCGAATTGCGTTTATGGGGACTCGGTTTTGGAAAGTTACCTCTTTTGGACTCTCCTTGGCATTCGGACTCAAGAAACGAGAAATTTTGCTATGAAGGATTTGAATCCTTGAAAAGATTGGAGCTTTCGATGTCCATGATTTCCGCTTCGTGGATCCATAATATCACCATGAAGTATTTCTAGAGATCTTGGAGTTATTGATCTGTTCCCACCTTTTGATCCAAACTCAAAGGTAATTTCTTTTTCATTTGTATGATTTCAGATTTTAGCTTGTACAATTGAAGATTCGATGTTTGTTCATTTTGAAAGTTTGAGTTTTTGATTTTGGATGGTATTATGGTTGATTTTAGCTTATTAAGCTCGTTTTTTTCCAGATCCGAAGAGGAATTGGGAGTCATTAGATTAGATCCGATCTGGGTTTTTGCAGATTTGAAGAAATTTCACCTTTTGGTTTAGCTTGATTGGAAGTATTAGTGAATATATTGTAGAAAAACTGTGGCTTTTTTCTTTAATTGTGTTGAGAAATGTCGCTGGCAGCCTTCACTAACTTCAATTGAGGAGAATAACGTTGCTGATGAATGATCTTTTCCTTTTTGATAATTAATATTTATTTTTCCTCATATAAATGATTCGTAGACATTTAAACAACAACGCAATAACATTTGAACAAATGAAGTAGTAATATTGCTACATAATGTAAGAATAATCTAAACAATCGTAGTAACATTTCACGAAAAATATACTAACATCTGTAAAAATGAACTCGCCACTAAAAAAAATTTGAACATTTCCAAGAAAATGTAGTAACGTTTCGGCATTTTTTCTATGAATGTGCACGATCTTAAATGACACAAATCCTGTTGCGGTTCCTTCCCAAGTAGGGTATAGAAAGAGTAACGTTCGGCATTTTTCTATGAATGCCGCACGATCTTAAGGTCTGTAAATCCCATATATCGTGCCTCTTCTCAAGTAGGGTATAGAAAATTTATCGAAGCAATGGAAACACCTCAAACATAAGAATACATAATGTAATGAACTCGTAGTAACACCAACACGTAGTAATACCAAAGACGACTTTAATGTGAAAAGAAAAAAAAATGTTATCATTAAGGGTATTTTTGTACATCTTTTTTTTTTTGTCCTTCTCAACCACTGTCTTTGTTTTTCGTCCTTTTTCATCATTTACCATCTTATATTGTCCTTTAGACCCACCACCCATTTAAAAAAAGAAAAACATACTAGTTATTAACTATACATTTTCTCTCCTACGTACAAAAAAACTAATAATAATTTTCGATATCATTTTTGCAAAACATACAAACCAGTGGATTTGTGTAGTAGAATTCGTAGTTGAAAGGGTGTTGGAGCAAAATAGCGAATTTGTGTTGATTCCACTGTTTTTCCATGGATTCCACTGTCATTCTTCAAATCCGCCATTCATAGATGAAATTATCCATTTGAAATCCCCTGTTCTTGAATGCTTATTCTGCTTTTTCCTATTTCTCATTGCTTAAAAAAAAAAAAGGTGAAAGCCTAATTTCCTTAATATTCAATTTTTTTTTAGTTTCGGTCTAAAGGAATTTAGTGCTCATAATTTCCCACATTTTGTGGTAACTGAATATTTTCTTTTTTTTAGGAACAAATTGCATTAACTGCTCCTTTAAACAAACATTGCATTTGTCAACTGCAAGCGTGTTCATTCCTAAGAAAAAAAATAAAAATAAAAATAAATAAAAGGCAAGCGCATTCATCGCATGCTTGTTGTTTTTGGGAAATCCAGTTTATAAGGGTAATCTGGATAATGAGGTTGTTTTTTTTGTTGTCCTTATTGCCAAATTATTTTTCCATGTCCTTTTTGCTATTTTTCTCTTGTAATGTGTCCTTTATTCTCACTATCCCGTTTTTTTTTTCTTTGCCTTGGGCGACATTGCCAAAAAGGCCTTTTAATTCGATTTTTTTCTTTTCAAAAACATAATTACAAAATATTACGTCAATATCGGCTTTCAAAATGTATAGATACAAAATTCAAATTCATTTATGTTAGATATTTATATATTGTTATCGTTTGTATTTGGTTGCCGTAACAAAACGGATTCGACCTGAAAGTTAAACATCGCTAACTAAACGGATGCACCTATATAATTCAAATTGATACATCTGAATTACAAGGCCTATAATTTGGACGTTTATCAATTCAAGTAATTTTTTTAACACATTATATTAGATTCGTTGGGATTGGATCTACACGGTTTTTTTTTTCGTTTTGCGAAACATGTAATTTCGGGATCCTCCTCCTGACAGTTGGGCCTTCGGCCGCCACCTAATCAGCCTTGGGCCAGCCCGGTATACTCATCCATTTATCCACCAATCACATAATTTAAAAAATATGGTTTTGTTAAAAATATGAGGGACCATCATGAAATCATTAAATATGATTTAGAGCACTTGCATCAGTGTCTCTGAATAGAGTCTCTACTTTACAGACTCCAACATCATTTACAGAATCTCTACACATAGTCACCTGTACCAGAATCTCTACCGTACTACAATAATAAAGTAACTGTAAACCAAAATAATTATAGTTTTTTGCCGAGAAGGACATATTAATTCAATTATCCGGCTCCAAGTACACTAGACATTAATTAGGACAAAACATGTGCAAACTTACCGATATAACCTTTATTTTATATATACTTAAATAGAAGCTGATTTTATGCGTTGATTTTATCTCCTGATTTTATGCGCACAAAACTGAATCCCATGATTTTAGCAAATATCACTTACAGAATTATCTTCCCCCTTCTTTTCTGTTTATTCATTCAGTTTATATGGAATCTGAATGTGCTTGTAAATCTTTTTTGTACGCATCAGTTGTGTGCGCATCAGTTTTGTGCGAATCTGTTTTTTGAAGGATGCAGCAGATCAAGCAACATTGATGCAGATCAAGTAACATTCATCCAGTTGAGGTAACATTCATACAGATCAACTAACATTCATACAGATCAAGTAACATTCTTGATTGAGGATGATGAAGAATGCATCAGATCAAGTAACATTCATGCATTGAACCAGTTGAAGTAACATTCATGCAATGAATGTAGATCATGCAACATTCATACAAAGTCGCAATGAATCACTTGAAGTAACATTCATGAAAGAGAGCGGATCGAGGCAACACTCATGCAATGATGCAGATGAAGTTTCCGTTTTTTAAGCACCCATAAATCACAATGGAAGCTGATTTTACGGGAGTAACTAATTTCCAAGGATCAAGTTTCCATTTTCCCCAAATCTGCTTTGAAACTTCCACCGGATTTTCAGGAAGACACGTCCACACATATAAATTTGGCTGAAATAAAAAAAAGTAACAATGGGTATTTTTGTCCAAAATTTTTGTTTTTGTCCTTTATAATCTCTGGAAATGGAAAATGTCCTTCCAGACCCATTTATGTTAATTCTTGTCCTTATGGCCCCTCCTCCCAAATAATTATGACATATTTACAAAAACAAATACACATATAAATAATTTATTGTCTATTATTATAGTGATAGATATTACCTTGTATGGATATTCAAAATATGTAAAGAAGGTCTTATTAATGAAATATTTGTAAAAGCATTTTTGTGACTTCAAATATATATATATATATATATATATATATATATATATATATATATATATATATATATATATATATATATATATATAATGTTAGAAATAAGCAAAAACTTGAATCAGTAAAAAATTCGGATTATGTAGATATAGAGTATGATGTCCAATTTTATCCGAGAATCATTGAATAGAGATCATGTATGATTAGATTCGATCTGACGCAAGACATTTTAGTTGGATCTGGAGCTGTATATACAGATTTACCACTTTTTACAGATTCTAATGCAAGTGCTCTTACATTGTTCTTTTATAAAATTAAATAAAATGTGATTTATGACATGGATGAGATCAATTACCCGACGTACCACTCATCAGACCTCACACGAAATTACGAATGTCAGCATATCACTTTAAAATATGGGTTGACATGGGTTTATGTTGATATCAGGTCTCTATCAACAAGACTCATTTAATGATTTTATGATGGTTCCACATATTTTTAATAAAAACATATTTTTTAAATTATGTGATTGGTGGATAATTAAATGGATGACATGGCGGTCTTGGACCTCTATAAAATCACTGCATGATCCATGTCACTTTCGGCCCCTTATAGCCGACGTGGTCCAGATCACCATTAGTCTCTTATAACTGATGTGATGCAATTTATCATCGGTCTCTTATTGAAAGAATATTTGCAAGAAAAAAAAGATGTTAAGAACAAAGTTTTTCCACGTTCTTTATTCACGGCACTTAGAACCTTTTAGCAGAACGATAAGCGCTTGATCCTAAAATGGTATCAGAGTCAGTGGTCATTGGATCGAACCCATGTGTCGACATTATTTAAAAACAAAAGATAAAAAATTGTGCAAAGTGTTGGGAGATATTGCCCACACTTGAGGGAGCGTGTTGAACCCCAATTGTATTGCATGTGCAAGTGTTTGGAGATATTGCCCACTCTTAAGGGAGGGTGTTGGAGAAATTGCCCACATTATTAAACTCTTATATTACAAAGAAATATAGTAGCACATTTACTAACACCAATTGGTTTTAGTAGAACGGTAAGCACTTGATCCTAACACTTATGGCCGACGTGATGCAAGTCACCCTCGATCCTTTATATAATTGTTACATCCCATTAAATAAGCATTCCGGACATTCCAAGACGATGAATAACAATTCTAGTATCACTGCTCCATTATGGCCAAAGCTATAACTGCTTTATGATTGGGTCGGGTGTTACATTATGGCCTGAACCTAAAATTGTGCGGGGTATTACATTTGTTACATAACTTTTATCTTAATTGCACAATCTAACTGTGCGCGCTCTAGAAATACACGTTGTATCATTCGTTGTGGTTGAACAGTTGTGTCCATATGAATACTCTTTCAGGAAGAAAGAAAATTTATAATGAACAAGGTTATTTTTTCCTAAAAAAATATCAAGGTTTTAATTATTAATTTTTTTGTCCACCGAGAAATTCTTGAAAATTCACAAGTCTTAGGCCACCATATATTTCTTAGGACTTGAACCCTAGCTGCAGCTAATACATCAGCCCCATTTCCAATTCCAACATTAGAAGAAAACATAAGCATGGTGAGTCGCCATCTTCCTGGAGAAATAATTGAGGACATTCTTATCAAGTTACCCGGGAAATCAATCTGCCGATTTAAGAGCCTAAGTAAATCATGGCTTAATCTCATAAAAAGTTATCGTTTCATATGCAAGCACCTCTCGAAGAGCGAGGAGATTTTTGTTGCTATGTGTTTCAGAATCGAAGATGATGAATCGCCGGAGGAGCAGTGGAATTTAGATGTATATCGATATGATGATGATCATAAAGAAAAATCTGGATCTGAATCTGATAGTCAAATAGAAGCCTCCGATAATACATTGCCCGTACTTCATTTTGAGCTACCGCCGTTTGACCGCCCCATTTTACAGTCTTTGGTAGGTGATTGCTATGGCGTAATGTGCTTACAAAATCATTATAATATTAAGTTGGTTAATCCAGCGTTGGGGGAGGTGAAAATCATCCCAATCCCTGCAACGTCTGATCCGATTAGAGATCATTGCAGATTTGTTGGGTTTGGATTTGATAATACGACCACGGATTTTAAGGTGATTAGAATAACGGGATCTCATGCTATTGGTGGACAACATAGAGGTGAAGTATATAGCGTAAGATCAAATGCATGGAGAAAATTAGATGAAATTCAAATTCATATGATAGAGAATTATTCATCTTCTAGGTGTTCCACGTTCTTCAATGGGATCGTCCATTGGTGTGTAGCAACAGATGACCAATCATGTTGGCGAATCATCACTTTCAACCTGGCTACCGAGTTGTTTCAGATAATGGAAATTCCTCGAGGTTGGTGCAATAATAATCCTAGAGCAAATTATTCCCTTCGTCTTTTTGTTTTGAACCAAGAGTCTCTTGCTTTTGTTTCCTACATATATTACCATACCGTATCGGAGAGCCAGAGCCAGTTAGTGAATGTATGGATAAGGAATAATCATGGGATTCAAGAAACATGGACCAAACTCTATTCGATCGGACATCTGCCTCAACTGCGAAAACCAATTTCTTTCTGGAAGAAGGATAAATTACTTAACGAAACAAAAGAAGGACAACTCATTTTGTATGATCTAAACGGTCAACACGGCTCCCTAGTTTTCGATAGATCACACAATATTTACCGATATGGAAAGAATCGTCGCTTGGCGCTTAACTTCTTACAAATGGGAGTATGCAGGTCAAGTTTAATCTCAATTAACATGTGAGAAAACCGAATCTATTTCATAGTCATGACACTCATGCTGGTGCTTTCCGTTAGTTTCAATACGCTTGTACTTACTGATTGTGTTCTTTTATTTGTTCTTGATTCAGTTTTTGTTTTTTTTTTCTTTCATGCAATCATCAGGTGTTGTGAATTGTGATCGTAGTTATCAGTGTCGAATACGAGAATATTGCTTACAGAAGTACTATATATATATATATATATATATATGAGATTTCCTTCAAATGGGACGCAGTGCAGTTACACATTGGAAGTTCAATTATTATTGCCTTCAATTTCTACGTACTGTGTTTGTTTTTCAATTAAATCTTCTTGTGAGGCTTACCTTGCAAGAAAATGACTCTCGTGAGCCTCATTTTCAAACCCTGATTGAAGAAGACTTGTTGGTGCACGCCACATGTTCCATGGAATTGCCTGCCCGAAATCAGCGAAATTCGACCAGGAGGACTAGTGATCGTTTCGTATGCAAGCACCTCTTGCGCGCTATGTGTTTCAAAATCGATGATGAAGAATCGCTGGAGCGGTGGGTTTTAGACCGTATATATATATATATTGATCATAAAGTAACGTCTGAATCCGACTCTGATCGTCAAATTGAAGCCGCCAATTATACAATATACATGGCCGGGACTTTTTTTTTTTTATGAAGTTTTGTTTCTTTATTTATCGAAGTTAAACGAATTTGGTATTAATAAACCTGCCAACCACTGTCAAAACCTGCCAAAATTTCACAATTAAGCAAAAATTTCACAGTCTTTATCTGCTGCCAACCACTGTCAAGTGTCAAGGGTTCTAATTAACGTTGATGAAAGAAAGGTATTAATAAACTAGTGTTTTTTTTTTTTTTTTGAATTGGCGGGGGAATGGGGTTTGCCGGAATCTCCATTGATTTCCTTAGATCTCCCTTTTCTTCTGAATCTTTCCCTAAATTTTCTGTCAGCGCTTGTTTGCTTTCTTTTTCCGCTTGCTTTCGTTTCGGTTGGTTTTTTCTGGGGCTTATGGCTCACTCAATTGAGAATCGGAACTATGCCTCTACCTTCGTCGGACCCAAACCACGTAGCCAGAACTAAAGCCGGAGATCGCTACGTACAAGGGTGAAATCTCAATTAAATTCTCCCAGGAGCTCATTGATCATCTATCCGCCCCATTCCAATTTGCCCTAGTTGGGAAATTCTCATTGCAATTAAACATTTTCTGGAAGTACCGAATTTCTCTGAAAAGTACTCAATTGGTGTCCTTGATTCAAATCATATTCTGATAAATTTCTCGGGTGAAAAGGATTTTATTCAATTGTATTTGCGTAGCCAATGGTTCGTTACGAGTAAACCTATGCGCATACTGAAATGGATACCAAACTTTCATGTGGATATAGTCTCCCATTGTTCCTGCTTGGATATTATTGCCTAAATTGCTTGCTCATCTAATGGATGTTGATATCCTTCGGGAGATTATAGCAAGTTTTGGAAATCCATTGAGGGTCGATGCCTCTACTGACTCACTAAAGCGCCCCTCAGCAGCCAGGGTACAAATCGAAATTGATTTGTTGAAACCTTTCCCAAAACATTTATGGATTCAACAGGGGGAGTTATCTGGTTTTTGGCAAATTCTGGAACTGGTACAAGACTTGCCCCAATATTGAACTTATTGTTTGCCATATTGGACATGAGGAGGATTACTGTCTGGTTAAAAATCCTACTTCTAACAGGCCAGAGAACTTCACTAACAGAGGGCAAGAACAATATCACAGAGCTCAAAATTCAGGCCCCCCAGCACAGATATGGAAGCAAAAATAGCCTGCTATGCAACCTAATGAGCAGCCAACACAGTAGTCACAGTCAGACTCACATAAGCCAACAGGACAACAATCAAAGTCTCAAGAAAATAGAACAATACAGCAACCTGAAATCCAGCAGCAACAAGAAATTCAGCAGACACATTTTCATCTGCCAGCAAATCAACCAGAGACTTGCATACAGGGTAGTACACTACAAGCAGCAGTTCAGTATACACAGCATCTCAACCCCTTATCTAATGAGGCAGTATATTATAGCCTTATTCCTAATGCTGGGATTGTTAATTCAGAGCAAGAGGAAGGGCAAATGGATGGTCACAACTCACAATGAAGACGCAAGTCCAGGAAAGTAAAATGGTTGAAAAGGCACTAGGCAGCCCTCACTCAGGATCACAGAAGGTTTAACTATGGAAGGAAAGCAGGTCAGTGGGCCTGCTCCAACTATTAAGGAGGGAGTACTTCTAGCTGCTCCCACTAGTTTGGTAAATCAAGTGATAGAGTACTCCGAAGGTTGTCCTATAAGCAATCCGTTCGAGGTCTTATCGATGCCTTTGACAAAAAAATTAAAGTCATCGGGTATAGATAGCCAAGACTCTATCCAAACTGAGCTCAAATATATGAGGTTAGACGCAAAAGCTCAGCTGGGTGAATACATTTCGGATGAGGTTTTTGAAGAAAATTTACTCCGGCCCAAAAGATTATTCGAACTCGGAAGAAAAATCAAAATTACTCTAATGCAAGAAAATAATGCAATACACGTAGGAAAAGGTTCACATAAATTGAAACTAACAACACAAACAATCATTCCCAATCAACATAAGAGAATAAACTAATTCTACAACATAATCTTGGCTAGTTAAACCGAGCCACTCATAACCACAAACATTAACATAACAAAGCTAACATTCATAATCATAAGAACACTTGAATGAAGATAATGATTAAAGATTACCAAACCAAAAGCAGGAACTCGAGTTTGTTCTTCATTCAACTCCAAAAGCTTCAATGGAATCAATACTAGTGTATTTTAAACTCCAATCAAGTAGTAGAAGCTAAACTAGAATCCTTAACTATTACAATCAAATTCAAGAGCTAATTTTTACTAAAATTCGGCTAGAGGAGCCTTGCGGGGTGGGGGTGTCTTCAAGGAAGAAAATTTGGAGAAGATGAAATGTATATGATAATTTTGGAGAGAGGAAGAATAAAAGGGATCAAACAATTGCTGACTCTGCAATATTGGCACGGGGCAGACCAACTAGCGTGCGTCATGCACTTTTACTGAAGGATTGGCGTCGGTCACTAACAATTGGCGTGTGCCAAGTCTAATGTAGTAGTTGGCTGAATGACATCCGCATTAAATACTCAGCAGACTTGGATATCTTCACTTGGTGCAGGTCAATGTAACATGGCATACGCCATCTATATATAAAATGTCCCTGGTCAAATTTATTCTCCGACTGGCATGGACTGAACCCTCTAACGTGCGTTGATGCGAATCAACTTTATGACATTTTCTATATCAATTTACCCCCGAAATTTGACTTAAACATGATTATTTCATGATAAACTATACGTAAAAGTGCTTAATTTGATTGGAAGTTGCGTATGAGCTTTTATCGTGATTATTTCGTATTTTTATCTTATTTCTATATCGAATTATATTACTACACGTTTTATGGTTCTTTGTAGGAATAATCCGAGCGGAAGAGGATTTGAGCCGAAACATGTAGAAAAATCGAGATCGAACCGGAGGAGAACCAAGTCGAGCTGTTGGACAAGCCCCAGGCATGTCCAGGACAAGCCCAGACATGCACAGGACAAGCCCAGGACAAGCCCAGGCAGAGCCCAGACGCGCCGAACCGAGAACGATTGCTCAAAAGTAACCCGACCAGTGTCTAGGACATGCCCCAGACAAGCCCAGGATGCGCCTGGACATGTCCAGGGACAGCCCAGGACGCTGTACCGAGAGTCTAGGGCGGTTCAGCGAGCCGACTTAACCCCAAACTGCCATATTTACCCTTCTAAGCCCTAGGTCGGTTATTTTACTATAAATAAGATGTAATTCGACAGAATATGTACGATTTTCAGAGCAAGAAACTATGTAGCAAATTTATCAATAAAAGTTCTTGTTTTCTCCATTGTTTAAGAGTTTTTTTAGCCTTTTCTTGCTTGTATTCTTGGTGATTCATTATGGAGGAGTTTGCTAGAAGTTTGGTCTCATGTTTCTAGGTAATCATGTCGATTCTTTCTTCTATGTTTTATGAATTTGTAATGATTATTGTTGGTACAAGCATGTTAGGTTAATTAACTTGTAGATTGAATTGAATAATGTTAATTTGCACCTAATAGTTGTAGTTGTGATTTTCGCGAACAAGTTTTTGGCGCCGTTGCCGGGGACTTTGTTTCGGTAACGTAGGCTTAGTTACAAAATTCAGGTTATAGTCTTTTTCGTTAATCCCCCATTCTATTATTTGTTTCCTTTATTTTAGTTATAACATAATAATAATAAAACATAAAAATAAATAAATACCGCCCAAAGCCATACGTAGTGGTGAAGGTAGATCCTTCGGGAACCGTGGGAGTGAATCATCAGGGTAAGGATAAGACCTTGAGGGTCAAAAGCCATCGGTTGAAGCATTATGCGGATGTTAACTCTGACAGATCGAAGAAGGTCATTTACTTCGATAATTTGGCTTAGATGAGTGGTCATACGGTCGAGCTGAAGACCTTAAACTCAGAACTACTTAGATTTTTTTCGTAGTTAGATCGAGTCATCGAGTCTAGGATTATATTTTTTAGATTGAGTCACGATTATTTTATTGTGTAGAGGTTTTTTATCGCCGTGTTCCAAAGGCTTTTGAGCAATGGATGTGCGAGTTTTTTTAACTCTATATGATAATTTGATCCTTTTTGAGTCATTCTGATTTTCTTTTCTTTTTATTTGGAGACTTTATTTTTTATTTTTTATTTTTTATTTTATCGAGTCGGGTTTGTCTGTCAAATTTTGGGGTGAATTGCAATGGAATTAGTATTTGCTTAATCTTGTTCGGTGCACTTTAATTTTTCTTTCGATATTTTATTGTGTCGCCTTACTGCCGGTATTATGACATTGTTTTTCTAGCACGGGTGTTCTGCCCCCATGTTGCACTAATCGTTTCTTGGAGTGTGCTAGACTTGGTTTTTTCGTAGTTCTTGGCTCGTGTTGGATTTTTAACAGATCTCTTGGTTTAGTATTATTGTTTCACGCTCGGATTTGCTTCGTGTTGCTCCACCGCCTTTACCAAAGCTAAGTGTCTTGACTTTCATTTTATTTTTCTTTCACATTGAGGACATTATGTGTTCTTAAGTGGGGGGTAGGGTACACTTGCTTGGGTAAAGTCGTTATAATTTTATCACTTGATTTTTTTTGTGAATTCCGGTGGATGCATTATGTTGAAAGTGGAACCTCGACCCATTTTACACCCGAGTTAGTACAAACAAAATGAAAGATCGATTGTATCATGTGTTTTGATTCGTGAAGTAGCACTTTATTAAGCGTTTTTCGTGTCATGAAATCGATTATGAACAAAATTGAATCACGTATGACTTTGAATGCAGTTGTTTCATGATTAGATGAAGGATTATGCGAGTTTAGTGTCAACATACGTGTCGATCTTTGACTCGTTTTATTCTCTTATTACTCAGTGAAAGGAAATCAACGCATGGTTTGGCGTTGGTTAAGGGAAAAAAACGTATGACTTTGAATGCAGTTGTTTCATGATTAGATGAAGGATTATGCGAGTTTAGTGTCAACATACGTGTCGATCTTTGACTCGTTTTATTCTCTTATTACTTGGTGAAAGGAAATCAACGCATGGTTTGGCGTTGGTTAAGGGAAAAAAAAAGGATTCGCAATAAAAAAAAAAGAAAAAAAAAGAGAGAGTTGTGTGACATGTCGATGAGAAGGCTTGCTAGGCACCCACCATTGCATGATCATCACGTCGCCGGTTGCACGACTCTTCAAAAAAAAAGAGAAAGAGAAAGAAAAATATATATAGTTATAAATAACGAAATTGGGCAATGCGCTCGGTTTCCGAATCCTTCCGACCAACAACGAACAGTGCTCATTTCCTGAAGCCTTGAGTTTTTGAGAGGAAGACTGAGTTTTTTGGGAGATAAGTTGAGGCCCGAGGCTTGTATAATAAGAATCTTTTTATGAATCACAACGACATGACGAGTTATGCACACATGCACATCGGTTTCTTGATATAGGGATGCTTAATGACTTGCTTATGGATTGAAGTTGATTCACATCTTATGTTTGTATCTCGATTTAAGTAGGTACTATTCGGTGTGTAAGATTTTTTGAGAAGTACTTTTCAATGAGATGTTTGCTCGGGACGATCAAAGATTAAGTGGGGGGTAGTTGATGCGAATCAACTTTATGACATTTTCTATATCAATTTACCCCCGAAATTTGACTTAAACATGATTAATTCATGATAAACTATACGTAAAAGTGCTTAATTTGATTGGAAGTTGCGTATGAGCTTTTATCGTGATTATTTCGTATTTTTATCTTATTTCTATATCGAATTATATTACTACACGTTTTATGGTTCTTTGTAGGAATAATCCGAGCAGAAGAGGATTTGAGCCGAAACTTGTAGAAAAACTGAGATCGAACCGGAGGAGAACCAAGTCGAGCTGTTGGACAAGCCCCAGACATGTCCAGGACAAGCCCCAGACATGTCCAGGACAAGCCCAGGCAGAGCCCAGGACGCTGAACCGAGAACAGTGCTCGGTAAAGCGACCTAGGTGTCCAGGATATTCCCCAGACAAGCCCAGGATGCGCCTGGAGATGTCCAGGGACAGCCCAGGACGCTGTACCGAGAGTCTAGGGCGGTTCAGCGAGCCGACTTAACCCCAAACTGCCATATTTACCCTTCTAAGCCCTAGGTCGGTTATTTTTACTATAAATAAAATGTAATTCGATAGAATATGTACGATTTTCAGAGCAAGAAACTATGTAGCAAATTTATCAATAAAAGTTCTTGTTTTCTCCATTGTTTAAGAGTTTTTAGCCTTTTCTTGCTTGTATGCTTGGTGATTCATTATGGAGGAGTTTGCTAGAAGTTTGGTCTCATGTTTCTAAGTAATCATGTCGATTCTTTCTTCTATGTTTTATGAATTTGTAATGATTATCGTTGGTACAAGCATGTTAGGTTAATTAACTTGTAGATCGAATTGAATAATGTAATTTGCACCTAATAGTTATATTGATTCATACACGAGAAACGCCCGGTCTCGGGGAAGAGACTTTGCTTTGGAAGAGTACCCAACGGTCTATATTGGGGAAAAGCCTTAACGATTTGGTTTCCCCGAACGAATTGTTTCGATTACTTCTATTGTTTCGTTTTAACTTACGTGTTTAGAAATTGGCCACTTCTTTGCATGTTTTCGTAAATTACTTTCGAAGGAACTAAGGTTGAAGATAGTAATTGGACAAGAAACAATTAGATCGTTATTAGTTAACTAGCCCGTGCACGGTGGTTACGTAGCGAGGTTTACGGTATTTATTATCGGTATTTTCTAGTTGTTAATTCGTGTTTAGTTAATATTGTTCTAGCCCGCGCACGGTAGACGTTTAGCTATTCATAGGGTTCTGGAGTCCGCGCACGATCTATGAACCACTTTAGGGAAATACACCAGTAATTGACTCGATTCTTGGAGTTTTAATGATAAAAGTGTATGAATCAATATAGGAAACTATTAGAGAATAATTAACTAGTTTGATTTGATCTACTTTCGTGAATGTGGTTAAAACTTACCTTGAGTTGATAATCCTTGATCTTTACTTTATTTTCCGTATTTATTTTGGTCAAAGACCACCAACCTTCATAGTCTCGGATTTTTGTAATAAAGCTTGCATAATTATCGAACAAGTCCCTGTGGGATCGACCTTGCTCACGAATTGAGCTATACTACATCTGACCTAGTCCGCTTGCGTCACTAATCCTAGTGGGTTGGAATCCTTGCCTCAGCTCCAAAATCATCTCTCAATACTCCAATGACACCATCATGTCAAAATCCACGCTCCCAACTGTGATATATGTGCGGCAAAATAGACACCACGTGTAAATCTAATAACAAAAAAATCGGCTAATAAGCCTATAATAAAAAGCAGAAACCTAGTTTTTCTGATAATTCTTTTGTACACAAAATGGTTCAATTTATCATGATGATTGCTCAAGTTGATGTCAAAATATCACTAATTGCATGAGAAAATGGGATGAATCATCGGGAATCGTATCATCGGGTTGACTTACATCACCTGTCATCAACATCTCATGCATAATCACCGTTTGAATATCCAGTCAGCTGAGCCTTCCCTGCTGAACCATACTTGATGCCAAGGTTGATGGTTCCATTTAGACATCTTAGGATCCTCTTCACATAGTTTAAGTGGTCTGCTGATGGTGGCTCCATGTATCTGCTTGCCACACTTACAACATACATGATGTCTGGTCTTGTTGCTGTCAAATAAAAAAGGCACCCCATCATCTGTTTGTATAAGGCGGAATTCACCTTACCACATGTTCCCTCCTTGCTAAGTTTCACACCAGCTTGACATGGTGTGAGTGCTGGATTGCTGTCCTTCGTTCCAAACCTGTTGAGAATTTCATATACATACTTCTTTTGAGAAACAAATATACATGACCCAGTCTGCTGAACCTCAATGCCTAAGAAATATTGCATTAGTCCCATGTCTGTCATGCTAAATTTGGTCTTTATTGTCTCCTTAAACTATGTTATCATACTGAGTTCACTGCTGGTAAAGATTAGATCATCCACATACGGACAAGCAATCAGGATCTTTCCCTTGCTGTTAACTTTCACATACAAAGTAGGTTCATATGGACACCTTGTGAAACCTGCCTTCACAAAATAAGAATCAATGCAACTATACCAAGCCCTTGGGGCTTGCTTTAGTCCATATAGAGCTTTGTTAAGCCTGTACACTTGGTTTTCTGCCCCTTTCTACACATGACCTTGTGGTTGATCCACATATACTTCTTCCTCTAGCTGACCATTCAAAAATGCTGATTTCACATCCATTTGATGTACTTTCCTATGATTTTGAGCAGCCAATGATAATACAAGTCTGATAGTTTCCATCATTGCTACTGGGGCAAACACTTCATTGTAGTCAATCCCATATTCTTGTTTGTACCCTTTGGCTACTAGTCTAGCCTTATACTTGCTGACTTTACCATCTTCATTCAGCTTTGTCTGGTAGATCCACTTGACACCAATAGTTTTGTGTCCTTCTGGTAGATCTGTGAGACTCCAAGTCTGATTTCTTTCAATGGCCATGATTTCTTCATCCATAGCATGCCTCAATTTGCTATCTTTTGTTGCCTCCTTATAAGTGATTGGGTCATTACTAGTAAATAAGCCATAGTAGGTAGTCTCCTCTGTTTATGGCAAACCTGACACCTTAAAATCTGTCATCCAGCCTGGTTTTTTCTTGGTTCTTTGAGGTTGGGCTGCTGAACCCTCAGTTGCTGCTTCATGATTTGGGTCTGCTGAGTCCTCAGCTGGATTCGAGTCTGCTGATCCCTTAGCTGGTTCTTCATCTATCAGATTCTGACGTGGATGGAACTAAGCATTGTTTGCTTCCCAATTCCAGGTGTTTAGTGCTGGATATACAGAAACCCGAATCCAGATCGATCCATAATTGGATCGTCAGATCTGATTCACAGCACCGATCGAGACGCTCAATCATGCACAACGGAAGCTACAATAAATTCGCATGCGATTTTTCCACGATATGATCTACATAAATAATTAATCTAACTATGAGAAGGTTGAAGATTTACCTTATTTAAGAGGAATAATAAACCGACAGAAAGACAAGCCACAATCTTCCGGATTGTATCTCCTAGCGACGACTGGTGGACGTCGATCCTCGCAGCAGAACCTCTTCGAATATGCCCCAAGAAAAACCCTAGTTTTTCTCCTCTTAATGACTAGAACGAGAAACTAATTTTTCTCTTTTTTTTGATGATGAGTGGCGCAATTTTAGATGTGATATTGTATTGGCAAAGCCAACAACAAACTATTCTACATCAATAATCCAAGCTAATCATAGGTCTCTATGTAATACCCCGAAAATTTAAGATGGGTAAAAGAGTAAAAGATTTTTTAATATTTTAATTAATATTGAATTTCTTTTATTTTAAAGATTTTTTTTAAGAATTAATGGGAAATTAATATTTGGCTATTTAATTTCCTAATCAAAACCCAACCCTTAATTTCCCTTTATTTGGACGGTTCATCGAAAAAAAAAAAGAGAGAAGTTCTGCCGCTAAAAAAATAATAATAATAATAGTTCGGGCACCGTAATTCAATTCGAGGCTTAAAGGTTGATAATTTGTGCAGACCGCAGTAGAGAAAATTGATCATCTCATCGCAAGCTTTCTTTTGATCCTAAGATCATCGTATTTGGTAAGTGATCGTTTTTAGCACCAGTTTTTGATTAGAGATCGTTCTTGGTGTTTTAGTGTTTTTAGATGCCCTTAAACTGTTTAGTGATCGTAGTTGGTGTCTTTAATTTGTAGAATTCGTAGTGGAAGCAAGGATTCAAGGCTGCTCTTCTTTTGAGTTTTGGATCTTTTCTGAAGAATCATAGGTAAGGGGGTGTTCAACCGTATTTTAATTAAGTTACTAGTGGTTTTTGTTTATTTATCTGCCTTCGAAATATTCATTTGATTTAGGTTTGTATATATACGTAATTGGTTTGTAGTTGTCGAAAGCAATCCCCTGTTTTGCAGAAAAGATAGCTGTCGAAAGAAAAAGGAAAAAAATATATGCGTGCCGGGCGTTCTTTCCGGATAAGGACTCGGTGTCCGAAACGGGGCGTCACGGTTGGTATCAGAGACAAAGTTTCCTTTCTTAAGTCTAAGTTCGTAATTAAGCTTTAATGTATAGTTTTCTTTAGCAGCTTAGCTAATCCTATCTTGCCTCTTGTTACAGAAGATGGTTAGATACGGCACCAGAGCTCATCCTAGTGTCCCAGGGCCATCTCGTGCACCTCAGGATGGAGATACGGCCAGTAGTGAGTCCAGTTGGACTCAGGGATTTGTGGTTTCTCAAGGGTTGCAGCCTCAGAATCAGGGTGTGGAACATGGTCAAGAACATGTGTTGGTTCAGAATCAGACTCAGGGGTTGCATGATCAGACTCAGGAAGTTGTTTTCATTCAGGAGCAGGTTGTACAGGCTTCTGGAGTGCCAACCTCACAGGTTAATGTTTCTTTGCCCCAATTTGGAGGTACTACTGCTGTTCCTAATACTACTTATACCACCCATTTGACCATTAACTACACAGCCCTATCCATCCCTCATTACAGAGCCACCACCAATAACCAAGTTCACCCCACTGCATATCCATCCACCACTTTCCACCCTCAAATTCCAATGACCTACTCATCGCAGCCAACCCTACATCCTCAGTATGTCTATGCTTCTCTTCCCACTACGTATATGCCCCAGTATTCAGCTTATCCCACCCAGGCAGCCTATACTTCGTATAGCGTTCCACCTCAGCCGCCACCTATTAACACCACCGCTCAAACCACAACAAACTATCAGCCTTACTACTCAGCTCCTCCACCACCACCTAACCAAAGATACCATCCTTATAGACTACCAGTTGACACTTATATACCACCTCCACCACCACCAACTACCGGGTACCCTACTGCTACTTTCACCGAACCTGCACCACTTGCAAAGATGCACCAGTACCCCCGAATAGGGAGGAACAGGAGGAGGCACAGAGGTTCTTAAACGTTCAAAAATCAGGAGTTAAGCAGTTTGATGGTCAGACGGCTACTATTGAGGCAGATAGTTGGTTGAGGACAGTTGAAAGAAGCTTCAAGCAGATGAGGTTACCGGTGAATAAGTGGGCCAACTTGGCTAGTTCTCTGTTGATTGGAGCAGCCCAAGAATGGGCAGACATGATAGAGATACGAGAGGAAAGATTGAAGATTGGGAAGAATTTAAAGGAGCATTCATCGATCAGTTTTTCCCTACCGCATTGAGAAATGCTAAGGCTAGGGAGTTTCTTTTCTTACGTCAGAGAGGTATGTCGGTAATGGAATACCAAAGGAAGTTCTATGAGTTGGGAAAGTATTCCCCTAACACTATTGCAACTGAGGAAGCTAAGATTGATAAGTTCATGGAAGGGCTGAACAAGGACATAATGGATAAGTTGATTAGCAACAAGCCAGATACTATGAAGAAGTTGATGGACACATGTTTGAGAATTGAGATTCATAATGCGAAACCGAGCGTCACGGTAGGTCAGAAGAGGCCTTTTGAGGCGAGCCGAACCGAGCAAGCAACAAGAAGAAACTCTGAGAGGGCTCCAGCTAGACCGTCAGTCCCATCAGCAGCAGCGACACCGCCTTGCCCTAAGTGTGGCAAATCTCATGTTGGAGATTGCCGTGTTGGCACAGGAGCATGTTTTCACTGTGGTGATGCAGGTCATATTGTTAGAGATTGCCCAATGAGGAGGAACACTCAGACTCCAGTATCTACAGCTTCTAGACCACCCTCAGGGAAAGTTAGGCCGTCAGGACCTACCAGAGTTTTTGCACTGGATGCAGAAGCATATGAGTCAGATGAGGCAGTCGTCACAGGTACTTTTAAAAGTTTTTGGTTTCTTTCGGTATGTGTTTTGAGTGTGCATTTTTTTGTTGCTTGAATGCATGTTGTTTTCCTTGCCTACTAGGTTCTATACAAGTAGGAGGTTTACTTGTGTCTGCTCTGTTTGACACTGGCGCTTCAAACACGTTTGTGTCAACTAAGGTAGCCGAACAACTTAGGATGCCTTTTGGAAAGTTAAGGAAGCCCTTAAGGATTAATACCCCATTAGGAAAGTCTTCTAAGGTTGATCAGATGGTTCCTCAATGCAAGATACAAGTTGGTGAGTACAGATGTGAACATGATCTGATTGTGTTGGATTTCTCAGGCTTTGATGTCATTCTAGGAATGGATTGGTTGTCAAAGAATCATGTACATCTGGATTGCAAGGATAAGAAGGTGATGTTCAAAGAACCAGACAAATCTTCTATCACTTTTCAAGGTAATGCCAATAATTCAAGTGTTAGGAATTATCCGATAATTTCTGCACTTAAGGCAGTCAAGACAATTCAAGCAGGATGTGCTGCTTTGTTGTTTTTCGCGGTTGATACATCGAAGGATGGGCCAGAGTTAAAAGATATCCCTATAGTGAATGAGTTCCCTGATGTGTTTCCAGAAGAGTTACCAGGAGACACGCCAGATAGAGCTTTCGAGTTCACCATAGAATTGATTCCAGGAGCAGGACCAGTTTCTAAAGCTCCTTATAGGATGGCACCAGCTGAGTTAAAGGAGTTGAAAGAGTAGCTTGCAGATATGTTGAAGAAGAAGATCATCCAGCCGAGTACTTCACCGTGGGGAGCTCCAGTGTTGTTTGTGAAGAAGAAAGACGGGAGCATGAGGATGTGTATAGACTATAGAGAGTTGAACAATCTCATTATTAAGAATAAGTATCCACTCCCGAGGATAGATGACTTGTTTAATCAATTACAAGGGAAGAAGGTATACTCTAAGATTGATTTAAGGTCGGGTTATCACCAGTTGAAGGTTAAGGAATCAGATATTCCTAAGACAGCATTCAGCACTAGATACGGGCATTACGAATTCAGAGTTATGCCATTTGGTCTCACAAATGCACCTTCGGCATTTATGGATCTTATGCAAAGAGTCTTTATGCCATATCTGGATCAGTTTGTTATAGTGTTCATCGATGACATTCTGATTTACTCTAAGGATGAGGAAGAACATGAGAAGCACTTGAGGATTGTTCTTCAAACTTTGAGAGAGGAGCAGTTGTTTGGCAAGTTCGATGTAAATGCGAGTTACGTTAGACCAAAGTGAGTTTCTTGGGTCATGTCATCTCAGGTGAAGGAATTAAAGTGGATCCACTAAGATTGAAGCGGTAGTTAAGTGGCTGAACTCTACTACAAAGTCGAGAGATTCGGAGTTTCTTAGGTTTGGCGAGGCTCTGTCGATGTTTTGTACAGGATTTCTCAAGAATAGCAGCGCCACTTACAAGTCTCACTCGAAAAGGATTGAAGTATGAATGGACTAAGGAGTGTGAAGAAGTGTTTCAGATTCTTAAGAAGAGATTAACCACAGCACCAGTATTGACCCTTCTAGAAGTGTTTGACAATTATGATGTTTACACTGATGCTTCGGGTCAAGGTCTTGGTTGTGTGTTATCTCAGAATGGAAAGGTCATAGCATATCGTCAAGGCGATTGAAAGATTCATGAGAAGAATTATCCGACGCATGATCTTGAGTTAGCGGCGATTGTCTTTGCGTTGAAGACACGGAGACATTACTTGTATGGAGTCAAGGCTCGTATTTTCACCGACCATCATAGCCTTAAGTACTTTTTTACAAAGCGAAGAATAATATGAGACAAAGCGTTGGTTGGAGTATGTTAAGGACTACGACCTTGATATTCAATATCATCCAGAAAAGCGAATGTTGTAGCGACGCGCTTAAGCGAGAGACCGATGAGTTCGCTTATCGGCATCCCGGATGTTGTTGATCAGTTGGAGAGCTTGAACATTCGTGATATCGGTCCACGAGAATGATTGGTTGTTTTGCACCGTTGATCGCGCGATTCGAGTTGGTTGTTAAGATTCGAGAGCGCAAGATGAAGATCCGGTTTTGGTTGACTACAAGAGAGTTGCCAGGGCGAAGCCGGCCGGTGGCTATGAGTTAGATCTGACGGTAACCTTTGGTATCAAAATAGGTTGTGTGTTCCTCGGGTGGACAACTTAAGGAATATGGTTATGGATGAAGCCCATAAAGTTGCGTTTGCAGTTCATCCTGGAGCAAACAAGATGTATAAAGAGCTGAAGCAATATTACTGGTGGCCATCAATGAAAATTGAGATAGCAGAGTTTGTGGCCAAATGTGATACATGCCAGCGAGTGAAGGCTGAGCATAGAAGACCAGCAGGATTGTTAAAGCCGTTAGAGATACCTGAATGGAAATGGGAAAAGATCACTATGGACTTCATTAGTGGATTACCGAAGACCAAGACAGGATATGACAAGATTTGGGTGATTGTAGATCGGTTGACTAAGTCAGCGCACTTTTTGCCAGTTAAGGAGAATATGTCGTTGAAGAAGTTGGCTAATTTGTACATCAGCAACATAGTGAAGCTTCATGGGGTTCCAGTTTCTATCGTATCAGGCAGGGATAGTCGGTTTGTTAGCAGATTTTGGATGAGTCTTCAGAAGCAGTTTGGGACCAAGTTAGATTTGAGTACAACGTTTCATCCCCAGACAGACAGGCGGCGAAAAAGGGCGGTCTGACCTCGAGGACATGTTGAGAGCGTGTGCCTTGGAAGTAGGAGGCTCATGGGATGAGTACCTTCCAGTGGCGGAGTTTGCATACAATAACAGCTACCATGCAAGCATCAAGATGCCACCATTTGAGGCTTTATACGGAAGAAAGTGCAGAACACCAGTGTTTTGGGATGAAGTTGGGGAGAAACAGATAACGGGGCCAGAGTTGATACAACAGGCTAAGGAGAAGATTGAGGTAGTTCGTCGGAATCTGAAAGTGGCTCAAGACAGGCAGAAGAGTTGGGCAGATGTGAGAAGAAGACCGTTGGAGTTTGACGTCGGTGATAGAGTGTACCTCAAGGCATCACCGATGAGAGGAGTGAGACGGTTTGGACAGAAGGGCAAGTTGAGCCCCAGATATGTAGGACCTTTTGTGGTCTTAGCTAAAGTGGGACCTTTAGCTTATCGTTTGGAATTGCCAGAATCCTTGTCAAGAGTTCATAACGTCTTTCATGTGTCAATGTTAAAGAAATGTTTGACTGATATTGATACGGAAGCAAACGTTGCCCTTGAAATGGTTGAAGAGAACCTAACATACCAAGAAGAACCAGTTTGTATCTTGGAACGGAAAGTAAAGCAAGCCAAGGGTGAAGATGTTCAACTAGTGTTGGTTCAATGGAGTAATCATACACCAGAAGAGGCAACATGGGAGAAAGAAGACGACATGATTGTTGAGTTCCCAGACTTCAAGAACCTTCCAGGTACGTTCAGTTTCGAGGACGAAACTTTTCTTAAGGGGGAAGGGATGTAATACCCCGAAAATTTAAGATGGGTAAAAGAGTAAATAATTTTTTAATATTTTAATTAATATTAAATTTCTTTTATTTTAAAGATTTTTTTTAAGAATTAATGGGAAATTAATATTTGGCTATTTAATTTCCTAATCTGAAACCCCCACCCCTTAATTTCCCCTTTATTTGGACGGTTCATCAGAAAAGAAAAGAGGAGAAGTTCTGCCGCTAAAAAAAAATAATAATAATAGTTCGGGCACCGTAATTCAAATTCGAGGCTTAAAGGTTGATAATTTGTGCAGACCGCAGTAGAGAAAATTGATCATCTCATCGCAAGCTTTCTTTTGATCCTAAGATCATCGTATTTGGTAAGTGATCGTTTTTAGCACCAGTTTTTGATTAGAGATCGTTCTTGGTGTTTTAGTGTTTTTAGATGCCCTTAAACTGTTTAGTGATCGTAGTTGGTGTCTTTAATTTGTAGAATTCGTAGTGGAAGCAAGGATTCAAGGCTGCTCTTCTTTTGAGTTTTGGATCTTTTCTGAAGAATCATAGGTAAGGGGGTGTTCAACCGTATTTTAATTAAGTTACTAGTGGTTTTTGTTTATTTATCTGCCTTCGAAATATTCGTTTGATTTAGGTTTGTATATATACGTAATTGGTTTGTAGTTGTCGAAAGCAATCCCCTGTTTTGCAGAAAAGATAGCTGTCGAAAGAAAAAGGAAAAAAATATATGCGTGCCGGGCGTTCTTTCCGGATAAGGACTCGGTGTCCGGAACGGGGCGTCACACTCTAGACCGCTTAATCGCTTTCGAAAGGAAAACATGAGTTGGTGGTCGAACATTGTCTGGAGAATGAGTGACTTTGTTCCTCCAGAACCAGATTCCACTCATAATCTCTCTAAAAAAATAGGGTCAATGCCTGCCTGCCGAAGAGAATCTCTTTGTGTGTGTCAAGTTATCTAACACCCAGTCTTGAGTGTTCGAAGGAGAAAAGAAAGTCTCCCAAGAAGAGGGATCGACTATTTGCTTCCAAATGCTTTGGAGCCATTTACAATCACGAAAGGCGTGAAGTTGAGTTTCTTTCTACTTATGGCAAATATGACAAATCGAGATGTGGCAATAAGCCAATAAACTATTAACCAGTAAGCAATTGTGGCAAAGTTGTCAAAGCATAAAGTTATACCTCAATGGACTTTTGAGGCTCTAAATGCGGTTCCATTTAACTGATAGACATAGGTACTATGAACCGAATATTTATCATCTGCCTAAGGGGACCATTATTGGTTTTCACAAAATCACAATTTTATTTTTGACTTGTTCTTCATTGGGACACTTTTGTAACCATAACGCCAGCACCACTACTGTTATTTTTGTAGAGTAATGTCGGTGGCGCTGACGCTATTTTTAAAATATAACATACACGAATATTATTTACCGAAAAATAATATAGGTTCTCGAAGTAATTTGAAGTGAAAGTAAAATTATGGTGCCAATAAAACCTTTAAAACAAGCCTATCCATAAAATTCGTAGCCCAAATGGAAAACAACCCGATGCCTACAACAGATGCAAAAGCCAAACTAGGAGAAATTCAACCGCCTTTGCGCGAACTTCTCCAACAAATACCAGAAAGTAAGTGAATCACAGAAAAGAAGGACAAAAATTGGCAACACTTAGGCGGTGGTTCTTTAAGCTTGCCGGAAATTCTCATTATCATAGCATTGATCTCTCCGGTTAGTTTCCTCGGCGACGTTTTAATTTGTATACAGTTTTCTTTTGCGTCTTATGATTTTGATTTTGATTCATATCAGCATTATATTCTGTAGTATTTGATTTGATGTTCTCTTGGTATATGAAAGGGATTTTGATTGATTACATCGTTATTCTGGCTTCATTGTAGTGAATTGTATAGGTCAATGGGTAGGTTAGTTGTAAAAAAGAGAGGATAGCTTTGTCTAACATTTCCAGCTCGGTGGCTCAGTGCACCACATCTGTTTTAAGCTTTGCTAGTTTTATAGTTGGACGTAGTGGCACCACACCGAATTCTGGCACCACAGTGATAATCAACTTTTTCATACTCAATTCTACAGCTTACAAAGACTTTCCGCTGGTTGTAAGAGCACCGTGATGCAACTATAAAGAGACTCCCTTTATAGTTGTATTTAGGTGTTCTGGTATCGTTAGCATTGAAAAGAAGTCTTTTTTTGCAATTGTTGGACCACATCACGTTGCTAACGGGCTATCGCCCCGCTAATGAAGTGATTTTACATAGGGTTCCCAAGTTAATGGAAACTGTGATGCACTATCTTGTTTCTCAAACAGACGGAGAAGTTCAATCCGTTGAATCTAGGTTTCTACCCTTTTGCTCTTTCGTACAGGAAGGAACACCGGTATCTCATACTTGTTGTATAGTTATTAGAGCGAGTTTAGAACTAGTGCTACAGCCATGTAGTCTTTTGATTCTGAGGACTGCTGAGATCACCAATATCCTTGCCAAGCAGTCACCACTGCCTTAAGTTCCATGTCTTCAAAGTGTATTCTGTGATTGAATACTCACATGATGATTTTGATTTATTTACTTTCTAAGCCCAAATATAAACTTGCCTCAAGAAATACCAATGTTTCCAAAGTTTCTGTTATTTGGGTTCTTATAAAAAAAGGGTACTTTACTTGCACAATCTCATGGTTTCCATTCCAAGAAAAGAATAGGTCCTGAAGTTGAATTCAATTCTCTGCCGTGTCCTGGGACTATGCAAGCTGCAAAAGATTCTCAGACTGTGGAGGTTTAGTTTTCTTGCCCTCTGTACATGGGATGTGTATTTTCTTTCAATCCATCCTTGATCTGGACCATTCAATAAACTATCATCCATACGAGGATAACATGCATTGAAATTGACTCTCTTCTTTTACTAGCCTATAGTGATTTACTTCTGTCATGTGCTTATTGGATTCCATGCGGTTACCTGTCTAATCTACAGTAGAACTTGTCATTTGATTGGACAGGGTGATATTTTTAGTGGACTGATGGCAAGAAATATGAAGTCAATTGCTCAGATTTTCAGAAGGAAGAATCTTTGGCCGATGTATAGCACTGGATCTATGTTGCATTCTCATGCCACTAGTTTTGGTGATCCCATTTCTTCAATCCTTCATGAAATGTCATTATTATGAACTCTTTTTTTTTTTTCCAGAATGTTCTTGCCCTTGAGCATATGTGGTCTTTGCAATTTATGTTCCCTTGACTTCAACCTTTTTTTTGGAAATCCTAAGCTTTAAATTAATTTTTATTTTGGCTTGAGAGAAAACTGTCTCCCTGGTTACATTTGTGGGCCTTCGTTTTCGATTTATTGTGGAAGTTATCTTACTTTTGTTTTATATCTGTTGGTATTAACAGTATACTAAGTTGTAAGTTCCAACTTTACTTATTTTGATAGATACAACAATCATATAAATGCGAATTATATTTACGTGAAGGTCAAAATTTCAGGGTTTAAAGAGGTACGTGAAGAAGAAAAGAGCCAATTGGTCAGTAATGTATTCACAAATGTTGCTTCAGACTATGACTTAGTGAATGATTTGATGAGTGGTGGCTTACACAGGTTATGGAAGGATAGGTAGGTTTCTTTTTTATGTATCTGTTTTTCTTTTTTCTTTTCAGACACCAAATTTGTCAATTTGCCCAGCATTTTCTCAACAGAACAAAAAAAGTTTGTTAGTTCATGTATTTTGTTGGTTTAATTTGTTGTTGTTCAGATTAGTTGACATGTTGAATCCATTTCCTGGGATGAAGCATCTTGATGTTGCTGGTGGTACTGGCGAGTTTTTCTTATTAATTCATAAACTTCTTTAAGAAAAATATATATGTTATGGTATTTAGAGAAAGTGCATTCGTGCAGTTGTCTTAAATTAGCTTTTTGAAAATAGATGAGAAAGTAGTAAATGGGCAGCTTGAATGTGCTAATTGAATACAGCTGTCCTTCAGCTTCTTGATCTGTATCTTTCTGCTTGTTCTGTGAATTGACATTTTCAGGCATAGTCTAAGGTTTGTTAGTTGTAGTACACTGAAAACAGGAAGAACTGTTTTCTCTATCTTTATTCTAAGTGCTATGGAGGCAAAAAATAATGACTTGGTGATTCTAACTAGTACCTGAGGATCTTGTGAAGCTACTCGCTATTCTTCTTTCGGTTTGGGAATTATTGATTTCTCTATGATTGTGCTAGCAGGAAACTATAGATTCTTGTTAGGTTTTGAGCATTATGTTATCGAATTTCTTTTGAAATATCTTTTGATTCATGATTGACCCAAAACCCAAAACGTGCAGCCTTTATTGCTGTTGAATTATCGTCTCTCCTGAACTCTTAAGTTGTAGGGAAGATGAGTAATTTACTACTTTAATGGGCACGCGCTTCAACACTTGCACATACATACATATTGAATATATGAATGATTCAAAAGTTTCATAACGGTGTCATTAGTCATATTAACTCTGCCCTTGTAGAGAAACCTTCAAACCGTAATGCCTCTCTTCTTATACTGAATCCTTTTTTTTTCTTGTACGGTTGGTATGAGAATATTTGTTTCAGATACTTTCCCGGTAGAAAAACCTTTCAGATTACTGTGCTATAGCACTAATTAAATTGATACACGTAACAGGGGATGTTGCTTTCAGAATACTAGAAAGGGTGAGAAGCCTAAATCGAATAGTCCTGAGAGAGCCTTCTGAAGTTGATAATCTGGAGGAAACACAGATATATGTGTGTGATATCAACCCAAATATGTTGAATGTTGACAAGAATCGAGCTCAAGAGCAAGGTAAAATCCTTATCAAGTAAGCTTTATACTCCCTCCGCCCCGTAATATATGTCCTTTTAGATTTTTGGTTTTGTCCCATAATATAATTCCTTTTAGAATTCCCACGGAGCATTTATTACATTTTTCTTCCCCTTACTCCAATTTTATTACATTGGACTTCCATCCTTCAAATTTATGACTTTCTTCCACTTTCTTAATCTATTTGAAAACTCTAAAAAGCCTTATATTTTGGGAAGGAGGGAATAATGTTTAACTGCATTACATGCTCTCCTTGTTCTCGTAAAAAAAAAAGGAGGGGGTGGGGAGGGGGGGGGGGGGTGAAATGGTACTTACTGTTGAAATTAGTGTCCTATTTTATTTAGTGGGTCTATTTATTTTTTAATCCCTGTTTTAGGCCTTTTTATTATGTCTTTTTCCCTTGTTCAAGTGGTTAATACCGAAACAAGTGGTTGCTTTTTTCTTGTACTTGTGAGCGTTGGATTCACTGCATGAGCCGTTGGTGACTTTTTGGGACTGTCTCAATCCTTTATAAAGGTCCCTTCTCTTGTAATTCTTTTACTAACTATTATTCAATCAATAAAACTCCTTTTTCCTCCTCAATTCTTGTCTTAATTTCACATGGTATCAGAGCGGGAGGTCATGGGATCAATCCTTGCTTCCAACATTGTTTCCCCAATTATATTGTGCAAGTGTTGGGCCTCTTTGTTGGCCTTGTGTGCCCTTTATATGCCTTTGTGTGCCATGTTGGCCCGGGCTTGTTATAGGCCCACACTTGAGGGGGCGTGTTAAAAGTGATATAAGGAAATATAGTAGCGCCTTTACTAACACCAATTGGTTTTAGTACAACGGTAAGCGCTTGATCCTAATATGGTATCGGAGCCTTGATCCAATAATCGATCAAATTCAAATTTTCTGAGGTTTTTTTCAAAAACCAGAAAATGTCTTCTGTTGATAGATCTACCTCCTCTGATGTTGTTCCACACTCTGAGGGATCAAATCTCATTCAAGGAGGGAGTGATACCAACAATCATCTCCTCACTAGCCACAAATTTGATGGTAATAACTATCATTTGTGGTCTAGATCTCTATTGATGTATGTGTGCGGAAGGAGCAAAGAAGGACATCTAACCGGGTGAGATTCCTCAACCAAAAGAAGATGATCCCAAGTACAGACAGTGGAAGGCAGACAACAATATCATCATGTCATGGCTTATTGGTTCTATGACTCGTGAACAAAGTGAGAACTTTATGTTCCACAACACTGCTCAAGAGGTCTGGGAAGCAGCTCATGATCTCTATTCTAAAAGAGACAATACTTCAGAAGTCTATGAGCTCAAATCTCAACTTAAAGAGCTGAAGCAAGCAGATTCTACTGTTACTCACTATTTCAATCATTTGAGTAGAATCTGGCAGCAACTTGATCTTTACAATGAACTAAAATGGTGCTGTCCTGAAGATCACAAGAGCCATAAAACATTCATTGAAAATGACAGAGTGTTTACTTTTCTTATGGGGCTCAATCCAGACTTGGATGATGTTAGGGGAAGAGTCCTTGGCAAATCCCCTCTTCCCAACTTGAAAGCTGCTTTTGCTGAGGTCAGGCATGAAGAAAGCAGGCGGAAACTTATGTTGGGCAGTACTCATGCTGCAGTTGTGCCCCAAGTTCCCCAGCAAAATTCCTCTGCCCTTGCTTCTCAGCCTCTCCAACCTTCTGCTCTTGCTTCTCAGTCTCTTCAACCCTCCAAAGGAAAGAAAGAAAGGCCTTGGTGTGATCATTGCAAGAGGCAAGGACACATCAAAGATACCTGCTGGAAACTTCATGGAAAACCAGATTGGAGACTGAAACCTAAAGCTGGAAATGGAAGGGATTCTCAAGCTAATCTTTCTGTTCAGAATGAAGTTTTTACTCAGGAACAGATGGAGGCCTTAAAAAGAATTTTTCAATCTACTTCCAGCTCTGGAAATCAGTCTGTTGTATCCTCTGCTTCTGTTGCTCAGACAGGTATCATTTCTCAAACTTTTAAATCTCATGTTCAGGACCAATGGATCATTGATTCTGGTGCTTCTGAACACATGTCTGGGGACAAAACTCTTTTCTCCTCCATCTCCCCTTGTACACAAGGGAGATATGTTAGAATTGCTGATGGTTCCACCTCTAAAGTAGAGGGTATGGGAACTATCAACATAAAGGGCATATGTCTCAAAGATGTACTATTTGTTCCAAAGCTGTCATGCAATCTGATCTCTGTGAACAGATTAGCACAACAGCACAATATGGTGCTAAATTTTTCCTCCACATCCTGTAACTTTCAGGACTCCAAAACTGGGAAGACGATTGGCAGTGCTAAGACCAATTCTGGTCTTTATCTCATGAATGGCAATACAGAAAAGGAAGCTTAAGCTTCGGGTATCTTAGTTCTAGTACTAATAGTGATAATGTAATGCTATGGCACTATAGACTTGGACATCCAAATTTTGTATACTTGAAAAAACTACTTCCTGATCTGTTTGTTAATAAAAAGCCTACTGATTTTGTGTGTGAAATCTGTTGCCTTGCAAAACAGTCCAGAACTAACTTTCCTCAGAAAAATTATCAACCATCTAAGCCTTTTAACCTAGTACATAGTGATATTTGGGGACCTTCAAAGGCTAAAAATATCACTGGTACTAGGTGGTTCATCACTTTTATTGATGATCACACTAGGCTCACATGGGTTTTTCTGATGAGAGATAAATCTGAAGCTGGTACTATTTTTAAGAACTTCTATCACATGATTCATACACAATTTGAAACTGACATCAAGGTACTAAAGTCTGACAATGGGTCAGAATATTTTGAAACATCCCTTGGGGCATTCATGAGGGACAAAGGCATTGTTCATATAAGTTCCTGTGTTGATACCCCTCACAGAAAATGGAATTGCTTGGAGAGGAAAAACAGGCACTTACTTGACACTGCTAGAGCACTCATGTTTGCCATGAATGTCCCTAAGTTTCTATGGGGAGAAGCTGTCTTAACAGCTACTTATCTTATTAACAGAATGCCCTCAAGAGTGCTTCAGTTTAAAACACCCATTGGTGTGTTTAAAAATATATATCCAAAGCTGTCAAGTCACTCAAAACTCGAGTCCTAAAGTTTTTGGATGTATTGTTTTTGTTCACAACCATCACAGAAACAAACTTGATCCAAAGGCTATCAAGTGTATCATGATTGGGTACTCTCCTAGACAAAGAGGGTATAAGTGTTATTGTCCTTCTACTAGGAAGTTCTATAACACAATGGATGTGACTTTTCTTGAATCTAAGCCCTATTATGATACTCATGCAAATTCTGAAGTTGATTTTTTGAATTCCTCTCAAGGATGGAACTTACAATCCCCACTTGATCTTCCTAGTGAAACTGAGTCACATGAAGAATATGAAAATCAGGATCCTAATACAGGGGATCAAAGTACCTCTGACAGAAGGATCACTGATTATCCTTTTGGTCCTGAGAAAGGATCCCACTGTGACAGACCTCCTATGGAACTGGTTTATTCCAGAAAACACAGGAGATCAGAAAGATCCCTTTCTCCTACTAATCTGGAAAATGAACATCATAGCCTTGACAATCATGAAATCCCTCATGATAATGCTTATGATGATACTTATGATGAAAGGCCCATTGCCTTAAGGAAAGGAACAAGGGCCTGCACTAAAACTCCCTTGTATAATCTTTCTGAGGCATATCAATCCCTCGTGAATAACCTTAATAGTCAGTATGTTCCTTGTACCATTCAGGAAGCTCTTTTAAAACCTGAATGGAGACAAGTTGTTGATGCTGAACTTAGGGCTCTATCTCTTGGGATCTGTGAAGGCATGTGGTTAAGGAAGGTTCTAAATGAAATTCAGGCCACTACCAACCTCCCTACTCAACTGTTCTGTGACAACAAATCTGCTATTAACATGTCAGAAAACCCTATTCATCATGACAAATCTAAACATGTTGATATTGACAGGCATTTCATCAAGGAAAAGGTCGAGAACAAAGAGATTCAGATTTCCTTTGTCCCTTCTCAAGATCAAATGGCTGATATCTTCACCAAAGGGACCTCTATTGCTCAATTTCTACACATTAATGGCAAGCTTGGTTGTTCATCTCTATACACAACCAACCTTGAGGAGGGGTGTTGAAATTAGTGTCCTATTTTATTTAGTGGGTCTATTTATTTTTTAATCCCTGTTTTAGGCCTTTTTATTATGTCTTTTTCCCCCTTGTTCAAGTGGTTAATACCAGAACAAGTGGGCTGCTTTTACTGTACTTGTGAACGTTGGATTCACTGTACAGAGCCGTTGGTGACTTTTTGGGACTGTCTCAATCCTTTATAAAGGTCCCTTCTCTTGTAATTCTTTTACTAACTATTATTCAATCAATAAAACTCCTTTTTCCTCCTCAATTCTTGTCTTAATTTCACACTTACTGTGAGGAGAATAATATCTGTGATAGAAGGGATAATATGCCTTTGACTGATGATTATTCAGGTCTCAACAAAGAGCAAGCCCTTGTTTGGGTGGAAGGCGATGCGGAGGCCCTCAATTTCGCGGACAATTCAATGGATGGTTACACTATTGCTTTTGGGATCAGAAATGTTACACATATTGAGAAAGCTATAACCGAAGCTTATAGGTACTTTTAATATTTAAGCTGCCAGATATTTTTACTGCATGGAAGTAGATAGTGTTTATAATATCTTAATAACATCTACAATTTATAGCACTGGTAAAATGATTCATTTCTTTTTGAGCTTATGTAAACGTGTCTCACTGGAGCTGCACAACAGAGGTAGATTTATCTAGGGAGAATTATCATGTTGCTAGAAGCCTAGAATGCACAATTCTTGACAGCATATTGAGAATTATCATCGCATTCTCTGTTACATCTCTGAATCGGACCAGGAATGTAAATTTGCAGGAGTGAGGGTAGCAATCGAGTATTGACCGATCATGCATGTTGTGGTTTTGATTCTGCTGAATGATGAATTAACCAAATTTTTGGATCATGAGCTCTATCGAGTTATGAATTGTGTAAAACATGCAGTATTTTAATGTTACATGCAATATGCATACACATCATTCATTTTGGATTCTACACAACATATAGCCGTGTTCATTGCCGAATACATGATTGCAGGGGCGGTTCTATTCCCATCGGACCAAGGGCATCCACCCCTGCCCTGGTGAACCTTTTTTCTTAACTAGATATATCCGTTATAAATTTTAATGAATAAAAATAAACGGATAGTATGTTTGCCCTAGTGTTTTTTACTATGTATATCCATAAAAAAGTTCGAGTGTGCGAAAAGTAGACGGATCATCCCTCAGCAACATTTTTCTAGATCCGCTCATCTGCCACAGCATGAGTAACTTGTTGATTGTATAATGAAGCAAACACTGCATCTTCTTTACTTATTTTCTATTTTTTTTTTAATTTTTTATTTTAATAACACTAAATCAAATGTATAAGGTAACAGGTGTAAACCGTTGATCTGGTGTATGATATGGTTTCTTATTCCCATTTCTAATTTGTTTATTTTGCTAAATCAGTCTTTCTGATGTCTTGAATTGTTGCCTTGTCTTCAGGGTGTTAAAAAGAGGAGGAAGATTCCTTGCCTTGAGTTGAGCCATGTAGAAAATCCAATTTTCAAACAACTGTAAGTATCTTTGGCACCGTTGTTCAACTGACACGCCTTTTACATGCATAAGCTTTTAGTAGTCGTTTTATATGGCGTCTAGTGTTCGGATATGTGCTTGAGGTCCAGCGTTACTGTGCTTATTTGATTTCTCTTGTCATTGTCTACAGAGTACTTTTTGAAATGATAAGGATACTACAAAACTTCAGGGACATTCCCTTTTATAGTTAATTTGATACAGAAATAGTGGATTTACCCTTTTCTTCAGGTTTCAGAAAAAATTCAAACACCTTGGCACAAAACAGTAATAACCATAGTGAATACAATGACTGATATAATGAAAAATATACACCATATATGGGGTGATGTAAACGCTTTTTTCCTTGGTAAAAGTACAGATAGGGTATTCTGAAGATTGTTGACAATCTACACCGCATGAAAGTCTAAACATGTAAAATAGGATAATGATAGGAGCTAGTAGGAGAGCTAGCTCCATTATAATATTATTTTTATAATGGAGCTTCTTCATTGGGGGTGTGTGTGTGTGGGGGGGGGGGGGGGTGTGTGGGGGGTATTATCCTTCCTCAGGTACGACGTGTACTCATTTTCAGTAATTCCAGCAGTAGGAGAGCTAGTTGCAGGTGATGGGGGGGTGGGGGGGGGTTCTACTATTTCTATCATTTGGTTTGGAAATAGTATCATCAAAAAATGAAAGTACTTCTCTTTATATGACAATTAAATGTGTACTCACGATCCATTAATTGGTTTGATTGATAACTTTCGAAATATATTGCTTTCGTTGATAACTTTTTTTTTAAGGAAAAAAATTACATATACATATATATCTTACCCTGTTCACTTCGTCGTGTTATAAAAAAAGTCAAATTGATAGTCGGCTTCATCCTTTAATGCAACTTACAATAACATGTATGATGAAGTAAATATCCATTAGATTCAATCAAAATTGACGTCTTTAACATTAAATATACCACATAGTTCTAGCACTATTAGTTATAATATGACCCATATTAATTAATTTACATGTTCTTTTAAATTATGAAATCCTATTTTTAATACATCCGGTGATATGTTGTATGTTGTGGAGATCAATTTTCTGTCTTGTAGGAGTAATAGATTAGCATTTAGTACTCCTTCCGTCCCGCAATATAAGTCCTTTTAGACTTTTCACACAGATTATGAAAAATCATAAATGAGTTACATTTTAATATTTCAAGACAAAATATTATATTGTTTTTTGTGAGTGACTTATAATATTGTATTGTTTAGTGTGAAAATGAAAACAATGCATTAATATTGTATTGAAATTTGAGGATTTATATATTGGAACACCACAAAAAAGTTAAAAGGAGTTATATTACGGGACGGAGGGAGTACAATTTTGTTGTGTCGCTTGCATGTATACGAAGAACTCGGCATTAGTACAATTTGTGTTTTTTTTCTAGGGTTATACTATCTCCGTCCCAAAATGCAAGTCCATTTAGCTTTTTGATTTTGTCCCAAAATGTAAGTTCATTTAGAAAACTAATAAAGCATTTATTACATTTTATCATTCTACCCCCATTTATTGTATATTCAACCATTTTTTACTACCTTGCATTAATACCAATGAAATGTCATTTTAGTCTTTTTAAATCAAAATTAATGACACATAACAAATTTAACTAACTTTCTTAATAACTGTGAAAAAGTCCAAACGGACTTATATTTTGGGACGGATGTAGTTTATTTAATAATAAGTAGGGGACCTAGTCAGGCAGACCATATCTCATTACGTAAAACGGTGTATAGGCTTCATACACGTCTTGTCTGAAAGGGGGAGGGGGCAGAAAATAGAAGAAGAAGAAGAAAGGGCGAATAACTCTTTTTCGGGAAGTTATTGTGTGGTGAGGTAATTTGTGGGTGAGGTAATTTGTGGGTGAAGTAACAGGTGAAACGATCAGAACCACACAGTTTAAATACAGAATAAAACTGTATGGTGTGCGTGCTGCCACACGGTGTCTCCGCACCGTGTGGAGACACCACACAATAACTTCCCCTCTTTTTCACTCCCAACGACTCGGGAAAAAATAAAAGTGGACTTGTAAACTATGATATTGATATACATCTAAAAGCAGATATGTATGTAGAGTTTAATTGTAAGTTTTTTTTTTTTTTTTTTTTTGGAGGTATTATTAATGGTAAGTTGCGTATTTAATTGTAACAGTACTTCCTCAAAATAAAATAAAATTATCTAGAAAAATTATGCTGATAACAATTCTTTTTTAAACGTAAGGAAACTGTACATAATAAAAAACGTAAGTTTATGCTGATAACAATTCTTTTTAAATGTAAGGAAACTGTACATAATAAAAAATAAAAAAAACGTAAGAGAACTATTTATTTATAATATTAATGTTTTTTATACCCGGTTTTTTTCTTCATATTTTACGTAACGAACAATTTAAACACGTACTTTTTTTTTTTTTTGAAACAACACGTACCCTTTCTTATACCGAGTAATAGAGCATAGAAGTCCCATATTATTGAAAATCACATTATAATATCTTTTTTAATGTATCGAATTAATAATGGTGTGTTAAATAGTTATAGTACTACATCATTTATCCTATTTTTATTTAATTTTTTTTACGCAATGAAAGATTTATACACACGCAACCTTTTTTATACCGAGTAAAATAAAGTCCTATATTATTGAAAATCACCTTATAATATTTTTTTTAATGTAGCGAATTTAATAATGGTGTGTTTTTTTAACAAAGGGAAAAAGCACACCATTGCTATTTTTTTTTTAGGGAAAACTTGAAAATATATGCCTAAAAAGTTAAACCGATGATATGCTCTGTACAAAATGTTTTGAAATGCTTCGTCCGACTCGTGCGTGACTCATGGGTCAAAGCCATACCATGCGTGACTCATTCATGAGTCACGCATGAGTCGGACAAAGCATATATTTCAAAACATTTCCTACGGAGCATATATATCATATATTTAAGTTTTTGAGCATATAAGTTCAAGTTTCCCTTTTTTCTAATAATTTTTTTAGGGTAATTTTTTTAATAATAATGATGTGTTTAATTTTTTAATAATAATGATGTGTTTAATACTATAACATCAGCAAACAAAAAAAATACTATTACATCAGTCTTTGATTGAAACAATGTATCGAAAGTCAAAGGACTTTGGTAAAGTGGAAGCGTCTCTTCTCTAGAAGAATAAATTAACAGTTGTATCCTTATTTTAGTCTGAACACTGAATTAAAAATGTTAAAAAAAATTATATAGGTAAATAAATATTGAAGACAATATATATATATATATATATATATATATATATTTACACACACGTAATGGAACCGAGAGATCACTTGAAAAAAAAGTGTCCCTAATTTTCTTCCTCTTTTACCGTCGGCTTCTTTGCCCCTCCGGCGGCTCGCCGGAGGCGGCCTTTTTTTCAAAACATGTCAAGTTTCTTTTTTCTTTTTAATATTCCATCCTTCTTCTAATGTTTGGCTGCTCAAAGAGTTTACATCTTTGGATTTTGACGTTCTATGCCGGACCCAGCCCTAACGGCTGGGTTAATGGGCTGGGCCCTGTCATTTTTCATTTTCATTTCCAAAACGCATCGAGAGAGTCGGCTAAATATATGTTTTAATTAATGCTTGAAGAACATTAACTTGGAGGGAAGATTCTAAGGTAAAGAGTCTTCATTGCATTCTGTGGTGTGGTGCAATAGAGATATTTTTCATACGGTAAATTCCCAACTTGAAGTGTTAAGATACTTAATTATCTTCTCGAGAGTCTTCATTGCATTCTGTGGTGATGTAATAGAGATATTCTTCATACTGTAAATTCCCCAACTTGTAAACAATACTATGTAGTTTAATTAATTTTTCGTTTCACATCAAAAAAGAAAAAAGAAACAAATGTAATGGGCCCTCCCAACCAGAAATCTGTTAGTCCGTTAGTTACTTACTTGCTTGGCACAAACTTGCCATTAGAAATATATATGCTTCCCTCTCTCCGCAACCCTTTCTCTTCCCATTCAAACTTGCCAATCGAACTCTCTACGCAACTGCTTCTCATTCAATAATTCTTGTTCAGGGTATAAACCGCCATAGTTTAACTAAAGTTCATCGAAATTCAAAGTTCAATATCTCGAAACTTGGCTGCCATGGTAATTTTTTTGCTTTTCTTGCCGTTCGATTATGTTCTTTTACGAAGAATTGGATTCTTGCCGTTCTTTTACGAAAAATTGTATTCACGTAAACTTTTTTCTTTTAGGCAATTGAAATTACAGCGGAACCTGATAAAAGAGTGATTGTTCCTGTGTTTAAAGATACAGATGACATTCGAGGCAAGGTAAAATAGAATTCATTAATGATTTTTCTTTGGTGCTTTGATTGATTACTGGATTTTAAAATGTTGTTTTTATGTTGTCTCCAGATTTCCGTTCGACCTGTTGGACCAGGAGTGAATGTTGAACACAATGGAATCTATGTAAAACTTCTTGGCAGAATAGGTGAGTTATTATGTGCAAATTATCCACCATCACTTTTCTTAGTGTACTTAGATTAAGGGTGTAACTCACGACATAAAGGATTTTGTTTATCTGTAGAAATGCTCTTTGACCACATCAAGGACATTGATGTGGTAATTATGATTGTCATTTATGTATTTTATGCTTGATGTGGTAATTATGATTGTCATTTATGTATTTTATGGCAGGAGGAAAATACATAATATAGCTTGTGAAAACACAAAGGATTCTGCCTTAATAGCTATTGCTTTCTTCTTTCCTTGATTTTCAGAGCGTGAGCTGGTCCGTCCTGGTGAAATTAATAAGAATAGAACTTACAGATATGACTTCTCTGCTGTTAAAATGCCATATGACACTTACCATGGAATAAATGTGAATCCGAGGTATGTTACTAGACTCTCGCATCTCACCTTAAGCGGTCTGTATTAATGCCATATGACACTAATGCTTTGTCAAACTAAACTGTTGGTGGTGTGGTTGTTGTTTGATCCAACCTAATGCAATTGTGCAGTCCTTTGTATAAAAAACCTAAATCGATGACTGGTGGAATGTTCATGTGCATGTAATGATATGCCATATGACACTAATGCTTTCCCAAACTAAACTGTTGGTGGTGTGGTTGTTGTTTGATCGAACCTAATGCAATTGTGCAGTCCTTTGTATAAAAAACCTAAACCGATGACTGGTGGAATGTTCATGTGCATGTAATTATTAAAGGAATGGTGAAATTTCTGGCATCAAATTGATTATTTAGGATTACAACCTGGAATATATTGGGTAAAATCTTTAGTAGCTTAGCAGGACTATAAGGCCTAAATTTGTTTATGATCTTATTTCTACAAACACCTTTCTTTATACCCCTGATTTGATGTAGTATGTCGGTATGTCCTCTCCCAGACTTCCTGGTTAATATTTCATTGACTGAATAACCTCTATCATGAGGATAGGATTCAAGAAGATGAAGGCATTTGAATGAGTAAGGTTAATTAGGGGCCACCATGGGGTTGCGGTTGTTGGATGTTATTATGTAGAGCGTAGACGGCAATTCAGAATTGTTCATGTCGTCTACGCTCTACATAATGACATCCCACAACCGCAACCCCATGGTGGCCCCTAATTAACCTTACTCATTCAAATGCCTTCATCTTCTTCCTATCCTCATGATGGAGGTTACTTCCCATGAGTCAATGAAATATTAACTAGGAAGTCTATGAGAGGACATACCGACATACTGCATCAAATCAGGGTATAAAGAAAGGTGTTTGTAGAAATAAGATCATAAACAAATTTAGGCCTTATGGTCCTGCTAAGCCACTAAAGATTTTACCCCAATATATAAGTTGTAATCCTAATAATCAATTTGATGCCAGAAAGTTCACCATTCCTTTAATCATTACATGCACATGAATATTCCACCAGTCATCGGTTTAGGTTTTTTATACAAAGGACTGCACAATTGTATTAGGTTGGATCAAACAACAACCACACCACCAACAGTTTTGGCAGAGCATTAGTGTCATATGGCATTAATACAGACCTCTTAAGGTGAGATGCGAGAGGTCTAGTAACATACCTCGGATTCACATTTATTCCACGGTAAGTGTCATATGACATTTTAATATCAGAGAAGTCATATGTAAGTTCTATTCCTATTAATTTCACCAGGACGGACCAGCTCACTCTCTGAAAATCAAGTTAAGAAGAAAGCAATAGCTATTAAGACAGAATCCTTTGTGTTTTCACAGGCTATATTTTGTATTTTCCTTCTGCCATAAAATACATAAATGGTAATCATAATTACCACTATCGATGAAATCAATGTCCTTGATGTGGTCAAAGAGCACTTCTACAGATAAGCAAAATCCTTTCTGTCGTGAGTTACACCCTTAATCTAAGTACACTAAGCAAAGTGAAGGGTGGCTAATTTGCACATAATAACTCACCTATTCTGCCAAGAAGCTTTACATAGATTTCCATTGTGTTCAACATTCACTCCTAGTCGAACGGAAATCTGGAGAGAACATAAAAACAACATTTTAAAATCCAGTAATCAACCAAAGCACCAAAGCAAAATCATTAATGAATTCTATTTTACCTTGCCTCGAATGTCAGCTGTATCTTTAAACATAGGAACGATTACTCTTTTATCGGGTTCCACTGTAATTTCAATTGCCTGAAAGAAAAAAGTTAACGTGAATCCAATTCTTCGTAAAAGAACATAATCAAACGGCAAGAAAAGCAAAAAAAATTACCATGGCAGCCAAGTTTCGAGATATTGAACTTCGATGAACTTTGGTTAAACTATGGCGGTTTATACCGTGAACAAGAATTATTGAATGAGAAGCAGTTGCGCAGAGAGTTCGATTGGCAAGTTTGAATGGGAAGAGAAAGGGTTGTGGAGAGAGGGAAGCATATATATTTCTAATAGCAAGTTTGCGGCAAGTAAGTAACTAACTAACGGACTAACGGATTCTGGGTGGGAGGGCCTATTACATTTGTTTTTTTTTCTTTCTTTTTTGATGTGAAACGAAAAATTAATTAAACTACATTGTATTGTTTACAAGTTGGGAATTTACGGTATGAAGAATATCTCTATTGCATCACACCACAGAATGCAATGAAGACTCTCGAGAAGATAATTAAGTGTTTGAATGGGAAGAGAAAGGGTTGCGGAGAGAGGGAAGCATATATATTTCTAATGGCAAGTTTGCGGCAAGTAAGTAACTAACTAACGGATTCTGGGTGGGAGGGCCTATTACATTTGTTTTTTTTTCTTTCTTTTTTGATGTGAAACGAAAAATTAATTAAACTACATTGTATTGTTTACAAGTTGGGAATTTACGGTATGAAGAATATCTCTATTGCATCACACCACAGAATGCAATGAAGACTCTCGAGAAGATAATTAAGTATCTCAACACTTCAAGTTGAGAATTTACAGTATGAAAAATATCTCTATTGCACCATACCACAGAATGCAATGAAACTCTTTACCTTAGAATCTTCCCTCCAAGTTCATGTTCTTCAAGCATTAATTAAAACATATATTTAGCCGACTCTCTCGATGCGTTCCTTTGGAAATGAAAATGAAAAATGACAGGGCCCTCCCAGCCATTAGGGCTGGGTCCGGCATAGAACCTCAAAATCCAAAGATGTAAACTCTTTGAGCAGGCAAACATTAGAAGAAGGATGGAATATAAAAAAGAAAAAAGAAACTCGACATGTTTTGAGAAAAAGGCCGCTGCCGGAGGGGCAAGGAAGCCGACGGTATATCTTACTATTAGTAAGAGCAAAAAATCCAGCCCTAGGAATAAGCCACGACATCTTTTTTTTCTTTGGCAAAATGTTTGCTTTCTCGGCAGGTGGTCATTCCATTTTTTTTTCCTTTTTTTTTTCTTTTTGGACAACGGTTGATAAGATAAAGATTTTATGTTTTTTCCCCTCTTTACAATATCAAGCTTATCTTTCTCTCAAAAAAAATATCAAAGCATATCGAGGAAGCTTCGTTCTTGCCATAAGCCGTCCGTCTGCCTGCAAATTTGTCTCACCTTTTATCTATCCCTTAGGTTTTCACATCAGGAAGAAAAATTCGACCTTGTGTCCTTTGCTGATGGCGGTTCGAAGGTAAATCTGCTGGGTAATGGAATGAATATGCTTTATTGGTGAGGGGTCATCTAATCAAACATCAATCAAGCAAGGTTCATTCATCCAAGCATAAATTCGAAATTACACAATGGATATATGGGAATTGCGGTTTGAATCTCAGTTTTCAAGACCAAGAGAACTAAGCATTTGCTCCCTTGTTCAGAGAATATACCCAAGATATACCCACAACAATAAGTCTTTCTTCAACAACTTATTTACTCTTCCATCATTTAAAGGTATTATTCTTGGGTTTTAGAATTTATTACTGCCTGCATGTATATATTATGTGCTTTTAAAGCTGATGACACGATCTTAAGAAAACTTTTAGCAGTTACATCTATTGCCTTGTGTTGTTTCTATTGTAAATTTTTCTTCAAATGGTCCAGGAATGCTACCTGTGTAACACTAATGTGCAATATGTGCGTTTTTAAGATGTTGCATTCCTGCCCTTTAGTAAATTCAGAATCTGTAATAGATAGTTAAACTGATTTTTCTGCCTTCTTAGAGCCTATTTGAAGTAAAAGCTTATGCTGTGGTATGAAACTATTACCAGACGTTGTATATTACACTTGAGGCCATTCATCTAAAATGCAAGTGTATGTTAAGAAATCAGATGCAATATGCAGTTTTTTAAGGACTGATTAAAGTATTAAAAGAATCTAATACTCATGATACTATGGATTCCATGTTGTTGCAACCGGTGAATTATTGTTTTTGTTCAATAATTTGTCATTTTAAGATGTACAAAGGGATTAACTGCTGCCCATGATTAGTGTGTTGTGTTTTCAAAGACCACTCAGAAAAAAAAATCGTCTTTCAAAAGAGGAAATATCATGTCCTGTTGTGATAAAGTCCAGAGAATAGAAATAGGTCAGGTAGGTTAGTGTTGTTGCTGCATTATAAGTCCAATTTACAGTTCTAATGCATGGTGTTACATAGTTTTAAATGTGGTTCTGGTGGGAAATATTGTTACAGAGTGTTACATTCAGACTTTTTAAACCCTTTGCTGCTGGAAATCTCATGTTCCTTCCAAAAATAAGAAAGGGCCTTTTTTATAGGCTCTTTGAAGTACAACCTTTTATTTTGGTTGTGGTAGGAAATAGCGTTGCATAGCTTTTATTGTAGTTGTGGTAGGAAAGAGTATTACGTAGTGTTAAATGCAACCTTCTTTGGCCCTTTGAATGTATTTAGGCCTCTTTTCATTTACAACAGGTAGAAAGTAGTGTTACAGTTTTGCGCAATTTCTGTTGTTTGGCTTCAAAAAACAACTAAGTTGTGTACTTATAGTTGTTTCTTCCCATGTTTAACTGCGGTTTTGACATCTTTTTGAGACTTTGGTTAACTTACACCTTTGTGTATGTATTCTAATTTGCTTTACTATGTTTCATTTGCATCTACAGGCTTTCTACAAGCTAGAGCAGTGGACTTTGCACCTTAAGTTTAACCAGTATGGTTGCCTCACAGGTAATTTGTTGATATATTGACCCCTTAACTTGTTAGCTATGCTACCAATCTGCTTCAGTCATTAGGCATTGTTAGTTGCTTTTGTTGCTTGACATACTCTTTATCTGTGCATCTGTTGTGTGTTTTTTCCTTTCTGTGTGTAGTGTTTTTCATTTTCAAATTTCAGCAAGGTCAAGTATACCATTTCATAAATGATCTGATTGGAACAGATGATCAGTGCAATAACCTACAATTCTACTTTCATGATACCCAATATGAAAAAACAAACCGTCTTGAGCGTTGTCCGCGGCTGTATGAGATGACCGGATACGAACTACTGCTGATGCTTATTTGTCAGGCATGGTGTGAAGTGTTTGAGGTTTCAAATGGCTGCTCTAAAGGTACCTTATTAACATTGTTGTTTTTCCCCTTGCTTGGTTTTGCTTTACCCTTTTATTTTTTACCCCTTCCGGCACTATACAGAAATAAATGTTCCTTTAGGGTGTTATGTCTAGCCAAACAAATCAGTGTGTGTCGAAAACAACAGCAAATATCATTACACAATTAGATAGATTAGCTAAGCTTTCTAGGTGGAGGGAAAAAGGAAAAAGCTAAGAAAAAGTTGTAAACAAGAAGGTACAAGAACAAGTTCTCAGTGTCTTCACAAGAAAAGTAAATTTGAACCATTATGTAAGGAGCATGACAATAATGCTTCTTTCGTAAGCATCAAAACGTCTACTCCGTCTGTTATCCTATGCAATGTCCCTGATCCAGAAATCGATCAGTTTTTTCGCCCATGGTAATTGCCATGAACTAGAACACATTGCTCCACTCTTTGCTCCTTGCCAGGTTGCTTTATCCGATGTAACTCCAATAGATGTTCCTTAAGAGACTGCAGAAATTGTTTTTCCAGATTCTAGGCGATGCTGATGTTTCCCAAAAAATTGCTATCGATTTGTGAAGGGGACTGAATCTCTCTTGGCTACTGAACAGGTGTGGTTTGTTCAATATTGTGATGGTTTTATTTATTCTTATCGCGAATTATTTCTCTGAATATTCTTAATTTATAAAAATAGAAATTCAAATTGAGGGGTTTTTCCTACCTCACACCTAATGTACATGTACATATACATACGCATGCATTTGCGCATAGTCATACATATATATACATTACACATACAAACATAAAATTCTAAAAGGCTCAATAATGCCAACGAGCAAACGCTTTAAGCTTCAGGATGCTCGAGTTCAGCTCAAGTTTGATAGATTCCTATATGAACGAGCCGAACACCAAACTGCTTTGGCAGATTGTCTCATTTAGACCCTTGTACCTGGGGTTCATTGTGCCTAAGAAATGAAGGATGATTCAGCTTATATTGGTTTGTTTACTGATGTAGTATGAGGAGGGAATGCAGAAAAACAATGTGTTGTCACTTGAAGCACTTCATCTCAGATACCTCACTCCAAGAGAAGTAAGATTTTACATGTCAATTTTGTGTGTTTATCTGGGCAGTTACGACCACATTATCGATGAATAACTCTTTTCGTTTTTGTGGTTTCATTTATGGCTAGGTTGCGAAAATGTATTCTTTTCCATCGGATTTCCAATTTCCACACCGTCAGTCTTGGTATTGTTTTCCTAATCTATTTTCACAAAAAATATTAATGTTGATATGTCCTTTTCAAATTACCGTCTCAAATAAAAGCTTAATTTGCTAAATAGATGTCTAGAAAAGGCTCACCCCTTTATATGCCTTAGTGCACACACAAGATATGTCTTTGTTAAATTACCTTCTCAACAATTTTGGAATCCATACATTTTTTACATTGTTTGTGTGTGCATGTTTTGTTTTCTGGACTATGAATTGTTTGATTTCGATTTCTGATTCTGGTTGCTTAAAACACTTTTGCTACATGTTTGTGTCCAGTTACGCGTTGCTGGGAAACAGTTTAAGCATAGCAGTGGTTGCTCCACTTCTCAGTTATCTATTTACTACTCCTCACTTACCATGCAATCACAATCCCTAGCTCGAATATATTGACAGCTACCCCGATTGAATAGATTATATTGAAGGCCTAAGTTATGAATTAGTAGTGTGTTGCTGTGCTGTTTCTGTAAAAAATGATAAGTCAATTACATTGTATCATAACGTTATGTTATTATATATATATACTATTTGTAGACTATTGATCATTGAACGGTAGTATTTTGTTTGTGTATTTCTGTAAGCTATGCCATATCATAGATATGGTAGCTAACAGACTGGTTAATCTATGCTTATCTATGTAGTATTGTGTTGTTTTCCCCCGCTTATTGCCTTCTGTGTTAGCGCAATATTTTGAACCGTTTATTAAAAATCCAAGTTCTGTAGTGGGCATGCCGTGCTTTGCACGGCAAATAGTATCACTAGTCTATATATTATAAAAAGAGATGCAAGTGCATCAATAGCCTTCCACGTCCCCTCTTTTCTTAAACTTGGATTGCTCTCTAACTGACACGTGGAAAGCTCTGGGCTTGACACGTGTCAGCTTATATTTTTTTTTTTAATACAACACTTTCATGCTTTCCACCGAAAATAGGACGGAAGGCTCGCTATGGGGGGATGAGATCACCTGTCCAATTTGTGTGTCTAATTTCGGTGTCTAAGTAAAAACGACGTCGTTTCATGTGTGTTTTGTTTTTTATTTTTATTTTATTTTCTTCAAAAAATAAAACACACATGAAACGACGTCGTTTTTACTTAGACACCGAAATTAGACACACAAATTGGACAGGTGATCTCACCCCCGCTATGGGTGGGGGCGTTTTCAAGGGTTCAGACGCGTAGTTTCGGTCAAGCATCCGGCGGATAATTGGACGGAGGCGGCGGAGACATGGAAGTATGCTTTTCCCATTGGATTTTAGCAAGGCTTTGTACATACGTACACTTGGTATATGTCAGATCCTTAGACAGAAAACGCGTCCTGCGTCTTTATCCTACGGTTTTTAATCGAATGGATGTGAATCTTGCATCTGTATCCGAGATAAACAGGTTTGGTCCAGGTAAATGCTTGCTTCGATTTTACAGTGTCTTATCTTGTTTTTTTTCCCCTTTAAAGCAAGAGAACCCAGCAAGCATTCATTTTACACGACAAGGGGGGCTCATTGTTCAGTACTCTAGGCACACAGAGAGCTGATGCTTTTTTAAGAAGTGTGAGCTGAGGCATTCTTACCTGTATGTCGTTGATATTGAGCTTTGATTTGTTGACCGTTGATATTGAGGTTTGATTTGTTGACTGCATTTATACTGCCTATTTTTTTCTTATTAGTAGTGAAACTAATATTTTGCAGATGCAAATATAAAGCTGAGAGTTGGATTATTACATTAGTGTGGTTGATAGTGTGCGTGATAGGTGCGATTCAAAGTTCCATGTTTGTTTTTTTACATTAGTTTAGCTTCAATTCATTTGCACTCTTGTGTTGGTCTTAGGTTGTTAGATTTCTTTTTACAAAAATACCTATATGTATATTGTTTAAGCATATACGTGGTCTGTTTTTTCTATTACCTTTTGCTGTAAAGAAAAAAAAATGGGAACAAGAAAACATAAATTGTTTCATTCATAAACAATAACATAAGCAATAAAAGAACACAAACACCACACTTTTGTTTTAGTGAATTAAACTTTTCATCATGGTTTGGTAGGTAATTTTCAGAAACTGCTATATATCGAGGTTTGCAATCAATGAAACTGGTTCAAGGATTTTGTAACAGGCCCATCATGCAAAAATGTGGTGATGTCGATGACTGTGTTTCTACAATAGAGGCTTTTAATTTGAGCTTGCTACGAAACTGAGCGAGGAAGAAGTGGGCAATTTCAATTTTCCTTTTCCTGGACAAGTGGATTTTATCAATGATGTAAGTAAGGAAGGTTTAGAGGTACTAAATCTCTTGCCTTTGTCTTCTTGAAGTTTTTGAATTTTTATTTTTAGGAGTGTTTCTCTCAATTCAGTGAATCCATATATTGTTTTGTCCACTGAAGTATAGAGATCACCAGGGATCAACTCCTTCTACCATTACAAGGGGGGATTCTACAGGGTCTCAGTTTCTTGATGTCCTAGAACTTGAGGCTTTTTACCGAATAATTGTAATAGTTCAAATGTGCTTTATGTTTTCTTTTCTTTGATCATAACAAAATTGGTGGGCTCGGGTTTACCTATCATACAGACAACCGATATATAATTCCGTTTGATTTATAAGTTGGTTAGATAAGAAACTCAGGTTTATCTATCATGGTTTGATTGTTCATTTGTAAATTGTCTTGGTTTGGTTTGGTTTGGTTATGGAGAAGGCACCTTCAGAAATTATAATTTGTTTTTAGCTATTTGTGTCATGTTTCTTTTGTCTTGTAGGGTTACTTGCAAGTTCTCATGTTTGCAGCATATCTTTTAGTCAAGCTTTTCCCTCTTGACCTCTTTGCAATGGATAGCTTCCACATAGGCACTTTTCGGACTATGGGTTAATCATGCCCGGCATTTAAGCTGTGTACAATTTAGGCATAAATGTTGTGCTTTTCAAAATCAACTGCAGCTTGTCAAAGCCTCTGTGCCCCCCTCCCCCGCCAATTAAAGATCGGCAAAAGTGAGTGAATTTCGACGTTTTTCTTTGTGGTATAGTGTTTACTTTGAACTCTTTTAAATTCAAGATTGTACTTGTTTGCATATCTGTGGTGCCTAGGTACGTGCTACCTTTGTGATGCTGTTTACTTTGAGCTCTTTTTATTTCAAGAATGTAGTTTTTCGTCCAAACCCCTGCAATGACCTGGTGTATCAAGGACCATCTATCCAAGATAACTATCATATTCTTTAGTTACCAAACATTAGGACTATAATTGTATTCATAAGCAAACTGAGATATATATATATATATATATAGTATCTCGGTTCTCTATAACCCCCACTCTTTGTCGATTTTGTAATTTATCTCTTTCCGTTCCATCAAATTATGCTAACAAGCTATGCCATTTTTTAATCCATATGTTTTCTCGTCTCCCCAATTTTGCTGATGAACAATCACAACAACTGTATCAAGAGAAATGCACGACATACAAATCATCGATGGGGCTCTCAATTAAGAGTGGACTTCGATTGCACCTTAGATTTTTGTATGTTTCACAGAAAATCCAAGTGTTTTTTTCCTTCATTGTTAGACGAATTTTGATGGGAACGGGTAGATGAGCTGGGCTGATGGAAATCATGATTGGCACTCGGTAAAAATTTTCCTCTCTGCCTGCCTGCCTGCCTGTTTTATTCAGATATCCATTTAACCCTCATGCCAGCTTTTGGGATTTTCTTACTCTTATTCGTTTATATCAAGATTTGTTGTGCTGATGTGTTTAGCCATTACATTTGTTTCTTCCACTACTTCTGGTTTAACACAATTACGTTGCAATTTGGTAAGTGTTGTACGTATGTTACCGTTATAATTTTATCACCATGTTATGCCTATTGCAATACAATTTAATGTTATTATTATATATGCTAAAAGAATAATTCATTTTCTTACTCTTATTCGTACCTACTTATATAAGGAGTTGGGATTTGACAAAGAAGGTGGCCACGTCGATATTTTGCAAGTGTATTTAGAATTAAATAGCGTGTGGGCTTTTTTTTCTGTCGGCCCAATGTCTATAAACTTTGTTTGGGTCAGGTCCAATGTTAACATTTATAATAAATATTGATGATAGGTTTAAAAACAAAAAAATAGCAAAATTTGTTTCCGTTCCACCTCATAATTTTTCGGCCTCAGCTGCAAGTACCGGGTTCATGCTACAGTGTTGTGCAGTGGGAGAGGTACAAGGATGGAGTCTTCCAGCTCACGTGCTTCGCATATCTTGTGGAGAAGAAGGAGAGAGAGCCGGATTTTGGTAGGAGTGTTGAGCTTCTCTACCTTCTCTCATGATTTCATCTGTCCTTTGGGGTAAACACATCCGTCGGCTCTTTTACCTTGTGTGCAGATCTGTTTGAGAGATATCAACTGTTCAATGGATTGGTGATTTCAGTTGGTAAACCTACTGTACTGTTATACATCTCATCATCCCTTTCTGGTTCTATACTTGTATTTAGGATTATTGGTTTGGTTCTTTCTTTGCTAGCTTTAGACAGGTGTTCTGGTAGCCACGATAGCTGGATCAGACGAAAATTTTCTTGGTGTGATGAGGCCTTGAAACCAAGGTTAATTCAATTTGTAAGCTGTTCATTTTCTTGTTTGGATTTCAATTTACTTTCGGTCTCTAGCTATCAATTTTGTTAATCCATTTTCCAAATATGAACAGGGGACCTGAGGGCAGTTGGAGGAAAGAAAAATGCAGGGATTGGACAAAGCAGGAGGACATTGAGTGCAATAAACGACAACATACATGGAGCTCAACCTTTTCCTTCTCTTGTCCACAAGAGAGGTGCTTTGACAGAGTATGGTTCTTAAACTAAGCTGATGTCTTTCAAGTTTGGTTTTCCCCCCGTGATTGTAACAACAAAATGGTTGAATTGATCATAGTGTAAAACCTATTGTCTGATACGAGTCCTACACCATAATTAATGGTGTAAATGTGCGTTGTCTCATTTTGTTTGACTGTTTTGTTGTGCTACTATATTTTTCGGAGGGCTTAAGAGTAATGCTACTTCCACGAGACCACAAGAAGTTGTCGCAAACACATTTTTTCACCATTGATCATAATGGGACCGATAATAATCAATAGATCCTGCACCAAGTGTGTTGTCTCACTTTGTTGTTGGACCATTTTATTACAACACTACCACTATTACAAGTGCAAAACCCTTTTGTATTCATTTCATATTTTTCTCTTGGGTAAATGTTGCTAATTGATTAGGAAATTTAATGCATAAAATGCTGCCAAGAAGCCACATCAGCAGCAGCTTGTTCAGGTATGGACATCCTATCATTTGACAAAAATCAAGAAATAGCATTGTTTACATTAACATAGCATTACTTTAGTGGGTTGATTCTGAATTTGGAAGTTAGTTGACGTTTAATGTTTATTTTTGAAGGAAGCAAAACCTTCAGTTGTGAGTGCAAATGCATCAGATGGCTATATCATTATTAATGTAGAGGATGATGATGACAATTACAAGACAAATGGCGATTATCCAATACCAATGTCAGTTCAACACACTGAAGCTTTTCTAGACGAAATAGACCGACTGGTAATTGGTTTTTAAAATAGAAGTTTCTATAAATATGTGAAAAAGGATTTGATGTTTTTTTTTGGGTGTATTTCTATATGATGCTGAGGTTGAAATGGAAGCTGTGGCTGAAGAACCAGTTTTGGACATAGATCAATGTGATAAAGAAGATCCACTTGCAGTTGTAGAGTACATTGATGATATTTATACTTACTACAAAAGAACATAAGTCTTAATTTTTACGTTCTTCTGCTAATGTACAAATTTATAGTCATCTACACTTAAGGCAATAAGCACAGGGCGCTTGTTAAGGCACCACATTTAGTGTTGGTCGAAAATGGACAACATTCAATTAGACAGTTCTTTCCATTCTTTATCTGACGGTGTTTTCATGCAGATGTCTAGCTATGCTCATCCTGACTACATGTAACATCAGTCTGACATAAATGAGAAGATGAGAGTCATTGTGATTGATTGGCTGATTGAGGTACTTACTTTTTGTAGATTCTGAAAATTCTAACCATTCGATAGTCCAAACAAAAAAAAGGAAAAAACGGAGTAGATCATTCGATAGTCAATGGTTCGTGCTCGACTTTCCGAAATTTGATTTTCAACGTGTCGCCGTAGTAGAGGTGGTACAACAATAAGGGTCATTTTGGTCGTACTTTGTCTCAAGAGGATTAGACCAATACTTATAATGCTCGATTTCGGATCATCCAGGTCATCAGCAATGCCAAGAGAGAAACGAGCCTCGGCTCGCCTCCGTCATCTTCGGTGCCACTAAACGGAGTAGATCAACAGAACCAAATGATTTGCCCGACCCATTTTGAGTAAAAAAAAAATGGATAGTGCAGTAGCCAGTAGTACATAAATTGTTTGTACCTTTTCTTTATTCCTTTATGAAGTAAAGGAAGGTACAACAATCTATGAATTGGATATTCCACAACAAAGTGTCTAAAATCGCTGCAGGATACTGTTAATTTCTCTCGCATGTGTATGTATCAGAGTGGAAAACAAGAGAGGCCATCCCATTGGTCTGCCAGCTGTCTTCAATATTTATTTTGTACCTATATAATTTTCTTTTTGTTGAACATTTTTGTTCAATTCAGTGTTCAAACATAATACTGCTGGGCCTCCTGATGGGCAGGTTTGTTTTCCAAATTTACTTTTTATCCAAAAATAAATGCATTCCCTGTACCTTAAATGGGATACAGCTGTTAATTTGATCTTTCACCAATTCTATTTACTGAGAAGTCTGGTACGCTTCCACTTTTACCAAAGTCCTTTATTTAGAACTTTCGACGTATAACTTTCTTTTTCCATTATCCAATAAACATCCATTAATTATACGTCGTTTCAATCAAAGACTGATGTTATTGTTTTTTTTCTTTTTTTGTTTGCTGATGTTATAGTATTAAACACTTCATTATTATTAAAAATTACCTTTATTACAAAAATATTATTAGAAAATATATTCCTATAATATATTCCAGTATTTTATCCTAACCACGTAAACTCGAACTTATATGCTCAAAAATTCAGTGTTCTTAAATCTTTTGGATGATATTTACCAAAGTCCTTTTGAACGACGTATAACTTTCGATACGTCGTTTCAATCAAAGTGATGAATGTTATGTTTTTCATTATTATTAAAAAATATATGCTTCGTCCGACTCATGCGTGAGTCACGCATGGTATGGCTTTGACGCATACGGAGCATATATATCATAGGTTAATTTTTTGGGCATATATTTTCATGTTTTCCCAAAATTAAAATAGCAATGGTGTGATTTTTTTCCCTTTGTTAAAAAAACACACCATTATTAAATTCGATACATTAAAAAAATATTATAAGGTGATTTTCAATAACATAGGACTTCATTTTACTCGGTATAAAAAAGGTTGCGTGTGTATAAATCTTTCATTCCGTAAAAAAGATTTAAAAAAATAGGATAAATGAACATATGAAAAATAGTTACATATTTCATTCATGGTTAGGTGGCTGCTGTTGTAGTACTATAACTATTTAACACACCATTATTAAATTTAGGGAAGCTACTACGAGGGACAAAAAAATTAATAAATGGAGTGCTGAATGACAAAAGAACCTTTTCATGATCATAAAGACCAAAATCACAATTGTTATTTTAAAATTGTTCTTAACGTGTTAATGTTCTTTGTGTTTTTTACAATCATTCTTCATATTTACTCTATTCCATATTTATACTTCATAATCATTCTTTTATCTCCGATTAAATTACGCTTTCTTCTATCCCGATTTTTTGATAATTTTGTCCTTCTAGACAAAAATCTATTAAACTTGATACATTAAAAAAGATATTATAATGTGATTTTCAATAATATGGGACTTCTATGTTTTATTACTCGGTATAAGAAATAGTACTTGTTGTTTCAAAAAAAATATAGTACGTGTTTAAATCTTTCGTTAAGTAAAATGTGAAAAAAAAGACCGGGTATAAAAAAACATTAATATTATAAATAAATAATTCTTTTTTTGATAATTTATAAATAAATAGTTCTCTTACGTTTAAAAAAGAATTGTTATCAGCATAATCTTACGTTTTTTTACTATGTACAGTTTCCTTACGTTTCAAAAAGAATTGCTATCAGCATAATTTTTCTTGAAAATTTTTATTTTATTTTGAGGAAAGTACTGTTACAATTAAATACGGAACTTACCTTTAATAATACCTCAAAAAAAACTTACAATTAAACTCTACATACATATCTGCTTTTAGATGTATATCAATATCACAGTTTACAAGTCCACTTTTACTTTTTCCCGAGGCGTTGGGAGTAAAAAAGGGGAAATACTTGTGTGGTGAGGGAATTTGAGGTGAATTTACGGGTGAAATGATCAGAACCACATAGTTTAAATACATAATAAAACTGTGTGGTCTGTAAGGTGCCACACGGTGTCTCCACACCGTGTGGAGACACCACAGAAGAACATTCCGTGAAAAAGAGTTAAGGTTAAAGGTTGTAAAGGACAAATTTTAATCTAAAATGGTTAAGAAGAATGACAAATACGTAATACACACGTAATGAACACGCGTGTCAAAAATGTAGTGAATACACGTGTATGACCGACCGCTTCTCAACCATTTAAGTTTAAAACATATTCTTATGGACTCTGACCCTAAAGAGTTATTTGCCCTTTCTTCTTCTTCTTCTTCTATTTTCTGCCCCCCTCCCCCTTTCAGACAAGACGTGTATGAAGCCTAAACAGATGTCCTACACCCCCTAGAAAAAACAAAAATTGTACTAATGCCGAGTTCTTCGTATACATGCAAGCGACACAACAAAATTGTACTCCCTCCGTCCCGTAATATAACTCCTTTTAACTTTTTTGTGGTTTTCCAAAATATAAGTCCTCCCATTTCAATACAATATTAATGTATTGTTTTCATTTTCACACTAAACCATGCAATATTATAAGTCACTCACAAAAAACAATATAATATTTTACCAATTAATATCAACGAAAGCAATATAGTTCGAAAGTTATCAATCAGACCAATTAATGGATCCTGAGTACACATTGAATTGTCATCTACATAAAAAGAGAAGTATGAGTTCCAATGTAAGTATGAATTCGAACATAATAAACAACAACATGACAACAGACATAGAAAACATTTTTTTGGTAAAAACCGGATATTTAAATTAATTGAAAGGCTGTACAACTGTTCAAAGCGAATAAAGGAAAGCTATACATGAGCAAAACAGCTAAGCTAAAGTATAGAGTTATCTTTGCCAGGCTAGATGCAACTCTCGCGCCTTTCGAATAGCTTGAGATATGAACACTGCCTTCGGGGGCCGCTGTCGGTCTTCATTGTGGAACTCTTCATTTCGCCAATACCATAAACTCGAAATCGGCTCTCGAAAAAATGTCGCCAAAACTCAATATTGTCTTTCTTGAACATGTCTTTCAAGACAACCGCTGCCAAGTGGGGTGTCATGAACGTTGAAGAACTCGTGCCAATGTTGGTGGTGCACAACGTCCTTCCACAATCCACGTGTCCAACTACAATCCCGAAGGGCGTGTAAAATAGATTCGCTAGAGCTTCCACAGGAGGTGCACGTGTCATCATCGATGATATGCCTTTTAGCGAGGGTGCCAGCTGTGGGGAGGGAATTCTTACGGATGAGCCAAAGAAGGATATTACCTCGAAGTGGGCCTTTAATGCTCCAGATTCGTTTCCAATTCGCATTGTTATTAGTCATTGGTGCGGGTGATTTACAGACTGCATGGTAGGCCGAACTCACCGAGAATTTTCCGGAAGGGTGGCCGGTCCAGATGGGCATTCCATTGGCATCTAAAGCAAATGCCTCCCTCAACTCGTTCGCTGCAAAACAAATGTGGCGCCAAATAAAGGAACAAGTCGGCTTCGGTGTCGCGAATGGAGATCCATATTTTTGTGTCAGGATTTGGACCCAAAGTTTGTTGTGGTCCGTCAGAATCTGCCATACAAGTTTGGCTAAGAACGCAGTGTTCATCTCTCGAGCTCGCCTTATTGCAAGGCCACCGTGGGACTTGGGTTGACATATAGAGTTCCAAGCTACGTGATGGATCTTTCTCTTATCTTCATGGTCAGCCCAAAAGAATGAGCGTGCGATTTTGTCTAGCTCATCAGTGATAGAAACGGGGAGCTTAACCGTCTGCATATGGTAGAGGGCCGTTGTTGATATAACAGACATAGAAAACATGTAAATTCATAATACATATTCCCTCCGTTCCACAATAACTGAGGCAGATATCAAAATATTTTATTCCATTTTATGTGAGGCAGTACAATTTTCAATGCAGCATTTATTGTGTTTTTACTTGATTTACCCTTATTTATTATATTAAGAGATATCAAAAGAAGGTCGTATTAATTATATCCAAGGACATTCTAGTCTTTTCATTGTAAAAATTAATGCATTAACCACCTCCTTAAAATGTGTAATTTTGACAACTGCCTCAGATAAATTGGAACGGAGGGAGTAGTAAAAACGTTAATAACATTCTTTCTCGTAATCATAATGTGTTAAATTTATTAATTTTTTATTATTATACCGAATCTATAACATTCTTTCTCGTAATCGTAATGCATTAAATTTATTAAAAAAGTTATATTATACGGAATCTCAATGTACAGTAAAAATTTGTCTGTATTGAGTCTTGTATGGTAATGGCAATCTTTCAATTGATGTTCTTGGTTCCATTACATTATATATATATATATATATATATATATAAGATGAAACCCGTGCATAATGCACGGGAATTAATCTAACACAACTCATCAATTACAAATTAATATCCTATCACCTTCTCGAAATGATAATTGAATTCATTGTCATCGCTCTAACGAATGCTATTGATAAAGCCAAAAAAATGCACTCTTTGATTTACCAATATATGAATCAAAAGATTTCAAAACATCTATCTATGAAGCATAACCTTTCTGGGTTATTCGAAAGGGCTTATCAGTCACTCTCTTTGATCTCTTGGCTTGCTGAGCATTGTCAAATGCACCCTATAATATGGGAACTCAAATCCACCCGCAACAATCAACAAAAAGGAAACAAAAAAGATTTCATGTGCACCTCTCTAAAATTGACTCTAAGTTCGTCAGGCAAAAGAATCATCATCACTTAAAAAACAGGAAAAAAAAAAAGAAGTTTTTATCCATTACTTCATGCGTTTGCAGTGAAGTATTAAGTAAAAACCAAACCATTCATGAAAGCAAAAAATAAAAAATTAACAATAATTAAACCCTAACTATCAGCCTTCAATAAAACATAATAAACACATAATTTAAAAGCAAGTAAAAGATAGGGAAATGTAAACCACCACAACAATGTAGCTGGATGGAAAAATCGAGCGGCCACAATTTTCCTTGGTACCTTCCTCACTTATTCATTCTCTCCACAATGCTGCACACACATAAGAGGAAACATTATCCACTTGATAATTAAAGGTAAAAAACGTCAAACAGCGCACACAATGTTCATTGCAAAATGGAAAAAAAGAATGAAATGTTAAATCATACCGGCCCACTGATGGTCCCCGTACCAAGGAGGTCACCAGGTCGCATGTTGCAGCCATTAACAGTATGGTGTGCAAGTTGTTGTGTAAGACTCCAATATCTGTACGAAACCATGCATCGTTGACAATAAGATTCCGCCTCCAAGTTCCAAACAAACAGTTTAATGTATCCAATGGTGAAATCATGATGAATCTAAGCTGTGAGAGGATCCTCATAGATGCTTGAAGTTGCTTTGGGTGAAAACATAAGAATGTTCTTGTCCAACAGGCTTGATGAGAACCTTAAATTTAAAATTAAAAGATTAAAAGTTTAACGATTAGCTCTAGAAGATAAACGTTTAGAACGTCTTTACCTACATAGTTACCGTAGAAACTTGAGCAACTCTTTCAAAGGTACCCGTCTAGTGGAAAACTTCAGTAAATGAAGGAGCTGAAGTACCTGCAGGAAAATGTAATAGCTTCTAGAGGTTTATAAGATATGACAATGGCGGAGGTTTCTAGAGTTAATGATACGGGTCAGTTTTGAAATGATTTATTAATAACGGTAAAATATCATAGAGAATGAAATAACAAGAAGATATCTTACCTTTGTTGAGGCATCAATTGAAACCACGTGTAGCGAACACAATCAAACAATTCAATAGAAACAACTCCATAACAGGAAAATATCTTACCTTAGTTGGGGCATCAATAGAAACCATGAACATAATGAAACAATCACACAAAACCCATTGTGTAACCAACTTATAAAACTAAAATACACGAAAACATAAAAAAAAAAAAATTAAAAAAAAAACGAAAAAAAAGAGAGAGAGTCAAGAATGATTGAGATGCATTGGGGTGTTCGTATAAGCACCCAGAATACCAAGGGATCAGGATTTGACGGATTCATATAAAGAGAAAGAAAAGTTACCACATAGAAATTGCTCAAATGACTTCAACAGGAAGGAGTATGTTCGTCGAATGAAGTTCTGATGTTGTGCGTATAAGCAAATCATGGAAAAATTAATATTCATTGTTAAAAAATCCCCAAGAACATAAAAAAAAAGTCTGAATAAAATAATTTGTTAGTCCGTCCTCAACGCCCTATTAAGTTGATAAGTAGTCATTATCAACAAAAAAACCCATATTTAAAAACTAAGTTATATAATAAAGACATATAGCATAATTATATCATCCATAACCCAATAACCAAAATAAATCAACATCATAGTTTACGGCCCATTGTCCTCCATTGGTTTAGAAAAGAACAAAAACAAAAGAGATAAAACCAAACTTTTCCGCCCAAAATACTCTCCGGGAAGCTTTGAATTCTGACCTACCTTGAAATGATGTCGCCGGAAGAATGTGATGAACCGATGATACTACGAAAATATGGATGATGTTACCGGAAGAACAAGATGATAACTGAACTTGTTTATGTTTGAATTGTTCTTGAATATATATATATATATATATATATATATATATATATATATATATATATATATGTATGGCTAAAATGTTATTCTTTTTGTAGACTCGTAGAGTTGTAATCCTTCTATTTTCTTAGACCCTTCGTTTTAAGTGAATAGAAAATACTTTAAATGCCTATCTTGGAAAGAACAAGATGATAGGGCCACTTGCAAAGATACTGGAGTATCAGCAGAGTAAAGAAGGCCTTTACGTTGTGCGTTCTTGACATATCGAAGTACATGTATGGCAGCATGATATTGATGCACAGTGGGGGAGTCCATGAATTGGCTGAGCTGCTGGACAGCAAAGCTGATGTCTGGACGAGTGATGGTGAAGTAATGGAGTTTTCCAACCACACTACGGCATAAGGTATTATCAGCTAACATGTCTGAATCACCAGAGAACAATGCAGTCTTGGACTTCATAGGTGTGTGTGCAGGCTTACAGTCCAGCATGTCAAATTCTTCCAGTATCCCGAGTGCATATTTGCGTTGTGAGATGTGCAAACCTGACCGTGATCTGATAACCTCTAAGCCTAGGAAAAATTTCAATTCTCCTAGATCTTTAATTTTGAATAGCTCATGCAAATGTGTCTTGATCTCATTAATAAGAACCATGTTATTACCAGTTAGTATTATGTCATCAACATAGACTAAAGATAAGATGAAATCTGGGCTTGTTGTCTTAAAAAAAAGGTTGTGGTCATGACTGGATAATGTTTGGCTTTGGAATCACTCGATTCGCATATCGGGTGAATGAAAAATTAATGCCTAAAGTTGGTTGAAGATGTGTAGGAGACAGGAGTTGAAGGGAGGACCTCAACTCAATCTCCCACATAGGTAACTTGAGGCTTGTGAGCTCAAGTAATAAGAGCTAGTGTAGACTCTTATAGATGTGCCCCAAGGGGCACGGCACTTTTGTGCAGGAGGGAGGACTTAGATAATTCCACAAGCGCGTGCCGCCGCCACCGTCCGTCCGGCTCGGCTCGGGATCGGATCGGATGTTACTATTAATTTTTTGGACAAAATTTCTTTATGAAATTAACCATAAAATTAATTTTGGAATGTGATTGTGTTATTCGACCAATCGGAATTCATTGAGTCATTCGAACAATCAGAATTCATACGACACAATATCCGACCAATCAGAAGCCATGATGGTGTCGGCTATAATGTCCTACACGCCTCAATGACTTTTCTTGGGGGAAAAGTCGGCCGACTGTGTCATCCGGCCAATAAGAATTGAGTATTGGCACCTCATCTCCACTATATAAAGGATCCCTATGAATGAGAATTAAATGAATTTTCTCTAGTCTTTTCCACCACAAAAAGTCTAGCATATAGATCTAGTTCTTGAGTCGAAGAGAAGTCGGAGCACTCTGTAAGTTCGCCGGAGCTCGGATTTTTGAAGTGCCTCTAAATCCGGGACGTAAAGCCGTTGTATCTTGGGAGACAGTTGCTACTACCGTGGACACCATACCAGAGCAATTTGTCTTAAGGAAAGAGTAACTACTCGCCTCGGTTTGTCATTTATTTATGCATCGCACTTTACTTTTTTTCCTTTGTTTTGAGTAAGATCTGTGCTGTGATAGCTTTATTTTGTTAGATCTAGATTGCAATAGATTTATTTCATTAGATCTACACCTTCACAGTTTATTTTATTAGATCTACTTAATAAAATAAATTTTATTTTTCTGTTATTTTTCTACGTTTAATTATCCATGAATTATGGATCTGTTCCGTAAATCACTCCACACACGATACACTTTTCCAACAATTATATGAGAGCTGATTTAGGTCATCGTGTTCATTTTTATGAATCAGAAGGGAGTAATATAAGTTAACATTACACGAAATATGTAGTTACCTACTTACCTCCGGTAGGGTTAGATAACCTACAACCGACCTCGATTTATATATCGATGCTTTGTTAAGAATACGATATAGATAATAGATATATGCTAAAGCTCCAGCTCCCCAAGCTCACTCGTTCACTTTCTCCACATCTTCCAAGTAAAAGAGATACTTGAGATTCACTCCAAATTTGTCTTGGAACAAGGTGCATCCTAGAAACACCAATAAGTATCCTCTTGCAACCTTTATGCTTATTAGATAGGTTATTAGATAGGTGATCAAATGATCTGTTGTGTCCTCGATCACACTGAAAGAATTACAACTTTCTACTTCTTTCTTTACACTTTTATCGAGAATACCAAGAAGAGATGCCACATTTGGAATGATTTGTAAAGGCTCATCCACGGTCTTCAATGCCGTTCCAACAATCTTGATACCCAGTACTACCTCCGTCCCACAAAAAGTGTTCATAACGAAAAAATGAATTGTCCCATAAAAAGTGTCCATTTAAATTTCCAATACATCATTAAATACATTTTTTCCAATCATACCCCTATTTTAACATTTAATTTTCCATAATCCTTTCATATTCCAAAACAAACATTTATGATTAGTTAAGGATATGTTTGTCTATTCATTCTTAAAATACAACACATTAATTATTTCCTAATCTCAGTGTCCAAAAAAAATGACACTTTGAGACGGACGGTAGTACTCCTCCGCTTTTATATATATGCATGCAGAGAAGAATCACACAGATTAAGAAAATAATTAATATGGGTATTGGAAATGTGTTTTTTTATTGGAGATGTAAATGTTTTGTTGGTAAAGGAGTTTTTAGTATTGGAATTGTGTTTTTTTTATTGGAGATGTAAATATTTTGTTGGTAAAGGAAGAAAAAATAATAAATGTTGCATTGAAAATGTAAAATGACAGATAAATAAAAAAATGGTAAAAACTGAAATGTGACAGATAAAAAAAAACGGAGGGAATATAATATATCCTTGTTTCTTGTTTTTTTCTTTATCATCAATCATCATCCGTACTTCTTATCATTCTTAGCATTTGGTTCTTTATTTTAATTTTTTTTAGGAAAACAAAGCATTTAATTGGGGTGCTTATATAATAAAAATGGTCTTTATTCACATCACACAACTGATCTACCCATAGTCTCACACCTGCTGGTGTATCATACCTTTATTAAAAAGTAAAAATCGACTCTATAAAATTCGAATATAAAATCAAGAGCCCATCTTCCGAATGCAAGAAGAGACAGGAAGACGGGAATAAGGAAAGAAGGATTTTTTTTCTTTTTTATTTTCTTTGAAGTGTAATCGTCGAATGGAGGAAGAAGAGAACCGTGTGTTGATGGAGGGTTTAGTTAGGGTTTTCTCTTTGTATTCTTAAATTATGATGAACATTTTAAATAGAAAATTAAGTAAAATGACACATATTGCAATATTTTTAAGTAACATGACACCCAAATTTTGTATAAAGGGAGAATGACAACTTATAGCCTAATAGACAAAAATTAAAAAAATAAATAAATAATCACTTACGTGTTTCTCCTCTCTCCCTTTTTTTCTTATTTCCACCTTTGTTTTCAAACACACGTATCTTTTAATCTAGATCTCCAAACGTGATGGAAATTTCACTTAATTTTTTATTTTTTCATTCTTTCGTTTTGAGACTTGGTTCGATATCATTACATCGATTTTCGTGAGATTCATTGTCGAAATTCACTTCGTAAATCTCGCCAGCAAATCCCGAAAAACAGTGAATTTCAAATAATAGTGAATTTCGACAGTGAATTTTCGTAAATTACGTCGGAATATGATGTATATGGTCTCAAAATAAAGAGTATGAAAAAAAATAAAAAAATTGATGAAAGATTTTTCAATTTTGGAGCTATAGATTGAGAGATATAAATGCTTCAAAAATGATGGATTAGAGAAAAGTGTGGTGTTGTTTTTTTTGGGAAAAAAATGCATCCGGATTTTTTAAATTTTTTTGAAAAATTGTCTTATTTCCTAATTGATAAAATATTTTTATCGTTCTCTCCAATTCTCCTTTTTTAAATCGGTAAGACAGCATAGGATTCTTAAAACAAATATACTAAAGTGTCAACCCCACAACACATTATAAACATCGTGTTTTAGTGTTTCTCTGTGTGTGTGTGTTCATTTACTAAAATAAAATAGAAGTTTGAAAATTACTCCATCTTACATTATAAACACATTATAAACACCGGTTGCTCTCAGGCCAAAGTGGAAGCTCAATCTTACATCCAGGCAAATCGATTGCAGTTCAACCCCAGCCCAAGCAAATCACCTAGGGAGCTGGAGTAAGCCAGAAATAGGTACGGTGAAATTTAATGTTGATTTTGTAGTGAGGAATGACAGGGCAGCAGTTGGTGGCCTAGTTCGTAACAGCAATGGAGTCATTCTTAATAGTTATTCCATGAAGTTAGATGAGAGATTTGATGTGCTCACGGAAGAAATCTTGGCCATTTCGCTATTGTCCTTGCTATGACTTGGGGCTACTTCAAAGTAATTTTTTAAGGAGATTCTCTTTTAGCTCACCAAAAGCTATCAAATGCAGATTTAGATTATTCGCCAACCGGAATGATTATCGATGATTGTAGATCGTTTCTTCATTGGTTCTCACATGCTAGTTTCTCCTTTGTCAAGCGTGAGGGCAACATGCCAGCTCACTTATTGGCAAAAGAAGGTTTAGGTTTGGTTGGTCTAAAAGAATGGGGTACTTCGACTCCTATTGTAATTGCTTCTATTTGCCACGATCTGGTGCAATAAAATTCCTTTTAATTCTCAAAAAAAAAAAAAAAAAAAAACAAACAAACAAACAAACAAACAAACGGATTGCATCCTTCTATCATGTGGAGAAGTTATATTGTAGGTGGTGATCTTCTTGCAGAAGGAATTAATTAGGTGGAGAGTTGAAGAGCTTAGGGCCAGAGCCATTTATGACTGTTGATAAGGACGAGTGTTTGAGAGAATAGTTAGCCAGGGGCGGACCCGCCATGTTAAGGCTGGGTCTATGGACCCCACTCAAATTTCCTGGCGAATTGACTAATATACCCTTCTAATAATATTAAAATAATGTATGTATATTATTTCAGACAATTCATATTGCAATAATCCATTTAGTTCAACTGGTTAGAAGTTTTATCACTTAGGGCCTTTCTTTTAGCACACCAGATGATGGTTCATTTATTTAACTTAACGAATCAAGTTTGAACAAGATTATAAACTCGTTTTTTAAAAGAACTAGTATGAGCAAATTCGCGAACGTTCGATTATGTTTGTGAATCTGTTTATATAGATAAACCAATTTACAATATAACCCTAACACATAATATGATACAAACTAATTTTATAGAATATATATGAAGTTCTCTTAATATTGTTGATATTATGATGTTTCAATATTACTTTGTATTTTATTTTTTATTAATTTGAGTTTGATTATTGATACTTTAACGAGCCAAACTCGAGCCTAGCCGCAAGCACAAAAAGATCCCAGAGCGGTCAACCGAAATCACAGCCAGGGGCGGACCCACCCTATGCACGGGGTGGTCTCAAGCCCCCCCCAAATGGTCACAAGCCCCCCCCCCCCCCCCATATGGTCCCAAGCCCCCCCCAAATTTTTATTATTGTAGTAGTAGTGTTAATATTAGTATGTTATGTGTCTTTTTCTTGAACAAAAGACCTTATATCCTAGTGGTTTAAGAACAAACCATTTTCAGTCTTCATAATTCTAGGTTGTAAGTTCAAATCCCACTTTTTATTTTTTTTCCGGATTTTTTTTAGCTTTGCAGTTTATATACCAAGACCACCCCGAAAATTTTTCCTGGTTCCGCCACTGATCACAGCTCCGAAATTGCAGAAGGCATGACCGCCCGAGCCGCCTCAGATTGTAAATTAAAAACTGAAATATGGACATGCAGAGCAAACAAAAGAGAAAAGAAAGGAGAGAACAACGTACTCCAAAAGAGAAACCGAAATAATATTCGACACAGATAACTACAATCAGAACACTGTTGTAATGATTCTCCTCCATGAAAGAAAGAAGTAAAAAAAAAAATCAGATTGCAGTGAGGACTAGAAAATGAGATTCGATTTCCTCACAAGTCACAAGTTGATTGAGACTAAACATGACCTGCATACTTCCATTTGTACCAAGGAAAGCACCAATCGACAATTCTGTCTATACCGGTGATATTCTAATTTATCGAAAACTAGGGTCCTGTGTTGATCAATTAGATCATACAAACTCAGTTGTCTATCTTTTGTTTCGTAAAGGAGTTTATCCTTCTTCCAGAAAGAAACCGGTCTTCAGATTTGATGCAGATGTCCGATGAAATAGAGTTTAGTCCATGTTTCTTGAATCCCATGTTTCTTCCTGTCAGTAAGGTGACTTAAACTCTACATCTTTGGTGGAACCAATCTGAAGACTCAGCTGAGTGATGGCCAGCTGAGAAGTGTATTCAATTCAGTAGCTTCAAAGAGGGTGGAGTCTCGAGCTTCACATCGGCCAGGTGACTATCGGCGGGGTGATAGTCTGCCCGAGTCTGGAATACTGACAGGTCCCACATCTCGCTAATTACATTATGTGACAGCTATACAGTGTCATTAAAAGGAGGACACGTGTAGGGGTATTTATGGTGCATCAGACAAAGATTCCTGGCGGCTAGGTTTTAGGGATTTGTGCCTATAAATACAGTTGTTGTCTCATTATCTGTGTGTGTTGAAATCTGTAAAAATTCAGTGCATAATAAAATATCTCTTTCTCGCCTGTGGTTTTTTACCTCTCCCACCGAGAGGTTTTCCACGTTAAATCTGTGTTCTCCTTGTTTCATTATCTCCTTTGATTGTTTATGTTTGATTGCTTCGCTTTTTGCTTTCTTGCATCCGAAGTTATCTCCATCCGCTTTATAACAAGTGGTATCGAGAGAAAGTTCCGAAAACAATCTGCATGCGATCAACTTCATCTTCACCAAGGCCTTCACAAAGGTGCTAGGATCTGTGATAAAGTTGTGATCTTTAGCAAGGAAAGATGTCGCCAGAAACGTAAAAATCGATAAATTTACGAGGAAGGAACGAATTTGATGCGTGGCAAATCAAGATGCGTGCAATCGTTGAAACAAAGCAGGTTTGTGGAATCCTTTATCCGACAAACCAAATACAAAGTGCGGCCAGATATGCCACCTGGAAGAGAAAGCACATTCAACCATCATGTTGTGCTTATCTCGATGATGATGTTATCACCGAGGTTCTTTGAGGAAGACACCGCAGCCTAAGTTGTGGAAAAAGCTTGAAAGCTTGTATATGACCAAGTCAGCGACCAACAAGTCGTTGTTGAAACAGAGGTTGTTCGGTTTGAAGATGCATGAAGGAGTCCACCGAGGAACATCTGGACCGGTGAACACAATATTGCTTGATTTAAGGAATATTGATGTTAAAATTGAAGATGAAGATGCAAACCCTAATCCCGTTGGTGTCATTACCGCATCATATGAAAACTTTGTGCGCTTCTTTCATAGTTGGGAAGGATACATGAGCTTTAGAGGATGTGAGGTCCGCCTTACATGCCAGGAGCTTAGACACAAGGCTGCTGAATGACAAATCAGTCATTGCTGGGCTAGTAGCTAGCGACAATAGTGGAAAAGGATATGGACGGAAGAAGAAAAAGAAGTCGTGGTCCAAAGGTCCTAAGTCTACGATGTCTGTAATTCAGAAGGAGCGGGGACACATGGAAGTCCAATTGTCCAAAGAAGAAAAACAGGGGAAGGCACTCGCACAAAGCAGCCTTTGGCTACTGAGCAATCTGATGAGGATCTGGTTCTAGTTGCAGGGGATTCTACACACCATAATGATGTGTGGATACTTGATTCTGGAGCATCCTACCATATTTGTCCAAACAGGGAGTGGTTTTCTACTTATGAGCAGATAGATGGTGGTCAAATCTATATGGCCAACAGCAAGGTTTGCAAAGTTGTGGGAATTGGCTCAGTAAAGTTAAGGACAGAGGATGGTAAATTTTGTACACTGAAGGATGTAAGACATGTTCCACAGATGACCAAGAATTTGGTATCTCTCGATCTCTTTGAATGACAGTGGGTTCAATTTCAAGGGTGAAGGTGGACAATGAATGTCTTCAAAGATTCAGGTGTAGTCCTCAAAGGCATCAAGAGGGAACCTTGTATATATTACAAGGATCTATCAGATCTGCAACACTTCTTCTTTGTTGCATCCTCAATGAGCTTCACCATCTCAATGAGACTTCAATGTGGGCACATGAGACTAGGTCACACTGGTGAAAGGGTATGCGAGTTCTTTCTTCAAGAGAGTTTTCTTGGGGATATAAGGTCAAGAATCTGGACTTTTGTGAACATTGTGTGTTTGGGAAGTTGCATAGAAGTAAATTCTCAAAGGTTGCACAATACAAAGGCAACACTTGATTATATCCATTCAGATTTCTTGGGGTCCATCAAGAGTTGAGTCATTGGGTGGTCACAGATATTTTGTGTCATTCATAGATGACTATTCAAGGATGACTTGGGTGGTGATGATGAAGAACAAAAGTGATGCATTCAGTAACTTCAAGCAGTGGAAGGCCCTAGTGGAAAATCAGTTAGGCAAGAAAATCAAGAAGCTTCGTACAGATAATGGTCCGAATTTATTGGACGGATTTTGATTCATTTTGTGCAGCTGAGGGTATTGCCAGACATCGTACTGTAAGGAATACACCTCGCAGAATGGTGTAGTGAAAGGATGAATCAAACTCTCACCGGAGAGGGCAAGATGTATGCTTTCTCAAATTTGGTTTATCAAGGAGATTTTGGGCGTAAGTCGTTAAAGACGACTTGCTACTTAATCAACAGAGTCCTCACACAGAATCAATCTCAAGACACCATTTGAGATGTGGTCGCAAGCCTCGCCGACTACTCGATTCTAAGGGTTTTGGAAGTACAACTTACTATCATGTTAGTGAAGGGAAGTTGGAGCCAAGAGCCAAGAAGGGAGTGTTTGTGGGGTATGGTGATGGAGTGAAAGGATATAGGATTTGGTCATCACAGAGTCCGAGTAATCCTCAGCAGGATGTTGTGTTTGATGAAAATTCTATGTTAAACTCATTAGTGGGGAGGTCTCTGAGTCCAAACCAAGATCTTTGAATCGATAGTGTTGAGAAGCAGTGGAGCTTCAGTGGAGTCCACTGATATGCAACAATCGGTGGATCCAAATCAACACTATATTGATCTAGATAATGAACCGTAATCGATCCAGCCCGACTCTTGAGACCTCAAAGAGGCGTCATACAAACATTGATCAACAGAGTCTAGTGCCAAACAGCCTCTAGAAGATCTAATGTTGGGATACCTCAGGAGATATGGATATGATGATTTGGTTTGGATATGCACTCCAGTTCTTTGAAGAGGTAGAGGTTCTTTGAACCTACTACTTACAGGAAAGCAGTGACATGTATAGAAGCATCTCAGTGGCATGTTGCCATGGGAGATGAAATGGAGTCATTATTGAAGAATCGACTTGGGAATTAGTCAAACAACCTTACTGACAAGGGAGTTGTGACTTGTAAATGGATTTTCAAGAAGAAGGAAGGAATAACTAAGGCAGAAGGGGTCAGGTATAAGGCACGTTTGGTTGCAAGAGGATTCAGTCAAAAGGAAGGGGTTGACTTTGATGAAATATTTTCACCAAAGTGTCGACACACTTCAATCGTGTGTGTTACTAGCAATGGTGGCACAAAGAGATCTGGAACTTGAGCAATTAGATGTGAAACCGCTTTCTACATGGTGAGGTGGATAAGGAGATATACATGACACACGGCTGAGGGTTTTCAAGTTCTGGAAAGGAAAATTATGTTTGCAAGTTGAAGAAATCATTGTATGGTTTGAAGCAAGCTCCAAGGCAGTGGTATAAAAGGTTTGATGCTTTATGCTTCAAGGGTTACACAAGAAGTCCTTATGATCATTGTGTTTACTATAGTCTCTGCTTGAAAGATGGATCATATATCTATCTGGGTCCTATATGTGGATGACATCTTGATAGTTGCAGCAGCAAGGAAGTCCGATGTTCAAAATCAAGAACCTTCTCGATCTTTGAATTTGAAATGAAGGATTTGGGTGCGACCAAGAAAATCTTGGGGATGGAGATCCGGAGAGATAGAAGGCAAAAGAAATTATTCTTGTCTCAAAGCAGGGTTATGTGCGTAAGATATTGGCCAAGTTTGGGATGTCTGTTTGCCAAAATCAATAGATACTCTATGGCATCAAATGTTCATTTGTCTGCATCTACGCTTCACGATCCAAGTGAAGAGAGGAGTATATGTCAAAGTTCCTATGCTAGTGCAATGGCGATCGATGTATGCCATGGTTTGCACTAGGCCTGATTTTGGCTCGAGCAATCAAGTGTTGTCGCAGGTTTATATGGCTCAACCTCGAAAGGAACACCGGAAAGTCGTTAAAAGGATATTCAGTACCGAGAGGTACAACCGATATTGGTCTCATTTATGGAGGTGATATCGGTCAAGTCACGAAGTTACCGTGATGCCGATTATCATGCAGTGATGTTGATGATGAAGATCAATGATCCGTTATGTGTTTACATTGGGAAATGCAAAGGTGGTCACCGAAAGCTACTCTTCAGGCTCAGATGGCCTTATCAACTCATCAAGCGTAATATATGGCTCTTCTTGAAGCAAACTAAGGAGGTATCTCGGTTGAAGGGCTAGTCGGTGATTTGGGGTTGCATCGAGGATCAGCCGAGATATATTGTGATGATCCTAAGTGCAATATGTTTAGCCAAGGATCAGGTTCATCATGAGAGAACCAAGCATATTGATGTCAGGTATCATTTCTTGAGGAATGAGAAGAGAGTTGTGGTGAAGAAGATTGGCACAAAGGAGAATCCTGCTGATATGTTCACCAAACCAGCCAAATGAGTAAGTTCCACTTTGTGCTGACTTACTTCAATATTCAAAGCTTATAATCTGCTTTCAAAACTCTTCCGAGGCGGTCGGTGGAGTGGATCTTTGTGGAGATAGTCCGGTACAAGTACATCCGGCATTGACGAATGCATCCGTACAAGTACATCCGGTTATGCAATCTGCTTGACTCTGGAGAGTTGAAGTCAAGGTGGAGATTTGTCAGTAAGGTGACTTAAACTCTACATCTTTGGTGGAACCAATCTGAAGACTCAGCTGAGTGATGGCCAGCTGAGAAGTGTATTCAATTCTGTGCTTCAACAGGGTGGAGTCTCACCGAGCTTCGTCGGCCAGGTGACTATCGGCAGGTGATAGTCTGCCGAGTCTGGAATACAAAGCAGGTCCCACATCTGCTAATTACATTATGTGACAACTATACGATGTCATTAAAAGGAGGACACGTGTAGGGGTATTTATGGTGCATCGATAAAAGATTCTGGCGGCTAGGTTTTAGGGATTTGTGCCTATAAATACAGATTGTTGTCTCATTATCTCATGTGTGTTGAAATCAGAAAAAAATTCGGTGGCATAATAAAATATCTCTTTTACGCCCGTGGTTTTTACCTCTCCCACTGAGAGGTTTTCCACGTTAAATCTGTGTTCTCCTTGTTTCTGTTATCTCCTTTGATTGTTTATGTTTGATTGCTTCTGTTTCTGTTTCTTGCATCTGAAGTTATCTCCATCCGTTTTATAACACTTCCTTATCCATACATTCAAAAACTGGTTCTCGATAGAGGGGTATGTGCACTCAACAAAAGCAAGGGACTCTTGGTTCAAAACAAAAAGACGAGGGAAAACTTGTGTTGAACTATTGCACCAGCCTTGAGGAATTTCCATTTGCTGAAACAACTCGATAGTCGGGTTGAAAGTGATGATTCGCCAGCATAATTGTTTAGTTGCTACACACCAGTGGACGATCCCGTTAAAGAATATGGAACATGTAGAATAATCAACTAAAGGAATGTGATTTAAATCTAGTTTTCTCCAAGAATTTGATCTTATGCTATATACTTCAGCTCTAAGTTGTCCACCGACATCACGAGATCCCAATATTCTAACAACCTTAAAATCCATTGCCGTATTATCAAATCCAAGTCCAACCAATGTGCAATACTCACCAACCACCACCAACGGCGGCGGGATTGGGATGTTTTTCACCTCTCCCAGCGACGGATTAACCAACAAAATATTACCATTAATATTTTTTAAGCACAATATGCCATAGCAATTACCTGCCAAATACGCGAAAAAGTGGCGGTGGTGGGGGTCGGGAGACGGGAGGTCAAAATGAAGGAGTGGCAATGTAGTATAATCGGCAGCATCAATTTGGTTATCGGATTCTGATTTTTCTTTATGATCATCATCATCTCGATATACGTCTAAAACCCTGTTAGATATAGTGCCCGAAAGACAATTTTGTAATTGTTTTAAATTAATAAATGACAGATTTTATTATTCATCTTATTTGCTTCGTGCTTATATAGTATACACTGCTGCAAACCCTAAGTATATATGTATGTAACTGCTTAACTCAGTGTATGGCTTACACGTGAGGATTGAGTTAGTAGTGATATACTTAAAAAGGTTAGTCCGTGGTGAACTTAATCAGAGTTTAGGGTCTCTTGATTAAAACACCAATAATGCGCCCAGAACACCTTAGGGTGTGATAGTCTTATCCGGACTGTCGGTAGAGGGTACCTACGTGGGGCATTTATATATGATGGCATTCATATAGATCGACCGATTTAATCGAGTTTCTCGATATAATTCCGTAATCGAGGAATCTTATTAAATCATTAGATGATCATATATGGATCTACCTTAATCTGAGGTGATCACGAGTCGCTGCTTGTCCCGGGTAGTGTTTGATGTGTTAGTTACGGTTCACTTAAATATGTGTTCCAAGCCACTTCTCATTGGCACTATCTCCAGATGAGTGAGTAGTTCTGATTTTCACAGACATGGAATCCATTCCTTCATGCGGGAAGTAGATAGACAGTCCCCTTATTTATTAGCCTTGAGAAAGTGATCGATCGGCCGAGTTCATATTAGACTAATTGATCACTAGTCAGATATGTGAACTAATTGATCATCAGGGGGTTAATGGTAAATAAGGATAAGATATTCTGAGTCGGGTTCACGGAGACTTCCCATTCAGAATGGACAGTCTTTGGAGGGTTAATCCGTATGTAATGATTACATCAATGGACGCTTATTCACTCTATAGGTTGAGTATAAGTATACATCTATAATCGGTAGAGTTCAGTTTCGGGTTTATGGTGGCGTAATCCCGGAATTAATAATTAATGTGCTTATTCTGTTCGACGAATAATTAATTATTGGAGCTACTTGGTTATATAGTCCATGGTCCCCGATGTGCTTCGTAATTCGGACTAATAATCTTGTTATTTGGGCCTCAGTGATAATTAATTGGCTGGGCTAATTAATTGATATGCATAGATATTATTTAGTTGGGCTAAATAATGTAATACACATAAAAGACATTTTATGTGGGCTTTTTGACCCAGTATGTGGCGCCAATGTCATAATTATTTAGTGAGGAATTAGTTTTCTTGGATAATTATTTGACATGTGATTTATCATTTATTTGTTAAATGGTAATTCATGGAATATGAGATAATAATATGATTTATTCTAATTTGTTTGGGATAATCATTTTATTTATCTTTTATTTGGAATAAAGGATTAATGTAATAATTATCTCTTAATTATTTAATCCTTGGAGGACAAGTTTTACTCTCCTATATAAAGAGAGCCTATAAAGCCTTAATTGATTGGCATATTTCACCACACTATAGCAAAAAGGAGAGAAATAATTAGTTTTTTTTTGTCTTGGGTTTTAGAAGAAAAAAAACTAGGTTTTTCTTGGTGTTACATCATCGGAGGAGGTTCGTGTATCAAGAAGGGTGTCCACCAACCGCCGTTTGGAGAACACATCGGAAGATCTTGGCTTCTCTTCCTACTATTGGTAACGTGATCTTAACCCCCTCATAGTTGTTAAATCCTTTATTTATGTATTGTGGTATGTAAATCGTGATCCATCCGCTGCGCGTAGATCTAACTCGTTTAGATCTAAGAACCTGCATCCTTCAAACCCAACGGTCCAATGATTTTTCATCACGGAATTTGAAACAAATAGCAAGAAAACTCTCCTCGTTCTTCAAGAGGTGCTTCAATACGAAACGATCCCTTGTTATAAGATGAAACCATGATTTCTTTATGCTTTTGAATCGGATGATTGATTTCACAGGTAACTTCATTAGAATTTCCTCAATTATTTCTTATGGAAGATGGCCACTGATCACTATTGTTTTGCTGATACCGGAATCGGGCCTCATCATTGATTGATTAGGGTTCAATGGCTGAAAAAATTGGATTTTTTTTTTTACAATAAAAGAAAGTGTAATGATAGAGCCACAACGAATTTACACAACGGATTGACACAATAATCATCCACAACCCTTAGTGGAATTCATTCAATTTCTAGTGGAATTCATTCAATTAGTGGAATTCATCCTTAAATTCATCCTTAAAAGAAAGGATTAATTAGTGGAATTCATTCAATTTCTCTATAAAACTGATTTTTTGGGGGAGGGAGGTTGGGGTTGGGGTTGGGGGTTGGGGTTGTACGGGGTGTGGGGGCGTGTGTGTATGGTTTTTTTTTTTTTTTTTTTTTTTTTTTTTTTTTTTTGAGGGCTGACGTGTGTGTTAAAAATAGACAACCTTAGATTTGAAAAAAAAAAAAAAAAACCTCTCCCCTCTCCTTGCAAAAGAATTGAAAAAAAAAAAAAAAAAAAAAAAAAAAAAAAAAACCGCTCCTCTCTCTCTGCCTCAATAGAAAACCTCTCCTAGTACGTTTTGAAACTTAACATAAAAAAAAATTCAAATTATCACTTGATAATAACAAAAAATATCATTTCAACCAATTACTATATGATATTTTATATTAAAGATGAAAATAATATTTTATTGTGCATCAAACAATAAATTCAATGCAAAGTATAAATATACACATATATAAAATCAACACAAATTATATGTTGGATCTGGTGTAAATCCTAGTTGCTGCACCAAAACCAATAGGAATTCAACTTCCACCAATGGGCCCTTACCTGTAAAAACTTTCCATCAATGTATCCTTTTGAAAGTACTGACTTGGTGGTCCAAAACTTGCACTTGGACCATCCTAAAATTAGTGTAAAATCAATGAAAACTTTAATATTTCATACATTGACTATAAATATAAATATGCACATACATATATAATACTAAGATATATGTGTGTATACATGTATAGATATACATAAATGCTTTTTTAGTATATATATATGCGAGTTTACTTTCTAAATCAATCGAATGAAGTATCGTTCGCTTCAAGTATCGTTCGTTTAATCTTCGAGTCGAGTTGATTTCGATTCGAGTTGATTTTAGCCGAGTCGAGTCGAGTTTTGAATTGAATCGATCTCGAACTACTCACGAGTAGCTTGCCTAGGCTTGGGGTAAAGAAATATTCCCTCCGTCCCGTAATATAAGTCTTTTTAGCTTTTTTTTGGTGTCCCAAAATATAAGTCCTTCTCACATTTCAATACAAAATTAATGCATTGTTTTCACTTTCACATTAAACAATGCAATATTATAAGCCACTCCCAAAAAACAATACAATATTTTGCATTGAAATATTAAAAAGTAACTTATTTATGATTTTTCTTAATCTGTGTGAAAAGTCCAAAAGGACTTATAATACGGGACGGAGGGAGTACCAGGTTTATGAATATGCCTTTCTTTTTGACACCTCCGTATTATTATCGACACTCTTATTATATTATTATTATTATTATTATTCATTTATTTCACAACACTACCAAATTATTTTTTCACACCACAATCAATTAAAATTTTCATTTATTACAATCAAATCTCTAGTTTTTTTTTAATTACTACAATTTACATCATATAATTGTTTTATATAACATTTTTCCACCTTTCTTCTAAAAACCCTAATTTCTCTACCAAAAAACCACACCCACCCCTCCCCTCCTCACAGCCGCCACCTCCCACCTCCCCTCCTCACAGCCTCCACCTCCCCTCCCCTCCCCTCCCCTCCCCTCTCCTCTCCACAGTTGCCCCTCTTGATCCATCTCCTCTCTTCATCACCAAATTTTTAATTCATCATCAACCTCTTTACTCATCTCCTCCCTCGTTGGAAAATCGCAGTGCCGGACATTTTTTTTGAAAGGGTCGACTTAGGAGAAAGAGAAATGGGTTTACAGAAGGGAGGGGAGGGAACGGAAAATCGCAGCCCTCCTCGGAAAATCGCAGCTTCCAGGTTACGGTCTTCTTTCACGCCGGCGAGTTACAATATTTTTTTTCGAAATGGTCAAATTACGAATGAAGGGAGAAATGGAGATGTAGTTACAAAAGGGAGGGGAAGGAAGGATTTAAAACAGGAAGGAGGCGGCGGCATTGTTAGTGTTTTGGTGTGTAAATGAGAGAAAGAAATTAGGGTTTTATTTTGCAGATGAAACGGAAGGGAGGAAGATGTGGTGGTTTTGGTGTGTAAATGGGAGATTGGTGGGAGGTGTTTATGGGTGGTGGAAGGGATGAAGGAGATGGCGGTGGAGATTGATGGTGTTGGTGGATTGAGGAGATGGACGAAGGGTGTGTTGATTTATTAACTTTTGGATTTTTTTTTGTTTCATTTTTATTAACAAAGGACTCAATTGCATTATTAAAAATTGTGGTATAAGAAGTAGTGTTATTATTTTTATGGTGCTTGAAGTGAAAAAATATGGTGTCGCAAGCATTTTAAACGATGCCAGAAATAACTGTGGTGCCGAAAATTAAAAAGTGATACCAATAGAAGTCACCTTAAACAAGAGAGTAATAATATATCTTAGTTTTCAAAAATCAAGTATCCACAATTTCTTTTTTTTCTTCATTATATTTGGATATAGCTATGGAAAGTCTAATGACTATTAAGAAAAATCTTACGTTTTCATAGAGATGTCAATTTCGATCCAACCCGATAATATGCACAATACACTACCGTTATGGTAAGGTGTAAAAACAAACACAATGGATCAATGGATTCAACACATAAAGACACACTTTGTATTTACTAAGCTTATGGGTTGATATAATTACAAGTGCAATCACAAACATCATATCACCTATTGATAACGTAAGGTGTAAAAACAAACACAGTGGATCAATGGATTTAACACATAAAGACACAATTTGTATTGCTAAGCTTCTTTCTAAGCTTCTGGGTTGATATAATTACAAGTAAAATCACAAACATCACCTATTTTTAAGATACAATATGCACATATTAGCACATGGGTATTAAACAATTTCAAGCTAACATACTTGGAAAGTCTTTTGACGGTGCAGCATTTTACACAGAAGTCAGGCTGCACACAATTGAGATTTTTTTCACTATCTCGAACTAATGTATGTTTAAGGGTAGGGTAGTGTATGATTTAATTGTATAAAGCTTGTCGCGGGTAGGATATAGTATGAATATATGTTTTCTACTTGGCGTAATACCCACTTACCCATTATATGATAAGTTATTCTAAACTTTGAATATATACATACAGACAACAACTTTAAATATAAATAAATATTTTTTTTGATAGAATACCCATCACATTAAAGATGAACCGAACCTATAATCAAACTGCTATCAAACTTCATCTCTACACAAATCTACAAACAATGAACGAAAACTAATATGAATTTCTACGAGAGCACTAGTCTTAGACAAGATCAACTAAGAACTTAAAGAAAAGTCAAGCCTTTTACAGTCTAAGGACGATCATGGATTTGAAAGTGTTCCTGTCACCGAAACGAACTTAGATCTGTGATATGCAAGACACCAACAATTAACACGACCGGATTTCCTGTCGGACTCCAGGTAACTCTCTGAGGCGAGAGGTGCTCCTTCCAACCTATCGGAAACAGACACACGAACACAAACGTAGACGGGACAACCAAGATCCCGGAAAAACCCTAGCTTGATGAGGCAAGATCTTACCTCTCCTAGGCGGGCTGCTTGAAACTCATAAATCCGAAAAAAAAAACTCAAAGCTTATGGAAAATTGAGGCCTTAAGGTGGCTTAGAGCCCTTTTATAAGCTTTAAAACCCATTAAGGTCGGTTTAACTTTGATTTGGAGCCATAGAAAAACTTAATTAACTTTAATAAGCTGGATTTAAGAAAAAGAAAGAGACAACAATTTTTCAAAAAAGATGAATGTTAGAGATTCATATGAATGTTATATAAATGTTGAGCCATAATGATGGAAACATCTGTATGAATGTGTGTAACAAAACATGTTAGAGATTCTAGTTGCATAGCAATGGAACCCTTTCTCTGATTGAATAGGGTTGGGTTCAAATGTGTTACAACTTACAAGAAAGAAGGAGTTGCAGACAAATCGTATTTCATTGATTTTGTTCTTATATTTACATTCAATGTAGCACACATATTAATACTAGCATAAAGGAAATCTATCATAACAAACCATAACAACTCACACCAAGTTCACCAATAACTAGAGGACACATGTCACACTCAGTACACATTATATAACACCCCCTCTCAAACTGAAGGTAGGTTGAAGACATTCAGTTTGGTTTTGTAATGTTGAAACTGAGCATTGGGAAGAGCCTTTGTCAAAGTGTCTGCGGTCTGATCACTGGAAGGTATGTAGTGAACTCTCAGCTTGCCTTTCATCACTTGATCTCTTATAAAATGAACATCTATGTCAATATGTTTAGTCTGAGTGATGGACTGGATTAGAGGCCAAAGCTGCAGCTCATGTGTTGTAACACCACAGAACAGGTACTTTTAGTAATGACAGATGCATCTCTTTCATCAGCTGAGTGAGCCACATGACCTCTACTGCTAGATTGGCCACAGATATGTATTCAGACTCAGTGCTGGATCTTGACACCATATTATGCTTTCTAGAACTCCAGGACACCAGACATTCACCAAGAAATACGGAATATCCTCCCACAGACTTTCAATCAAACCGGATACATGCCCAATCAGCATCAGAGTATTCATTCAGATGCAGCAGTGGACTAGCTTTGAAGTGCAGACCATAACTTAGAGTGCCTTTATCTTAGTACCATTTTTAAGGCTTTCTAGTGTTCATAAGTAGTAGCCTGCATAAACTAACTTAAATGATTAACATCAAAACTCAAATCTGGTATAGTAAGTGTCAATTACTATAGGGCACCAATAACACTTCTATATAGTGTAGGATTTGACATAGAGTCGTTTGCTCTTGGGTCAGATGTGTACCAGCAGTCATAGATGTAAGACATGCTTTCAGATTTCCCAAGTCAACCTTATTAAGAAGTTGTGCAGCATAATGTTTTTGAGTCAAGTACAGGCCTGCATCATCCCTATGCACTTCTAATCCCAGGAAGTGTGAGACATTCCCCCAGTTCTTTGAGGAAAACTTATTGTCCAGCTGTTTGACAAACTTGGATATCAGCTGGGTGCTATTTTCTATCACAAGGATGTCATCCACATATACTAATACATACATCACATCAGTGTTAGTTTTGAACACAAATAGGGATGAATCACAGATAGATTGCCTAAAGCCCCAGTCCACCATTTGTCTACTCAGGGCATCAAACCAAGCCCTAGGTGCCTTCAAGCCATACAAAGCTTTCTTCAGTTTACAAATATAGTGTGGCTTCTGTGGATCAATAAATCCTTGAGGTTGAGGCATGTAAACTGTTTCATGCAAGAGGCCATTTAGAAAGGCATTGTTTATATCTACCTGCCTAATTTTCCAGTTAAAAGACACAACAAGGGTCATCAGAATTCTGATAGTTGCAGCCTTAGCCACTGGACTAAAGGTCTCAGTGAAATCCACACCATAATTTTGTAGAAACCCCTTAGCAACTAACCTGGCCTTATGTTTTAGGACAGAGCCATCTGGCTTCAACTTCAACTTAAAGATCCATCTATTATCTACTAGATGCTTACCTGATGGTGGAACAAGTTCCCAGGTGTTATTTCTGCTTAATGCTGCATATTTCTCCTTCATTGAGCCATCTGGCTTCAACTTCAACTTAAAGATCCATCTATTATCTACTAGATGCTTACCTGATGGTGGAACAAGTTCCCAGGTGTTATTTCTGCTTAATGCTGCATATTTCTCCTTCATTGCCTTTCTCAAAGAAAGGGTTTTAGATGCCTTGGAAGGTTCAATAGGAACTGGTGAAATGGCTTCAACAAAATATGTTTTAGGTTTAAAAATGCAAAAAATTTATCTGGTTTGCATAGGATGAGGTTGAGGAAGAGGTTTGTATTTAGGTTGTGGTGGCGATGGAGACACACTTGGTGCAATAATGATAGTATTGTCATCAGGGATAGGTGAGGAGATAGGTGGTGTTTTGAAAGTGGATTCAGGTGAGGTTGGTGTTATTTGACTAGGCACAGGAGACTGATGCAGTAGGATAGGGCCTGGTGACACATGATTAGAGTTTGAAGGTCTATCATAAGTGCTGCTTCTACTGTCTGGTGTGGATGAGTTTGTCTTTATCGCATGTTGTCTTATACAAGGGAAAATGATGTACATTCTGACTTATCCAAGTGACATAGGTAGGGTCTGACATATTGGCAACAACCACATCTCTATGACGTCCTAGTTTGAAGCCTTCTTTAAAAGGAAACTCACATTTATTGAATATCACATCCTTGGATATACACACTCTCCCAAATTCATCTAAACAATTATACCCTTTATGACTAGGACTAAGGCCAAGATAGACACATTTTCTAGTGTGGTACTGAAATTTTGTTGTATGATAAGGTCTGGGTGATGAAAACAAGCACACCCAAACACATGTCTTAGGGTGTAATCTGGTTTCTTGCCAAACAAAATTTCATAAGGACATTGGTTTTGTAGGACTCTAGTAGGTAGGATGTTTATGATACTGACAGCTTCAACAAAGCTATGCCACCAGAACTTGAGTGGTGCTGATGATTGAGCTAGAAGAGTCAACCCTACCTCAGTGACGCGTGTGTGTCCTCTCAACTCTCCCATTTTGAGAGTGTGTGTGTGGACAAGGGTGTCTGAAGATTATACCATTCTGAGTGAGAAGTTTAGTGAAGGGTCTATATTTCCCCCAATCTGATTGCACAGATTTGATTTTTCTGGAGAACTAGGTTTAAACAAGCTTTTTGAACTGAATAAAGGTGTTTAAGGCCTCAGACTTCTGTTTTAGAGGGTATATCCAGGTAAACCTGGAATGGTCATCAAGAAAATGCATATAACACTGAAAACCTTTGGGGGCAGGTCCCTAGAGATCAGTGTGAATAAGGTCCAAAATGTGTGCAGCATGAGAATCAGATAGAGCAGAAGGTAACGCATGATTTTTTCCAAGTTGGCAGGCATCACAAAACCGTAAAATTTCATTAATCATAGGAACATTATAACTGCTCAAAATTTATTTCAAAACCTCATTAGAGGGGTGGCCTAATCTCCTATGCCACACATTAGGATCTAAACTGAACTTAGCTACACAACCTACGAGACACTGATGACTTGGGGTTCCAGAACTGGTAAATTTGGAGTGCAGACAGTTCTTATTTGGTTCCAGCATTTTATAAAGACCATCATTGATGTTACCATTCAGCAGAATTGCCCCTGTTCTCTTGTCCTTCACAACATAAGAACTAGAATTATATTCAATAATCACATTATTATCACTAGTCAAAGAGAAAACACTTAACAATTTTTTGGTAATACTATGAACATGTAAGAGGGCATTCATATGAAGAGGATTAGTGCTGGTGTTTAGGGATTTATAGCCAATATGTTTAATGGGAAGACACTCACCATTTCCTACAGCCAAAGCCATCTGAACCTGCAAAACCAGAACTAGGATGCAAGTTATTTAAATCAGATGCCACATGGTTAGTGGCACCACTATCAAGATACCAGGAATGATCTCCAACTGTTTGAGGCCCATTCATATAGGCAGAATGGTGTCTAGGAGAAGGTCATGTGACATTGTTGTTGAAGGTTTGATCAAACCTATACTAACAGGAGGTTACTGTGTGCCATGTTCTGCTGCACAATTGACACACCATTTTAGCCTGGTTGCCTTGATTTCCTTGATTAAGGCCTCTACCACCCCTGCCTCCGCTTTGATTTCCTGACCTTCCACCACCACCTCCGCTTCTGTAACTGCCACCATTACCTCTCCATCTATTGGATGAATGTTGATTGTCTTGATTAAATGGTTTGTTTCCAGCAATCATGGCAGTTGGTTGGTGATTCTCTGAGGTCTGGCCAGTCAATCTAGCAATTAGCCTTTCATGGGTGATGAGCTGAGATTGGACTTCTTGCCAGCTCATAGATCCAACCCAGTGTTTGAGCTCTCATCTATGACCGAAGCAATGGGTGGAGTCGTGGCAACGTCGGAGAGCGGTGGGGAGCTCGTTATCGCTCTGATACCAACAAGAAAGAAAGAGTTGCAGACAAATCTTATTTCACATATTTTGTTCTAATATTTACAATCAATGCAGCACACATATTAATACTATCATAAAGGGAATCTATCATAACAAACCATAACAACTCACACCAAGTGTGACCAATAACTAGAGGACACATGTCACACTCAGTACACATTATCTAACAGTGTTTAAGAGTTAGATTGATGTGAGCCGGAGCTTGTTAGTTGCTGCGAGGCCTAGTTCAGAATAATTGCAAAACTGCCATCTACGACCTGAAATGGTCAAACCCTTTTTCTCTTACTTTTACTTTCTCCGGCGAACTGCCATCGAATATACTAGCAAGGCTTGGTGAAGACTTGTAACTTAGCTGTGAGGGTGTGCAGTGTGCTAGTTCATTGAGAATAACCTATAATATTGAATTTATTTAATTTTATACGTGCCAAACGTTTTTTTCCGGATAAAGACTCGGTACTCGAAAACATGACGTTACATTCATGGAGCATAACCTATATATAAGTAAGTCACATCTTGCTTTCAGTTCCGGTACAACCAATTTTTTTTCGGGAAATTTGTTAGAATACCACTACTTTGAACCTTTATTTGTGAGAATACCATTTTGAATTAGTCCAAGGGATTTTCGCCATTTTTTTTAAATAATCATCAATAAATAATGTGTCTTGACAGAAATGGGATGTGGTATTTAGGGAATAGAGTGGTAGTTGAGGAATTTACATACCTCAAAAGTAGTAGATTGGGAAATGCCCCCCATTTTTTCAATGCCCTTATAGGGCTATTTGGTGAAGGAATCCGCAGTTGGGGCCTGAGAATTCCTCGGGTCAAATGGTCACACGTCGCATTGGCATGTTTATTTCTGACCCATACTAAGATTTCCACCACTTTACACTGTGACTGAAATCATGAGATATCACCCATAGTAAGATTTCCACCACGTTATATATCACCCATTCTCACGTAATTTGAGCATCGAAATGGCTTCCCATGGGCATCAAATTCTTATTGCGAAAGGGAGAAAACATGAGGCGTCTACAAGCCTCAAATTAGTCAATGGCGGGAGACCGGTTGGGGTCGGTCCCCACCACCCAAACGGCCACCGTAAGAACACCACCAACTGGCGGGCCAAGATGAGCATCCACCACGAACATAACCATCATCTTCAAGAACAGCTCCCCTCCTCCTATCCATCTCTGATGGAAGCACGGACGCCATCTGACCGGACAAAGCACCAAAAAAATGTCCGGCCATGGAAATCCAAGAAACCACCATGTTATAATGGTGGAGGAAAATACAGAGCACACTTATTCTCAAGATTATGTGATGAAGCAAGAGACGATGAATTAATACATTTAGGTCCTATATTTTCCAATGAGAAACCGAAGATATTCGACACGGATAATTACATTCAGAACATTGTTCAGTGATTCTCGAAAAAAGAAAAAAAAAAATTGGATTCAAGAACAAATAAGGACGCAATTAGAACAAGCATATTGAAAATTAATTAAGGAATTCCAGACATCTCCTACATACCCGGATCGTTTAACATCGATAAATAAAGAAACAAAACATCATTAAAAATACATTTAGAATCGTAGTTTGCTCGGCCATGAAATCATCTCCCCTCACCATGAGTGCCGCGCAAGGTATCTGTATATGGATTGCAGTGATTTTAATGGACTGAAAAATCAGATTTGGTTTCCTCACCTGTTGATTGAGACTAAACATGACCCGCATACTTCCATTTGTACAGAGGAAAGCGCCAAGTGAATTTGTGATCTATCGAAAACCGGGGAGCTGCGTTGATTGATTATATCGTACAAAATCAGTTGTCTATCGTTTGTTTCGTAAAGGAATTCATCCTTCTTCAAGAAAGAAACCGGTTTTCGGAGTTGATATAGAGGTCCGATCGAATAGAGTTTGGTCCATGTTTCTTGAATCCCGTGTTTATTCCTTATCCATACATTCACAAACTGGTTCTCTTTAGAGGCGTATCTGTAGGCAACAAAAGCAAGGGACTCTTGGTTCAAAACAAAAAGACGAGGTAAAATTCGTCTTGAATTATTGCACCAGCCTTGAGGATTTTCCATTTTCTGAAACAGCTCAGTAGTCGGGTTGAAAGTGACGATTCGCCAGCATAAATGTTTAGTTGTTACACACCAGTGGACGATCCCGTTAAAGAATATGGAACATGTAGAATCATCAACTAAAGGAATGTGATTTATCTCTAGTTCTCTCCAAGAATTTGATCTTATGCTATATACTTCAGCTCTATGTCGTCGACGACGGGATCCCATTATTCTAACAACCTTAAAATCCATTGTTGTATTATCAAATCCAATTCCAACCAACGTGCAAGACTCACCAACCGACGACGACGACGGCGGGATTTGGATGTTTTTCAGCTCTCCCAACGATGGATTAACCAACCAAATATTATCACTACTTTTAATTAAGCATAATATGCCATAGCAATTACCTACCAAATGGTCGGGAGAAGGGAGCTCAAAACGAAGTCCGGACCATGTATAATCGGCTGCTTCAATTTGACTATCAGAGTCGGATTCTGTTTCTGATTTTTCTTTATGATCATCATATGGATATAGGTCTAAAACCCACAGGTCTGGCTGCGATTTTTCTTCACGGATTTTGAAACACATAGCAAGAAAACTCTTCTCGTTGTTGAAGAGGTGCTTGAATATGAAACGATCACTAGTTATAAGAACAAACCATGATTTACTTACGCTTTTGAATCGGATGATTGATTTCACGGGTAACTTAATAAGAATTTCCTCAATTATTTCTCCAGGAAGATGGCGGCGGCTCACCATTCTTTTGCTGATATCGGAATTGAGGGGCCTCATGATTGATTAGGGTTCTAAGGTCTGAAAAAATAGGAGTAATATATGGAATTCATTCAATTTCTGAGGAGTATAAATAGACGTCCTAAAAACTGGAAGAAAAAAAAAAAAAAGAACTTTTTAAAAGACTTTGGCATTAACCTCTCTTCATTTAAAAGTCTGCTTCATCTAAAAACCCTTCATTTTACACACAAAATCAAACCCTTTTAACTGAATCACTCACAAAAAAGTTCTTTAAGCGAGATCATCATCACCAAGCACTTTTTTTAAATAAATTTCCAAAAAAACAATTGGTTAAAGAAATACTACCGATAATATATACTCCTTCCTTTCCTAAATAATTGAACCAATTGCCAAAGAATTTTGTTTCAAAATAATTGAGGTAGAATATTATCTAAAGCAGCATTTATTGCTAACTTTCCTACTTTTTCTTTATTTACTACTCCCTCCGTTCCATAATATCTGATGCAGTTGTCAAAAAGATTCGTTCCAAAATAACTGAGGTAGTTCGCATTTCAATGGAATATTTAATGTATTTTTTCTACTTTACCCTTCATTAAATGCGTATTTTGATGACTCAAAATGCCTTTTGTATTTCAAAGGTTTTTTAGTTGAGGCATTATAGTATATTTCATATAAAAGTCAATCTGAATAAATGGTTTCTTTTAATCTCGTAATGCGTTTAAGCAATCAGATCGATTATTTTGAACGGAGAGAGTCTTAGGTAATAAGTTAAGAAGAAGACTACATTAATCGTATAATAGGGATTTTTTAGTCATTGTATCCTTAAAGTCATAGCATTAAATCACATTCTTAATAAGCGTGTTTTTGACAACTGTCTCAGATATTTCGCAACGTAGAGTGTATTTTTTTTAAAAGCCTCTCGTGGTTTATCAATTGAATTCTTTATCCTCTCGTGCTTCGAGAGGTTTACCAATTGAATTATGGGAAACTTGAAGAAATATGTCCGAAAAGTAAATGTTTGGAAAAATATCCCTAAAAAGTAAACATTTAAAAACTATGCATGCTTCCGACGCACGAGTGCCGCATGAGTGCCGCATCAGCACTGCGCGCCGCATTAGTGACGCATGCACGCCGCATGAGTCGATGCATATTTTTTTTCCAAACATTTACTTTTCAGGCATAGTTCTTCAACTTTCCCTTGAATTATTTACCCTCTCATGGTTTCAAAATATACAATTTACCTTTCTGGATTTGCCACAAAACCCAATTTAACAATTCTGTTGAAACAAAATAATATTTCGTCAAAATATTCTTATATTCTATGTTATTCTCGATTTGCCATCGTTTTTAATATTTTCTTCCTTTTTTTTACAACTATTAATCATATATCTTAGTTTTTGAAGAAAAACAACTATCCAAAATTTTCTTTTTCCTTTCAGAATATTCTGGGCTGCTCCAACCCTTCCCAAGCCTAGCGGAGTTTGGGTGCAACAACAACTTCTACACATCACTGAACATGACACCTTTTGAGGCACTATATGAGTAAAAGCCTACCTCCATTCCACTAGAAAGCTTTGAAGCGCAGCTTGCTCTTTGTAGAAGAGTTCCTAAAACATAAGAAGATTTGGTAAGGAGTTGAAAGATCAGCTTGGTCTATGTCTTTGCTCATGGCAAGATGAAGCATTTTGTCGCTGAGGAGGAAAGAGAAAGAATACTATGTCGGTGATTTGGTCTTTCTTAAATTACACATTGCTGGATCGACAAAGAAGAAATGGCTTAACCTTGATGAGGAGCTTGCCTCATGGAATGATGCCAATCACATCAAGAGACAGTTATATAGTTTCCCTTGCCTGAGGACACGGCAAACCTTAGAGGGGGGTGGGGGATTGCAAAAATAGTCATGTAACTTGGCATATTAAGGATTTTAGTCATGCTACTCCTCTTGTGAGGAAAATAGTCCACCGATTTGTTTTATTTTTTTAAAAGGTCTTACTCACCGGAAATAGCTGACTGGACACCTAAATCTTAAAAAACAGCTTATGTGGATAACTTTGAAATATTCTTGTAACAATTAATAGTTAAAACATTTTTATTAAAGATTATAATTTGGTGGGCCAAAAAATTAATAATGAAAACCTTGTTTTTTTAGGAAAAAAACATTGTTCTTTTTTTCCCCAGAAACGAAAGATATTATTAAACGCCGGACAAACCAGTAAATTACAAATACAACGCCAGACAAAGCTGGGAAAAGCCGGATCATAACCGGATAAAACCAAAACTAGAACAAACAAACATATATTACAGAACAAACAACAAACATTAAACAACGTCGAATAATAGATCGGGTAGAGGGTGCTGAACGGAAGGAAAATTTTTCGAAAAGACGTTCAGACACATGGATCCTCTAGGCAGTCTATTATTCGACCAACAACAAACACAGAACTTAAACACGTACATAGTACACGTACAAAGAACTAAAACTAAAACTAAAACAACAAAAATCGCTAGGCAACACCGCCTCAAGCCGCTGTAATACGGAACAGAGACCCCGCAAACCTGACATCTCCACCCGAATTGAAGGCGGCGCACCGAAGAAGATGCCGGAGAACAACCATCGAAGTCAAGAATCCGGCACCGTACACCGAACAAGGCAGAATCGCCAAGAGGAGATGGTGAGCAGAGTGCCGGGAGAGCTCAAGAACAACGGTGAAACATCGAGCTTCGGATCTGAAGCGCAAATCTAGCGAAAGTACCAGAGCTCCGCCGAAGAAAGCATCCCGGCCAAATTGAGTTGTGCAGAAGGAGTACTAAAGCATAAATATCTACAAGAGAAAAGGAAGATTAAAACGTTTAGGAGTTTGACGCCGGCAGCCAACAGCTGCCGGCGCCGGGGAGAAGAAGGTTTTTAGAGTGAGAAAGAGAAAATCAAAATGCTTGACCGGGAAAGAAAAAAAAAAGAGTATTGATATGGGCACAACTATTAAGGCTTAATGAACGACACATGTATTTGCATCATTGATGATGATGTATACTATAAAGTTGTATGTCTAGAGTGCACAAAGTTAGATTGCGCAATTAGGATAAAAGTTATGTAATAAATGTAATACCCGACCCATGGACGGATCCAAGAATTTATCCAGCGGTGTCACCGGAGCGTTAAACTACATTTTGATCCATAAATTTGTTTCATGGGGATCACCGGAAAAATTAAAACTATATTTTTAACCACAAAACGACATTTTTAAAAACAAAACTATATCGTTTAAATACTAAAAGAAAATTCTCAGATTTCAGTGGAGTCACGTGACCACACTTATAAATGTAGATTCGCCCCTGACCCGCTCCAATTTTAGGTTCAGAGCATAATGTAATACCCGACCCGATCATGGAGCAGTTATAGCTTTTCCCATAATGGAGCGGTGATAATGGAATTGTTATTCATCGTGTCGGAATGTTCGAAATACTTATTTAATGGGAGATGTGACCATTGTATAAAGGATCGAGGATGACCTGCACCACGTCGACCATAAGGGCCGATAATAACTTGCATCACATCGGCTATAAGAGACTGATGGTGATCTGGACCACGTTGACTATAAAGGACCGAAGGTGACAAGCACCATGTCGGCTGACTGATTGATATAAAACGACTTGTGCTATGAGTCGTGCTTATACATGCTCGATATCGACATAAACACATGTCAACCCATATTTTAAAATGACATTCATTATTTCGTGAAAGATCTGATCATTAATACGTTTCGGGTAATTGATCTCATCCACGTCATAAATCATTTTTTTTATTTTTTATTTTTTATTTTTAATAAAAGAACAATGTAAATCACTCGTATGTATATAGAGAGAAAAAAGAAAACTATGCGCGCAATCCTCTCTCCCGCGTCAAATTTTCTCCCCATTCTCGGAAATTGACTTCAATTTCATTTTCTAGGGTTCGATTATTGAAGCTTACCCTTTTGAAAGAAGTGATGATTTAGGGCTTTCTGTTAGTGCTCGAAGAGGTATGTCCAATTGGATCTTGTAATTTTCTCATTGTCAAACTTTCATGAGCTGAAGCAATTCATTTGTATAGCAGAAAATTTCCCATTACTAACATTGTTGACTTTTGAAGATTTCAATTTTTTTTTTCCCTTTTGAATGGATTAATACGGGGCTCCAGATAGGAAGTTTAGAATTCATATTCGAATGCCTCTTTTCTTTAGCTACAGCCTACTGTAGTTAAAGTCTTATGCTCACACAATTTAGTAACATGACTTTAGGTGTTTGGTAGTGTTAAATATTTCCAGCATGAGCTAAAATGATCCTTTGTTTGACATCATTATTTCGTGTGTTGGCTCAGTTTGCTTGGTAGATATGTTTTTGAATGTTTTGTGTAATTTGTTCACATATGGATGGCTACCCCCCTTCTTCCCCTTATGAATTGGGGTTATAGGATGATCTTTATGTCTATTGACATGCTAGTATTGTTAGACTTGAAAATGGTAGAAATATGCTTGATTTCAATGAACTAATGGTTTTCAAGTGTTAGAATGCTTTGCCGATAATGCTTCCCCCTATTCTAAAGCCTAAAACAAGCTTGCGAAGGCGAGGTTGAAAAAAAAGAATCAGTTTTAATATAAGGCAGGTTCAAGTCAAGAGACTGGCTGTTCTTAATGTTTGATGGTTGTAGAGGTATGACTGTGTCACTACACGCCTTTAGATGTGAGTAATTTTTTTGGTCATCTCTATACATATATAGACATACTTTACAATTTCATGTATTTTCATAAAGTGTGAAGATTGGGTAGGTTTCTTGTTAAGGTGAAGTTGATGAAGATAGTCAATATCAAGTGCTACAGCATCTTTACCAGTAGTCATCCATCAGTTTCCTTCTGGGGTGGATTGTAGATTCATTTTGTGGTCATTCTTCAAATTTTTGTGGATTTTTGTGAAGGCATCATGATGCGTGAAATTGTTATGTTAGAGACTTGCATAAGTTTGTAACGAATTCTCTAATTTAATCTCGAACCCCACTTTTTTCTATTTCACATAGTCTCCTTATTCAGAGTAACATGCATCGAAATCTCTACAACGTATAATGTGAATAGAGAATATGTGCGTTGCGCCTTAAAAGTAAGTCTTGAAGTTTAGTGGCACATATTCTCTTTTTGCGTGTGTATTTGTAATCATACGTCTGCCATTTATTGCAATTTGTGTTAACGTGTCCAGGTTCAATGGATCTTTCCCAGCGGCCATCAGATTCTTTGTACTCTCAAACCAATACTCCTGCAGCGTCTATTAACCATAATCTTCCGAATGTGGCCGCCCAACTTGAATCAGATTCAGCTGAGCATTGTGTGCCAGCAAGATCACACAATAGAAAAGCACTAAACTGGAGGCCTAATGAAGACATTGCACTTTGTCAATCTTGGGTACGATGTTCAGAGAACCTGATTATCGGGACAAGTCCGGCCGGAAATAGCTTGTGGAGCCGCATCTTTGAGGATTTTTGTGAACAACTACCTGGAACAACACGCACAAAAAAATCTTTGGAGAATAGGTGGACAGCAATACAAGACGATGTTACCAAATGGAAAACTATCGTAAACAGAGTCCACAAAGACCGATCAGGCTCAGGTGGTACAAACCCGGATGATGAGGTTTGTGGTTTGAGTTTTACTGCTAAAATGATTGCTTTTCTGTATAATTTGGTACTTTTATGTCCTAACTTGTTCCTTACACCTGTAAAGTTTGTGTTATATAATATTGTAGTGGGGAGTTTGTTATAAGGCTTTCAGGGACGACCACACACGCGCTTTTAAGTTCTACCACTGTTGGGAAATACTTCATCATTCAGTAAAATGGAATGATGCTTCTAGTAGAAAATGTGATGCGGTCAATACATCACTCCCTCAAGCACCTCTTATGCATGACTCCTCAGGTATTGGTCTTGACGGAAACTTTTGTTTTGCTTTTTTCTTTTTCTCTTAGATGGAGTGGTACGAGGCTACAGATAGGAAGTTTGCAATTCACATTTGAGTGCCTTTTTTCTTAAGCTACTGTTGTTGAACTCTTATGCTCACACGATTTAGTAACATGATTTTAGGTGTTTGGTAGTGTTAAATATTGCTAGCATGAGCTAAAATGAGCCTTGGGATATTTCTGATTCTTATATCTCGGATGCCCTCAAAATTAGTACCATTGCAAGAATACTCGCACATGCTAATCCATGACGGGATACTTGTAGAGTATGGAACTTTTGACAACCTTGTGGTATATTCGTTGTTTGATCATTCATGTGTTGTAACAATGTATTATGGTGTTTTACTGATACGTGAAACTTTTTATGGAAGAATGTGTTAAATCCCTGGTTTTTAGGTGCCTTTTTTTATTATCTTTTAATAGTTTACTAAGTGTTCTATTATCTTAATTTAGTCCTAATATCTATATAAATTAGTGGCTAAATTAAGATCTTTTTCTGCTGTTTTTTAGAGACAGGAACACTGTCCAACTAACCGTTGGAACAGTGTTTCCTGCTTTTTCCTTTCTAGCCGTTGGACCTCCACTCTATAAATAAGAGTGTAATGGTCCATTATGTGTAATGAGCTTTCTATTCTAAATAATAAGAATACTTTCCTCATTCTCTCTACTCTTACATGGTATCGGAGCTTAAGATTTTTTCTGGGAATTTCTTACTTCAAAATTCAAATTCTTCTGTCTGATCAATGGCTGGTTCCACTGCATCTAGTGCAGCTACTGATTCTGCTATCTCTGAAAATCCTATAAACTCTGGTGAGCTTCAAAACATTCAGGCTGCATACAAGCTGAATGGAAAAAATTATCTGAAATGGTCACAGTTTGTCAGAACCTTCTTGAAAGGTAGAGGCAAACTTAGCCATCTGTTAGGGACTGGTCCAGCAAGGGATGATCCCAAGTTTGATAGCTGGGATGAAAAGGACTCGATGGTGATGTCATGGCTCTGGAATTCTATGACTCCAGAAGTCAGTGACCCCTACATGTTTCTTGAAACAGCTAAAGAGATCTGGGATACTTGCCAAAGCAGTCCTACTCAAGGTGAATGATCTTTGCTCAAATTTATGAAATAAGAGCAAAGATTCAAAGCACCAAGCAAGGTAACAAATCCATCACTGAGTACTCCAATCTTCTTCAAGGTATGTGGCAAGAACTTGATCACTATCGGTGTATTCAAATGAAAGACAAAGATGATGTTTGCCACTTAAGAAGGATGATGGAAAAAGATAGGATTTTTTCCTTTCTCACTGGTTTGAGCCAAGATTTTGATCCTGTGAGGGTCCAAATTCTTGGAAAAGATGATCTTCCTAATCTAAATGAGACTATTGCTATTGTCAGGGCAGAGGAGAGTAGGAGGGGTGTCATGATTGACACTCCCTCCATTGATGGCTCTGCTCTGATAGCTAGCCAAAGAAATCAAGGATACCCTAAGATCAATGAATCAAAGGGGTATCCAGAAAAGAAGTCCTCATCTCAAAAGGACATGGTGAAATCTGACAGGGATAACCTGTATTGTACACACTGCAAGAAAAACAGACATACTAAGGAATTTTGCTGGAAATTGCATGGGAGACCAGGGCCTAAAAAGGAGTCCCTGGTTCACTCAGCAAACACCAGCAAGATTGAAAGCAACTGTCAAGGGATGGATCAGCCCTCTATGAATCAGAACCCTACTCTTGGACAATCTGAGATAGAGAAATTAAGGAAGTTCTTAGATACCTTGGAAAACCCCTCAACATCTATGGTGTTTTCAGGTATGGCTTCCCTAAATCTCTTAAATCAGACTGTCACTAGAGATTGGGTGGTTGATTCTGGAGCTACTGACCATATGACCCCTGATCTTTCATGTTTCTCCACCTACCTACCTTGTACCACTGAAAAGAGCATTACTGTGGCTAATGGCTCATCAGTCAGTGTTGCAGGCATTGGTAGTGTGGTCATAAATGATAAACTGACCTTGGAAGAGGTCCTACATGTTCCTAATCTATCTGCTAGACTTATATCTATCAGAAAGTTAACTAGAGATTCTAAATGCTATGCCATATTCTCTACTAATTTCTGTGTGATACAGATCTCTAAAACAATGAAGAGGATTGGATGTGCTAGGGCTAAAGAAGGCCTTTATGTTTTGAAGAATGCAGATAATGACAAGACTAGTTGTCAGAAAGTTTCTCTTTTGTCTAGATTAAACTATGATAAAATTATGTTGTATCATAGGAGACTTGGTCACCCTTCTTTTCAGATTCTAATGCATTTGTTTCCTAATCTATGTAAAGGTTTGAATTCTGATGGCTTCAAATGTAATGAATGTGAATTTGCTAAACATAAAAGGGTTTCTTATCCTATGTCCTCTAATCTTTCTGATAAGCCTTTTAATCTTATACATAGTGATATTTGGGGTCCTTCCACCAACCCCAATATCAATGGTGCTCATTGGTTTGTCATCTTCATTGATGACTGTACTAGAACAACTTGGTTGTATCTTATGAAACAAAAATCTGATCTTGCACAGATCTTCCCTGTGTTCTACAAGATGATTGTGACTCAGTTTGAAGTAAAAATCAAAAAGATAAGGACTGACAATGCTAGGGATTACTTCAACAGGTTCCTAAGTCCTTTTTTGGAAGAAAAAGGGATCATACATGAATCCTCTTGTGTTTACACACCCCAACAGAATGGGGTGGCTGAAAGGAAAAATAGGCATCTTATGGATACAGCTAGGGCCCTTCTCTTCCAAATGAATGTGCCTAAACACTATTGGGGAGAGGCAGTTCTTACTGCTGCTCATCTTATAAATAGGATGCCTACAAAAGTCCTTGGAAAAAGAAGTCCTATTGATATTCTTACTAAACACTTTCCAGATTTTCTAAAATCTGAGGGAGTTCACCCTAAAGTGTTTGGATGTGAGGCCTTTGTTCACATACACCAACCTAATAGGGGAAAACTTGATCCCAGATCTGTTAAGTGTGTGTTCATTGGGTACTCCAACACACAGAAAGGTTATAAATGTTACCATCCTCCTACAAAGAGGATCCTCATATCCAAGGATGTTACCTTTTATGAAATGCATCCCTACTTCTCAGGGAAAGCTATAATTCAGGGGGAGAACTTTAAATCCGACTATGAAAGGGAACTGTTTCTGCTCAATATTGATTCTGATCTTTCAGAGTCTTGTGAGAATAAACAGGGTCCTAGTAATGATACTAATCATGAAGGTCCTATTTCTGAACATGCACTTGATGTTCCTCTTATTGAGCAACAATCTGATGCTCCTCGTATGAATGAGAGGAATGAAAAGACACCCATAATCTATACCAGGAAGAACTGGATGAGGGTTCAAAATGTGGTTCCAATTGAAGACACCACTGTTAACACAAGTGAACAAGAAGTTCCATGCACTAATGAAGAACCTACTTCTGATGCTACTGATATTCTTCAAAATTCTGATGAAGATGACCCTACTGTTCCTATATCTGAACAGGAAAACAGTAGTGGTTCATCCATTAATGATCTTCCTATTGCCTTGAGGAAACCTACTAGGGCTTGTACCCTACATCCTATGAAGAATTTCCTGTCTTATGACAGGATTTCTAGCAAACAAAAAAGATTTATGAAGAATCTTCTAAATAGTTCTGTGCCCAAAAGGTTCTCAGATGCATTAAGAGATGAAAATTGGGTACAGGCTATGAAGGAAGAAATGAATGCTCTTGAAAAAAATAAAACATGGGAGCTTGTTGAGCTTCCTAAAGGGGCTAAAACTGTTGGCTGTAGATGGGTCTTTACCATCAAGTACAAATCTGATGGCACCATTGAAAGATATAAGGCAAGGTTAGTTGCTAAGGGGTATACCCAAACCCATGGAATTGACTATTTTGACACCTTTGCCCCTGTGGCAAAGATGAACACTGTCAAAATACTTCTATCCTTGGCTGCTAACCTTGACTGGAAACTACATCAATATGATGTAAAAAATGCCTTTCTACAAGGGGACCTTGAGGAAACCATTTTTATGGATATACCTCCTGGTTTCCAAGTGGAAAAAGGAAAAATATGCAGATTAAAGAAAGCCTGTATGGCCTTAAACAGTCCCCTAGGGCCTGGTTTGGGAGATTCACAAAAGCTATGATAAGTATTGGCTATAAACAAAGCCAAGGAGATCATACCTTATTTATGAAATTCAATTCACATGGAAAGAGATCTGTTCTCTTAGTTTATGTTGATGATATAATCATCACAGGGGATGATACAGAAGGAAATGCTCAACTTAAAACTTTTTTGGGGAATGAATTTGATATCAAGGAACTAGGGAAATTGAAGTATTTCCTAGGGATTGAAGTAATGTACTCAAAGCAGGGAATATTCATTTCCCAGCAAAAATACATACTGGATCTTCTAAAAGACTGTGGGAAATCTGGCTGTAAACCTATGAAGACCCCCATTGAATTCAACCATGGGATCAACCTTGCACCAGAAGATGAAGAGGTGGACAAAAATGCCTACCAAAGGCTTGTGGGGAGACTCATTTACCTGTCTCACACAAGGCCTGACATTGCCTTTGCTGTGAACATTGTGAGCAGGTATATGCACTCCCCTAAAAGGTGTCATCAACATGCTGCTGAAAGGATAGTGGACTACCTCAAAAGCTGTCCTGGAAAAGGAGTGTTATTCAAAAAAGGTGATCAAAAGCTACTAGAGGCCTACACTGATTCTGACTATGCTGGCTGCATTGATGACAGAAGATCTACCTCTGGTCATTGTGTGCTTCTCTTTGGGAATCCTGTGGTTTGGAGGAGTAAAAAACAAGGGGTGGTATCAAGATCAAGTGCTGAAGCAGAATTTAGAGCCTTGGCAGTGGGTGTTTGTGAACTACTATGGCTCAAAATCATCCTGGATGATCTAAGGATTCAGAGACTGGCACCTATGATTCTTTATTGTGATAATCAATCAAAGAATTGACATCTCACAACCCCCTGTTTCAACATGATAGAACAAAGCATGTTGAAGTTGACAGACACTTTATCAAGGAGAAGATGGATTGTGGCCTGATTAAGCTCAAGTTTATCCACTCACAAAATCAATTAGCTGATGTTCTTACTAAGGGTCTGCCTAAGAAATCTTATGATTTTCTCCTCAGCAAGTTGGGAATGATTGATATTCATTCACCAACTTGAGGGGGAGTGTTAAATCCCTGGTTTTTAGGTGCCTTTTTTTATTATCTTTTAATAGTTTACTAAGTGTTCTATTATCTTAATTTAGTCCTAATATCTATATAAATTAGTGGCTAAATTAAGATCTTTTTCTGCTGTTTTTTAGAGACAGGAACACTGTCCAACTAACCGTTGGAACAGTGTTTCCTGCTTTTTCCTTTCTAGCCGTTGGACCTCCACTCTATAAATAAGAGTGTAATGGTCCATTATGTGTAATGAGCTTTCTATTCTAAATAATAAGAATACTTTCCTCATTCTCTCTACTCTTACAGAATGATATGTTCTGTAAAATTCCTCTCTAAGGAAGATAAATTTCATATCACATGATAGCTCTATCTATAAAAAACGTCACAGTGTGTCAGTGGCTGAGTGTCCTCAAGGCTAGGATTTGGGCGTTGCGAAAGTTGTAGAGATTTTAAGGTTGTCAAGCTTCACTGTGTTATGCATGATTCTGAAAAACATATTTTTGTGATTTTTCCACCTCAAAATAAGATCTGTATTCTGAATTCAGACCTCGGAGACAATTTGTTGCATGAATCAAGTGCGTAGTGAGTTCAGATGGCGTAGGGTGTTATGATTGGGTGGGGTAATAATGGATTTGGTTATGATACTGTTTTGTTGTTTGATATTAGTAAGAACACCATTTTTCCTTTATGGATCTGCTTGTATGCACGAGGCTTATCGATATTTTGATGAGATGACTTGATCGTCTCATCAAATATTGAAACCGTCTCCTTTTTATAGCTGACCTATTTGATAATTCCCTTATGCTCACATTCGATCAAATATTGATACCGTCTCCTTTTTAACATTCTTTAGCCGACCTATTTGATAGTTCCCTTATGCTCACATTCTTTTCTTCTTATCAAACCTTTCATCTCCTAATATGATACATTTGAGTTGGTTAAAACATTAACAGAAACTTTAACCTTCTAAATGAGATACTGGAACGAAGTCATACTGTATAGCATGCCAGTAGTTTAAGACAAATTGATTAGTATATGTGTTCATTAGAAAGTTTTCTAAATATACATATATATATATATATATATATATATATATATATATATATAAATGGAGATACATGTGTAAACAGACTTTCAATTTGCACAGACGTCGTCACGGGGCAATGGTAAAAGTGCCTCTTGGAGTTTAGTTGCACATATATCCTTTTTACGTGAGTACCTGTAGTCATACGTCTGCCATTTATTTGAATTTATGATAATGTGTCCAGGTTCAATGGATCTTTCCCAACCATCATCAGATTCTTCGCACTCTCAAACCAATATTCTTGCACCGTCTATTATCAATAATCCTCCAAATGTGGTTACCCAACTTGAATCAAATTCAGCTGAACATTCAAGTGTGCCAGCAAGAACACCTAATAGAAAAGCACTAAACTGGAGGCCTAATGAAGACATTGCACTTTGTCAAGCTTGGGTACGACGTTCAGAAAACCTGATTATTGGGACAAGTCAGACCGCAAATAGCTTGTGGAACCGCATCTTTGAGGATTTTTGTGAACAACTACCTGGGACAACACGCACAAAAAAATCTTTGGAGAATAGATGGACACCAATACAAGACGATGTTACAAAATGGAAAACTATCGTGAACAGAGTCCACAAAGACCGGTCAGGTGGTGGTACAACCACTGCTGACGAGGTTTGTAGTTTGACTTTTAATGCTAAATTGATTGCTTTGTCTGTATAATTTGGTACTTTTATGTCCTAATTTGTGTTATATAAATATTGTGAAATCGCGCGTCTTGTAGCGTGTTTAATAGTGTATTATTTTTAAAATACATTTTAATATTATATCCATATTATTGACTATGCGTTTAATTTATAATATAAATAAATAAACAAAAATATATGTTAAATAAAGACATTTGTTATAAAATGATTGTATGTTTGGTAAAATTATTTAGTTCTGTTACTCATGCATATTGAATCAAACTTGCATTTTTATTTGTAAACATGATAAGATTTTTTAGTCATAAAATCATGTATTTTATTGGTGATATATAATGAAGATTTGTCTCTGTTGACCAGTATCGATGACAAGTGGCCTACCTTCAATATATGGCTTTCATTTGGTTACTGTCTTAAGGATTGCTAGGAGTTCCTTCTCGTTGATGAATAATCCCATCTTCGTAGAGTTGAAGGACTTGCTTAGATAAGCACATATTTCTAGTTTTGCCGTAAAATAACCCATAAGCCTTTGCCACATGCATATGTATCAATGCAAAATGGAATTCCAAAATCTATTAAGGCAAGTAATGATGAATTGCACATGGCCTCCTTGAGTTTCTAGAATGTTTTTTATACACCCCGTGACCCTCAAATTCCATCTTTCTTGAGTAGGTCATTCAAGAGTTTAGCAATAATACTATAATGAGGCACAAATCTCATGAAGAAACATGTTAAGCCCGAAAACCCTCTCGACTCAGTCATATTATGGGATTGGGGCCAATTTGACGGATTGATCGAATCTTGCTTGGGTTAGCATGCTCTTCACCCTCATGTATGATATAAACCAAGTATTCCACCTTGGTTTGTCTGAAAGAGCATTTGGACAATTTAACATAGTATTGGTTCTTCATCAAAACTTCTAGAACCATTTTATGATGTTGTATGTGGGAATCCATGTCAGAATTGAAGATATAGATGTCGTCAAAAAATACCAGCACAAAATTCCTCGAGTAAGGTCTCAACATCTATACTTTATGGCATCACTTTGAAATTTGAATTCAAATTGGTCATGATGGCGATCTTACAGACATCATCTTATTCATCGAATCTGCTTGGAATCCGGACAAGTCTATTTTACAAAATGCCCTAGGACTCTCTAACTCATCCAACAATTCATCAATTAGGGAACATGGTAGATATCCTTCACAATCAAGTCATTCAACCTTATGTAATCCACACAACATCTCCAGGTTCCATGTTTCTGTTTTCACAAGGAGCAAGAGTGATGAAAATGGACTATTATCGTGCATTATATTCCCCTGTTGTAGCATTTTATCCACCAATTTCTCTATTTCATCCTTCCGATAGTGGCGTACCTATAATGTTTTAGTTTCACAGGTTCAACACCTTCATTTAAAGTTATGGTATGATCATAGCCTCTCATTGGTGGCAATCCTTCGAAATTTGCAAACACCTCATGACATTCTTCTAGGACAGGAGTTAGTTTATGAGGCACATGATTCAAAGCATATTACTGTATCAAATTGAGTCTCCTTAAGAATCAATCCATGTCTCCATTTCTTAGTAAATATTTTGCAACTAATAATCTTAAGTTGAGTTTCTTTTGTGTAACTTTTCAGCTTAATTTGTTCTCCGTCATTAGTGAAAAACACCTCTCTTTTGTTGAAGTCAAAGACAATAGGGTGTGCACTTTTCATCCAATCCACCCTAATACAATATCATTGCCTCTCAACTCGATCAATCTCAAACTTAACGTTACCCTTGCATGATCCATGGCAAGTTAGGACATTTAAATTCACTCACCATTCTATTTCATCTACTACTTGTGATTAACATAAGGTGATTTGGTTTTGTTACACACAACACCTCATGGGTTGTCTCGATGGTTTATGAAAGTGTGAGATGCACCACTGTCTATGGGATAGTAATTGGCTCTCTCTTCAAGAGGCCTTTGATTTTGATGGTGTAGAGGTGACTTGTCCATATAAGGTGTACATGGATAATTGAGTAGTCTCAAATGGTTCAAAGATCCCATACAACATCCTTTTTATCCCTATTTTCCACTACAATCTCTCCTCAAACTACATCCCAGTGTACCCAAAAATGTATGTGTTTTTGCTTGCACACTTGGCTGGGGTGTATTTTTCATCACACCTAAAACAAAACCCAACGGCCCTCTTCTCCGCACTTCTTAGGAATAATTTCTTTATGTATCATTAGTTTATTCTCGATTATCTGTAGTATTTTATCACTCATCTTAGTGGTGAGTTGAGAGAACTGAGACTCTGTGGTTAGAGTAATTTTCTCTATATGCATGTCATTCAATGCCACATCAATGGCGTGAGACATATCCTCATCTTCATCAATCTCACCTTAGAATCAATTTCGGTCTTAAGCCTCTTATAAAACATTGGATGAAGTAAGTCTTTGTTTACATAGGATTTTAAGCTTTTAATTCCTCAAACTCCGATACATATTCCTCTACCATGGTGTTTTGTCTAAGTTGATGGAATTCATCTGCTTTGCCGCTTTTGACGGTCTACCTCTAATCGTTTCATAATTTCTTCTCTCATTAATGCCCAAATACTTGTTGTAAAACTCAATCTTAGATTGCCAAACCACACATAGGCTTTTTCTTGAAAATGCATTTCGCTAAGTCTACTTACTCATCACCCAAAACATAATGCATCTGAAGTATCTTTCATTGTGCCGTATCCATTCCTTAAGTGATTCTTCATTAAATAATGGGAAATAGACACTCCTCCGGACAAACCCTAGCCCCAGATTGGATTGACATGATATAGATTGAGAGACTTATGATTGGCGAAGTCTCTTTCTTTAAGTTAAGTCAAGGTGCTATGTCCGTAATGGAATATCGACATAAATTTTACAAGTTTGGGAAAATATGTACCGGAACTTATGAATCTGTTAAATAAGGAAGGTGGCTCACTTGATGGGCCGGATTAGGCGATGACATCATGCACAATATGGTTGGAATAATGCCACATACGATGGAATATTTGATTGGCAAGGCTCTGGAGCTTGACAAGATAAAGATCAATTAAAATGCTAATTCATGAATCTAGAAAATATTTAATATTTATTAATTCAAAATTTAACCAACGAATTTGAGTTTGGATATACATAGTCATTTTTATTCTAACATATTTGAGTCAAATTTTGAGAAATTCGAAGATCCAATACCGATCAAAATGTACATTTGGTACTTTCTCATTAATCAAGTCATTAAATTTATCAACATTATTACGCATAAAATTAGGCTGGAATCATTGAAATGAAAAAAAAGTAAGGGCAAAATCAAAAATAAAAATGCATTGTATTAAGAATTGTATAGGTGTGAAAATTACTCTATGCAAAAGTATCAGTGTTATTTTATAATTTTGAGTAGTATAATTTTATTATTATATTATTGAATGACATAAATGGTATAAATCTTGTTCCACTCTAAAAAAAAATATTTTGCTTAATATGGTGTGATAAATGAAAGAGAAAATTAACATCAAAATATATTCTTTATTGTATCATCTATTAATTAATAATGTGATTCATCAACTTTATAAAAAAAATAAAAAATAAAAAAAAAGATTAAAAAATCTAAACAATAACTTTCGGTGAAAAAAATCTAAACAATAAAATATGTTAATCTAAACAATAATATAATAAATTAATACACTAAATCAACTTTATCTAAAAAAAACGTATGATTGTAAATTTATCTTTTTTTTTACGCTATAAAATTTATCTAAACAACACTAAACAATAATATAATAAATTAATACAGTGCATCATCTTTATCTAAATAATAACGTATGATTAAAATATAATATAATAATATAATAAATTATTTTATAATGGGGGAAACACCGAGGGTAGGAAACACTTTTTGGGGGAAACACCGGGGGTAGGAAACAATTTTTGGGGGAAACACTTCATCGCATTTTTATTATGAGTATAGATTGTAGTGGGGAGTTTGTTATAAAGCTTTCAGGGACGACCACACACGCGATTTCAAGTTCTACCACTGTTGGGAAATACTTCATCACTCAGTAAAATGGAATGATCCTGCCAGTGGAAAAAGTCAAGATAAGCCTTATTCAGGAAGCGATCCGGTCAATGCACCACCCCCGGCCCCACCAGCATCATCCCCTATGCATGACTCCGCAGGCATTGATCTTGATGGTATGCATGACTCTAGTTCCATGCCATCTGCAGAAGAAGACAACCCTTCCTTACCCTCAACACCTACTGAGCCCACCCTAAGTTCTATCCCTTCTGAAGCATTAGAAAGCCCTTCAGGAAGCGAATCTGTGAGGGAGAAACGTCGTCGCATTGAGGAAGCGGTTCCCGATAATAGGATGATGGACCAATTCTTTGAATGTATAAAGACGCAACAAATACGTCAAATTCGAATCTTTGCAATGAAATCTATTTCAGATGATGCAAGAAGTTAACATGACTCAATTTGACGGCGGCACGAAACCAGTCAACGAGTGTCATTCATTCCATTTGGTGAAGAAGATTAAGCTTGAACAATTGAAACTTGGCGTTGACATTATTCAAGCCATAGGGGATGCAAGTTATTTAAATCATATGCCACATGGTTAGTGGCACCACTATCAAGATTCCAGGAATGATCTCCAACTGTTTGAGGCTCATTCATATAGGCAGAAGGGTGTCTAGGAGGAGGTCCTGTGACATTGTTGTTGAAGGTTTGATCAAACCTATACTAACAGGAGGTTACTGTGTGCCATGTTCTGCTGCACAATTGACACACCATTTTAGCCTGGTTGCCTTGATTTCCTTGATTAAGGCCTCCACCACCCCTGCCTCCGCTTTGATTTCCTGACCTTCCACCACCACCTCCGCTTCTGTAACTGCCACCATTACCTCTCCATCTATTGGATGGATGTTGATTGTCTTGATTAAATGGTTTGTTTCCAGCAATCATGGCAGTTGGTTGGTGATTCTCTGAGGTCTGGCCAGTCAATCTAGCAATTAGCGTTTCATGGGTGATGAGCTGAGATTGGACTTCTTCCCAGCTCATAGATCCAACCCAGTGTTTGAGCTCTCATCTATGACCTAAGCAATAGGCGGAGTCGTGGCAACGTTGGAAAGCGGCGGGGAGCTCGTCATCGCTCTGATACCAACAAGAAAGAAAGAGTTGCAGACAAATCTTATTTCACATATTTTGTTCTAATATTTACAATCAATGCAGCACACATATTAATACTATCATAAAGGGAATCTATCATAACAAACCATAACAACTCACACCAAGTGTGACCAATAACTAGAGTACACATTTCACACTCAGCACACATTATCTAACAGTGTTTAAGAGTTAGATTGATGTGAGCCGGAGCTTGTTAGTTGCCGCGAGGCCTAGTTCAGAATAATTGCAAAACTGCCATCTACGACCTGAAATGGTCAAACCCTTTTTCTCTTACTTTTACTTTCTCTGGCGAACTGCCATCGAATCTACTAGCAAGGCTTGGTGAAGACTTGTAACTTAGCCGTGAGGGTGTGCAGTGTGCTGGTTCATTGAGCATAACCTATAATATTGAATTTATTTAATTTTATACGTGTCAAACGTTTTCTTCCGGATAAAAACTCGATATTCAAAAAATGACGTTACATTCATGGAGCATAACCTATATATAAGTAAGTCACATCTTGCTTTCAGTTCCGGTACAACCAATTTTTCAATGCCCTTAGTAGGCCTATTTGGTGAAGGAATCCGCAGTTGGGGCCTGAGAATTCCTCGGGTCAAATGGTCACACGTCGCATCGGCATGTTTATTTCTGACCCATACTAAGATTTCCACCACTTTACACTGTGACTGAAATCATGAGATATCACCCATAGTAAGATTTCCACCACTTCACACTGACTGAAATCATGAGATATCACCCATAGTAAGATTTCCACCATGTTATATATCACCCATTCTCACGTAATTTGAGCATCGAAATGGCTTCCCATGGGCGTCAAATTCTTATTGCAAAAGGGAGAAAAACATGAGGCATCTACAAGCCTCAAATTAGTCAATGGCGGGAGACCGGTTGGGGTCGGTCCCCACCACCCAAACGGCCACCGGCCCACCGTAAGCACCACCAACTGGCGGGCCAAGATGAGCATCCACCACGAACATAACCATCATCTTCAAGAACAGCTCGATCCCCTCCTCCTATCCATCTTTGATGGAAGCACGGACGCCATTTGACCGGACAAAGCACCAAAAAAATCTCCGGCCAGGGAAATCCAAGAAACCACCATGTTATAATGGTGGAGGAAAATACAGAGCACACTTATTCTCAAGATTATGTGTTGAAGCAAGAGACGATGAATTAATACATTTAGGTCCTATATTTTCCAATGAGAAACCGAAGATATTCGACACGGATAATTACATTCAGAACATTGTTCTAGTGATTCTCCAAAAAAAAAATAATAATAATTGGAATCAAGAACAAATAAGGACGCAACTAGAACAAGCATATTGAAAATTAATTAAGGAATTCCACACATCTCCTACATACGCGGTTCGTTTAACATCGATAAATAAAGAAACAAATTAAACATCATTAAAAATACATTTAGAATGGTAGTTTGCTCGGCCATGAAATCATCTCCCCTCACCATGAGTGCCGCAATGTATGGATTGCAGTGATTTTAATGGACTGAAAAATCAGATTTGGTTTCCTCACCTGTTGATTGAGAGTAAACATGACCCGCATACTTCCATTTGTACAGAGGAAAGCGCCAAGCGAATTTGTGATCTATCAAAAACCGGGGAGCTGCGTTGATTGATTATATCGTACAAAATCAGTTGTCTATCGTTTGTTTCGTAAAGGAATTCATCCTTCTTCAAGAAAGAAACCGGTTTTCGGAGTTGATATAGAGGTCCGATCGAATAGAGTTTGGTCCATGTTTCTTGAATCCCGTGTTTATTCCTTATCCATACATTCACAAACTGGTTCTCTTTAGAGGCGTATCTGTAGGCAACAAAAGCAAGGGACTCTTGGTTCAAAACAAAAAGACGAGGTAAAATTCGTCTTGAATTATTGCACCAGCCTTGAGGATTTTCCATTTTCTGAAACAGCTCAGTAGTCGGGTTGAAAGTGATGATTCGCCAGCATAAATGTTTAGTTGTTACACACCAGTGGACGACCCCGTTAAAGAATATGGAACATGTAGAATCATCAACTAAAGGAATGTGATTTATCTCTAGTTCTCTCCAAGAATTTGATCTTATGCTATATACTTCAGCTCTATGTCGTCGACTACGACGGGATCCCATTATTCTAACAACCTTAAAATCCATTGTTGTATTATCAAATCCAATTCCAACCAACGTGCAAGACTCACCAACCGACGACGACGACGGCGGGATTTGGATGTTTTTCAGCTCTCCCAACGATGGATTAACCAACCAAATATTATCACGACTTTTAATTAAGCATAATATGCCATAGCAATTACCTACCAAATGGTCGGGAGAAGGGAGCTCAAAACGAAGTCCGGACCATGTATAATCGGCGGCTTCAATTTCACTATCGGAGTCGGATTCTGATTCTGATTTTTCTTTATGATCATCATATGGATATAGGTCTAAAACCCACAGGTCAGGCTGCGATTTTTCTTCACGGATTTTGAAACACATAGCAAGAAAACTCTTCTCGTTGTTGAAGAGGTGCTTGAATATGAAACGATCACTAGTTATAAGATCAAACCATGATTTACTTACGCTTTTGAATCGGATGATTGATTTCACGGGTAAGTTAATAAGAATTTCCTCAATTATTTCTCCAGGAAGATGGCGGCGGCTCACCATTCTTTTGCTGATATCGGAATTGAGGGGCCTCATGATTGATTAGGGTTCTAAGGTCTGAAAAAATAGGAGTAATAAATGGATGGGAAAAAATAGGAATGATTTTTCAAAAAAGAATTTAAAAATTAAAAAATTCCACATTTGGGAGTCTGAGAGTATAAATAGATCTATCATTACCCTAAATTCAATTTCTGAGAGTATAAATAGACAAAAAAAAAAAAAAATTGGGTAAAGAAATACCCAAGTGGGTTAATGAAATATATACCGACAAATAATAAATGTTTATACTCTTCAGATTTTAAAATAATTGATCGACGGTAATATAAAGTGACACTTTTACTTTTACGATGATTTTTTAAAAATACGACACTTATTTTAGTACTACCGATAATATATACTCCTTCCGCTCCAAAATAATTGGCGAATATTTTTGTTTCAAAATAATTGAGGTAGAATATTTTCTAAAGCAGTTGCTAACTTTCTTACTTTTTCCTTATTTACTACTAAGTAATAAGTTAAGAAGAAGACTACATTAATTGTATAATAGAGATTTTTTAGTCATTGTATCCATAAAGTCATAGCATTAAACCACATTCTTAATAAGCGTGTTTTTTACAACTGTCTCAGATATTTCGGAACGTAGAGAGTTTTTTTTATTTTAAAAACATCTCGTGGTTTATCAATTGAATTCTTTATCCTCTCATTCTTCGAGAGGTTTACCAATTGAATTATGGGAACTTGAAGAAATATGTCCGAAAAGTAAATGTTTGAAAAAAAATGCCTAAAAAATAAACATTTAAAAACTATGCACGCTTCCGACGCACGAGTGCCGTGATGAGTGCCGTGATCAAAGATCACGCAGATTAGTGACGCATGCACACCGCATGAGTTGATGGATATTTTTTTTTCCAAACATTTACTTTTCAGGCATAGTTCTTCAAGTTTCCTTTGAATTATTTACCCTCTCATGATTTCAAAATATACGATTTACCTTTCTGAATTTGCCACAAAACCTAATTTAACAATTATGTTGAAACAAAATAATATTTCGTCAAAATATTCTTATATTCTATGTTATTCTCGATTTGCCATCGTTTTTAATATTTTCTTCCTTTTTTACAACTATTAATCATATATCTTAGTTTTTGAAGAAAAACAACTATCCACAATTTTCTTTTTCCTTTCAGAATATTCTGGGCTGCTCCAACCCTTCCCAAGCCTAGCGGAGTTTGGGTGCAACAATAACTTCTACACATCACTGAACATGACACCTTTTGAGGCACTATATGAGTAAAAGCCTACCTCCATTCCACTAGGAAAGCTTTGGGGGGCAGCAGTTGCCTACTGTAGAAGAGTTCCTAAAACATAAGAAGATTTGGTAGGGAGTTGAAAGATCAGTTGGTCTATGCTCATGGCAAGATGAAGCATTTTGCTGTCTGAGGGAGGAAAGAGAAAGAATACTATGTCGGTGATTTGGTCTTTCTTAAATTACAGCCCTACAGATCGACAACAAGAAATGGCTTAACCTTGATGAGGAGCTTGCCTCATGGAATGATGCCATCAAGAGACAGTTATATAGTTTCCCTTGCCTTGAGGACACGGCAAACCTTAGAGGGGGGTGGGGGATTGCAAAAATAGTCATGTAACTTGGCATATTAAGGATTTTAGTTATGCTGCTCCTCTTGTGAGGAAAATAGTCCACCGATTTGTTTTTTTTTTAAAAAGGTCTTACTCGCCGGAAATAGCTGACTGAACACCTAAATCTTAAAAAACAGCTTATGTGGGTAACTTTGAAATATTCTTGTAACAATTAATAGTTAAAACATTTTTATTAAAGATTATAATTTGGTGGGCCAAAAAATTAATAATGAAAACCTTGTTTTTTTAGGAAAAAACATTGTTCTTTTTTTTTTCCCCAGAAACGAAAGATATTATTAAACGCCGGACAAACCGGTAAATTACAAATACAACGCCAGACAAAGCCGGATCATAACCGGATAAAACCAAAACTAGAACAAACAAACATATATTACAGAACAAACAACAAACATTAAACAACGTTGAATAATAGATCGGGTAGAGGGTGTTGAACGGAAGGAAAATTTTCCGAAAAGACGTTCAAACACATGGATCCTCTAGGCAGTCTATTATTCGACCAACAACAAACACATAACTTAAACACGAACATAATACACGTACAAAGAACTAAAACTAAAACTAAAACAACAAAACCGCTTAGGCAACCGCCACGCCGTAATGTCATGTCTGAGCAGAGACCCCCATGCCCGACATCTCCACCTGAATTGAAGGCGGCGCACCGAAGAAGATGCCGGAGAACACCATCGAAGTCAAGATTCCGGCACCGTACACCGAACAAGGCAGAATCGCCAAGAGGAGATGGTGAGCAGAGTGCCGGGAGAGCTCAAGAACAACGGTGAAACATCGAGCTTCGGATCTGAAGCGCAAATCTAGCGAAAGTACCAGAGCTCCGCCGAAGAAAGCATCCCCGGCCAAAAAGAGTTGTGCAGAAGGAGCACTAAAGCATAAATATCTACAAGAGAAAAGGAAGATTAAAACGTTTAGGAGTTTGACGCCGGCAGCCAACAGCTGCCGGCGCCGGGGAGAAGAAGGTTTTTAGAGTGAGAAAGAGAAAATCCAAATGCTTGACCGGAAAAAAAAAAAGAAAAAGAAAAAGAAAAAAAAGTATTGATATGGGCACAACTATTAAGGCTTAATGAACGACACATGTATTTGCATCATTGATGATGATGTATACTATAAAGTTGTATGTCTAGAGTGCACAAAGTTAGATTGCGCAATTAGGATAAAAGTTATGTAATAAATGTAATACCCGACCCATGGACGGATCCAAGAATTTATCCAGCGGTGTCACCGGAGCGTTAAACTACATTTTTGATCCATAAATTTGTTTCGGTGGGATCACCGGAAGCTAAAACTATATTTTTTAACCACAAAACGACATTTTTAAAAACAAAACTATATCGTTTAAATACTAAAAGAAAATTCTCAGATTTCAGTGGAGTCACGTGACCACCCTTATAAATGTAGATCCGCCCCTGACCCGCTCCAATTTTAGGTTCAGAGCATAATGTAATACCCGACCCGATCATGGAGCAGTTATAATTTTTCCCATAATGGAGCGGTGATAATGGAATTGTTATTCATCGTGTCGGAATGTTCGCAATACTTATTTAATGGGAGATGTGACCATTGTATAAAGGATCGAGGGCGACGCACTGCACCACGCCGACCATAAGGCCGATAATAACTTGCATCACATCGGTATAAGAGACTAATGGTGATCCGCACCACGTTATTATATAAAGGACCGAAGGTGACAAGCACCATGTCGGCTGATTGATATAAAACGACTTGCGCTATAAGTCTTGCTTATAGAGGCTCAATATCGACATAAACACATGTCAACCCTTATTTTAAAATGACATTCATTATTCCGTGAAAGATCTGATCATTTGTACGTTTCGGGTAATTGATCTCATCCACGTCATAAATCACTTTTTTTTATTTTTTATTTTTTATTTTTTATTTTTAATAAAAGAACAATGTAAATCACTCGTATGTATATAGAGAGAAAACTATGCGCGCAATCCTCTCTCCCGCGTCAAATTTTCTCCCCATTCTCGGAAATTGATTTCAATTTCATTTTCTAGGGTTCGATTATTGAAGCTTACCCTTTTGAAAGAAGTGATGATTTAGGGCTTTCTGTTAATGCTCGAAGAGGTATGTTCAATTGGAACTTGTAATTTTCTCATTGTCAAACTTTCATGAGCTGAAGCAATTCATTTGTATAGCAGAAAATTTCCCATTACTAACATTGTTGGCTTTTGAAGATTTCAATTTTTTTTCCCCCTTTTGAATGGATTAATACGGGGCTCCAGATAGGAAGTTTAGAATTCATATTCGAATGCCTCTTTTCTTTAGCTACAGCCTACTGTAGTTAAAGTCGTAACATGACTTTAGGTGTTTGGTAGTGTTAAATATTTCCAGCATGAGCTAAAATGATCCTTTGTTTGACATCATTATTTCGTGTGTTGGCTCAGTTTGCTTGGTAGATATGTTTTTGAATGTTTTGTGTAATTTGTTCACATATGGATGGCTACCCCCCTTCTTCCCCTTATGAGTTGGGATTATAGGATGATCTTTATGTCTATTGACATGCTAGTATTGTTAGACTTGAAAATGGTAGAAATATGCTTGATTTGAATGAACTGATGGTTTTCAAGTGTTAGAATGCTTTGCCGATAATGCTTCCCCCTATTCTAAAGCCTAAAACAAGCTTGCGAAGGCGAGGTTAAAAAAAAGAATCAGTTTTAGTATAAGGCAGTTTCAAGTCAAGAGACTGGCTGTTCTTAATGTTTGATGGTTGTAGAGGTATGACCGTGTCACTACACGCCTTTAGATGCGAGTAATTTTTTTGGTCATCTCTATACATATATAGACATACTTTACAATTTCATGTATTTTCATAAAGTGTGAAGATTGGGTAGGTTTCTTGTTAAGGTGAAGTTGATGAAGATAGTCAATATCAAGTGCTACAGCATCTTTACCAGCAGTCATCTATCAGTTTCCTTCTGGGGTGGATTGTAGATTCATTTTGTGGTCATTCTTCAAATTTTTGTGGATTTTTGTGAAGGCATCATGATGCGTGAAATTGTTATGTTAGAGACTTGCATAAGTTTGTAACGAATTCTCTAATTTAATCTCGAACCCCACTTTTTTCTATTTCACATAGTCTCCTTTATTCAGAGTAACATGCATCGAAATCTCTACAACGTATAATGTGAATAGAGAATATGTGCGCTATGCCTTAAAAGTAAGTCTTGAAGTTTAGTGGCACATATTCTCTTTTTTGTGTGTATTTGTAATCATACGTCTGCCATTTATTGCAATTTGTGTTAACGTGTCCAGGTTCAATGGATCTTTCCCAGCGGCCATCAGATTCTTTGTACTCTCAAACCAATACTCCTGCACCGTCTATTAACCATAATCTTCCGAATGTGGCCGCCCAACTTGAATCAGATTCAGCTGAGCATTGTGTGCCAGCAAGATCACACAATAGAAAAGCACTAAACTGGAGGCCTAATGAAGACATTGCACTTTGTCAATCTTGGGTACGATGTTCAGAGAACCTGATTATCGGGACAAGTCTGGCCGGAAATAGCTTGTGGAGCCGCATCTTTGAGGAATTTTGTGAACAACTACCTGGAACAACACGCACAAAAAAATCTTTGGAGAATAGGTGGACAGCAATACAAGACGATGTTACCAAATGGAAAACTATCGTAAACAGAGTCCACAAAGACCGATCAGGCTCAGGTGGTACAAACCCGGATGATGAGGTTTGTGGTTTGAGTTTTACTGCTACAATGATTGCTTTTCTGTATAATTTGGTACTTTTATGTCCTAACTTGTTCCTTACACCTGCAAAGTTTGTGTTATATAATATTGTAGTGGGGAGTTTGTTATAAAGCTTTCAGGGACGACCACACACGCGCTTTTAAGTTCTACCACTGTTGGGAAATACTTCATCATTCAGTAAAATGGAATGATGCTTCTAGTAGAAAATGTGATGCGGTCAATACACCACTCCCACAAGCATCTCTTATGCATGACTCCTCAGGTATTGGTCTTGACGGAAACTTTTGTTTTGCTTTTTTCTTTTTCTCTTAGATGGAGTGGTACGAGGCTACAGATAGGAAGTTTGCAATTCACATTTGAGTGCCTTTTTTCTTAAGCTACTGTTGTTGAACTCTTATGCTCACACGATTTAGTAACATGATTTTAGGTGTTTGGTAGTGTTAAATATTGCTAGCATGAGCTAAAATGAGCCTTGGGATATTTCAGATTCTTATATCTTTCGGATGCCCTCAAAATTAGTACCATTGCAAGAATACTCGCACAGGCTAATCCATGACGGGATACTTGTAGAGTATGGAACTTTTGACAACCTTGTGGTATATTCGTTGTTTGATCATTCATGTGTTGTAACAATGTATTATGGTGTTTTACTGATACGTGAAGCTTTTTATGGAAGAATGATATGTTCTGTAAAATTCCTCTCTAAGGAAGATAAATTTCATATCACATGATAGCTCTATCTATAAAAAACGTCACAGTGTGTCAGTGGCTGAGTGTCCTCAAGGCTAGGATTTGGGCGTTGCGAAAGTTGTAGAGATTTTAAGGTTGTCAAGCTTCACTGTGTTATGCATGATTCTGAAAAGCATATTTTTGTCATTTTTCCACCTCAAAATAAGATGAGTATTCTGAATTCAGACCTCGGAGACAATTTGTTGCATGAATCCAGTGCGTAGTGAGTTCAGATGGCGTAGGGTGTTATGATTGGGTGGGGTAATAATGGATTTGGTTATGATACTGTTTTGTTGTTTGATATTAGTAAGAACACCATTTTTCCTTTATGGATCTGCTTGTATGCACGAGGCTTATCGATATTTTGATGAGATGACTTGATCGTCTCATCAAATATTGAAACAGTCTCCTTTTTAACATTCTTTAGCTGACCTATTTGATAATTCCCTTATGCTCACATTCGATCAAATATTGATACCGTCTCCTTTTTAACATTCTTTAGCCGACCTATTTGATAGTTCCCTTATGCTCACATTCTTTTCTTCTTATCAAACCTTTCATCTCCTAATATGATACATTTGAGTTGGTTAAAACATTAACAGAAACTTTAACCTTCTAAACGAGATACTGGAACGAAGTCATACTGTATAGCATGCCAGTAGTTTAAGACAAATTGATTAGTATATGTGTTCATTAGAAAGTTTTCTAAATATACATATATCTAAATGGAGATACATGTGTAAACAGACTTTCAATTTGCACAGACGTCGTCAGGGGCAATGGTAAAAGTGCCTCTTGGAGTTTAGTTGCACATATATCCTTTTTACGTGAGTACCTGTAGTCATACGTCTGCCATTTATTTGAATTTATGATAATGTGTCCAGGTTCAATGGATCTTTCCCAACCATCATCAGATTCTTCGCACTCTCAAACCAATATTCTTGCACCGTCTATTACCAATGATCCTCCAAATGTGGTTACCCAACTTGAATCAAATTCAGCTGAACATTCAAGTGTGCCAGCAAGAACACCTAATAGAAAAGCACTAAACTGGAGGCCTAATGAAGACATTGCACTTTGTCAAGCTTGGGTACGACGTTCAGCAAACCTGATTATCGGGACAAGTCAGACTGCAAATAGCTTGTGGAACCGCATCTTTGAGGATTTTTGTGAACAACTACCTGGGACAACACGCACAAAAAAATCTTTGGAGAATAGATGGACACCAATACAAGACGATGTTACAAAATGGAAAACTATCGTGAACAGAGTCCACAAAGACCGGTCAGGTGGTGGTACAACCACTGCTGACGAGGTTTGTAGTTTGACTTGTAATGCTAAATTGATTGCTTTGTCTGTATAATTTGGTACTTTTATGTCCTAATTTGTGTTATATAAATATTGTAGTGGGGAGTTTGTTATAAAGCTTTCAGGGACGACCACACACGCGATTTCAAGTTCTACCACTGTTGGGAAATACTTCATCAATCAGTAAAATGGAATGATACTGCCAGTGGAAAAAGTCAAGATAAGCCTTATTCAGGAAGCGATCCGGTCAATGCACCATCCCCGGCCCCACCACCAGCATCCCCTATGGATGACTCTAGTTCCATGCCATTTGCAGACAACGACGACCCTTCCTTACCCTCAACACCTGCAGAGCCCACTCTAAGTTCTATCCCTTCTGAAGCATTAGAAAGCCCTTCAGGAAGCGAATCTGTGAGGGAGAAACGTCGTCGCATTGAAGAAGCGGTTCCCGATAATAGGCTGATGGACCAATTCTTTGAATGTATAAAGACGCAACAGCGTCAAATTCAGATGATGCAACAGAATCAATTTCAGATGATGCAAGGAGTTAACATGACTCAATTTGACGGCGGCACGAAACCAGTCAACGAGTGTCATGCATTCCATTTGGTGAAGAAGATTAAGCTTGAACAATTGAAACTTAGCGTTGATATTATTCAAGCCATAGGGGATACCGAGGAGAAAATGATCAGTCGTGCTCCACATCTTATGTCAGATGAGGTTGAAGATGGTCGGGGTGCAAGGCTTAAAAAACTTCATGAACTTGAGAGGAAGCTCGACGGTATCATCTTCTATACTGTTATCATTATCATTTTTAATCCTCATCATTGGTATGTTACTTTGTGTTACCCGAAATTCTGACTTTATCTTTGCAGAGATCTGGCAGCTTGAGTACTCCCCGGGAGGCAATGCGTGATGAACCCTCAACGTTGTAGGTAATTTTTACAGGTTTTTATACACATATATATATATATGAAATCAAATGAACAAATATTATTTTTAAGAATTAGCTTGAAGCCTTGTTTGATTCTTCCTTTTCCGAATGATATTGATGTATGTGATAGAAACCATCCTTTAACAATGCGACTTTATCATGTATTCATGTTCAACGCTTGTGTCATTTGACACTTTTAATGGCACCACGGTGTTTTTTTTTGTGTCTGGCATCAGATTGAAAAGAATCGACATGACGGAAACCCAAAATTCAACTGTAGAATTGACTTAATTACTTTCATTCATGTGCTGTATGCGTATTTTCTATTTCATGTATTAATTTTCATTCGATTAATGCAGGAATAAAAATATGGTGAGCCCTCTTCATGTGTTGTTGATTTTGGATTTGTGTTGAAGTTTCATTGCTTCTTTGCAATAACTTTTTTTGTAATATAAATATTCTATTTTATGTTGTTGTGGTTTGTTTTCCATGGGTTTTGAATATAATGTTACTTATGTCACAATTTTTGTATCTCCATTTTTATTGTGTACTTTTTTTTCCTTTTTTCTTAGGGATGAAATTAATCACGACCTCATCCTGGTCCTGGGGCCTTCAATTCTTTCCATTGAAAATAGAAACTGACCGACTCATTTACATCATGACTTTGGGCTTATATTTTCTACACTTCTGATTGTGTTGGTATATAAATTGCATATGATGATACGAATCGCCCCCTGGCCTAGCTAGCTCCTCCCCTTTTTTCGGGCTGTTTGCGGTCAAAACAGAGATGGGGCCGGTACGTAAATGTGCTATAATAATATAATAATATCATGGACTTTCAATAAGAATAAAACATCGTAAAACGCATTTACTATATAGTATATCATGGACTTTTGATTGGTAGAAAATGTTGTTTTTTTAGGACTCATTTGAATCAATAGGAATCATATCATAATTAATGGAAGAAAATGTTGTTGTGGAATAATCATCGTTCTTTTGGTTGCAATAAGAATAAAACAATGTAAAATGCATCGTATAATTGATTCATGACTTGCATAAAAGAAATAGAGTGACATTCATTATTTTTTTTTTTTGGAGTGGAACCTTAAAATTTATTACTTTTGGTTAAATCGACTTGACGTTGCTGCTTGCTCCAAATCTGTTCTACAGTAGAGACTCACTAGAGAAGTCCACGCGTGGTGATTACACCACACAATTTTAAAGCGTAATAAAACCGCTGGTCAGAATCATCCACGCGTGAGTCATCTTCCGTCTTGAGAAATGTTCATAATAAATTTCCCCAAATCTTGGAGTCACTGCACCCACTTTGCCGTCTTTTTGCGACATCTGATTTCTCTCAGGCTCTAGGTCTCTGATCATCAGGTTTTCGTCAGGGGTGTTGCTACAGCCTCAAGCATTATCCAAACATGGGAACTGAAAATCCTAGTCATACAAATTTTGCCACAGCCGGTTCCCAGTACCCAGCACCTTCCCTCTCGTCTGCTGGACCAGTACCGACACCACCAAGTAGGTCTAATGATCCAGCAGGGCTTCCTCCACCCCCACAATTTGGGCCCTTTCAGCGTTTTCAATTCTCCTCCTGGTAGACCCGCAACCGCAAGCCATCTTCCTTCTCCTCCAACCACCCTTTCTTCGCAACCTCCTACATTTTTGGGATCTCCTCCGCCGCACATTGATTCTAAGCAACCGCTTATGGCCATCCATGGAATTTCCATATCCTGCTTCTAGGCCTAACTTGCAGCCATCATCACTGCCGCCAGTGGTGTCAACATATCCTGCTTCCCAGGGGTTTACAGGGTTTCCTGACTAGGTGATATTCACTTTGAAATTTTATTTTCGTCCTTGAAAGATATTCTTATCAGCCTATTTTGATTATGGTAGAAGTCTGTCATGAGCCTTTGTTTGAGCTTAGAATATTCCTGATAAATGTCTTGGTTTAAGAACATGTCTCGTCTCTGTTTTGGCCTTGGATCCTGTTCTTGAGAAAACATCAACAATGAAGACATGTGTCAGAATATGCACTGGATAATTCGTTAGATGATGTTGCAGAAAAATGTTTTGTCAATTATTTTTTTGGAAATTTCTTGAAGTCATGAATGTATTCTTCTAGGTTATTCCTTGTCTATGAGAGGTGCAACAGTAGCACTACAAAAGTTAGGAGTCCATGAAACCATCTGCTGGTGCCTCTCTCAAAGAGGCTTGTGCATTGTGTAATTTTTCAACGTCATCTAAAGATCTATTATCTTGAGCAGACTTATAACTTTACTCCAAGAGTTGTGCATGAAGCTATAGCTTTGTGAAATACATGATTGTTAACCTATAACTTATTGTGTTTACAGTTGACAATTTGTTTCAAAAACATCATTACTTTGACCTATAAATTGCAACATTTCCTCCACTGTAAGTGAACTCCGTGTGAGGAGATTTGAAGAGACAACTTAATAGTGACTAGTGTGCTCACCTCAACTTCTGCGCAATGATAATAAATTTGATGTTTTATCCGACAAATAGAGCTCATCGTAATGCTAGACTAGAATGACAAGGCAGAACCAAGAAAAAATTGCCAAATATACCTTTTACTAATGTTGTCTTCATTAATCAACTTCTAAGAAACTAATGCATCTTCCATTTCAGGTTGCCGAATTTGCTTAGTATACTTAGATTAAATGTATAACCTCTCTAATAGTAGCCTCTCTTCACTTAAGAACAATTGGGTATATCGATGTTATTAATAATTGTGTTTCAGTTGTAACTAAGCATTTCACTATAATTATGTTTCTAGTAAGTAATTCATGCTGAACTTTTGAGTACTGACATCAATGTTAGCATCATGCATCTGAATGTAATATTTTGGAGTAATAAAACTTCATGCCGTCTTTGAGTATTTATATGATTGAAATCATATATAAATGGCCTCCTGTTTGATGTTCTGTATCCTAGTGATTTTGTAATGTAAATCAAACACTTATTCATGCCGTCTTTGAGTAATTAAATGATTGATATCATATTGACATTATTGAAACCATGAAGTTTTCCACTGATATTCTTTTCAACTTCACTTATGGTTTAATTAGTAATTCCAACTGTCTCTGCTGATATTTTTATCATTGCAACTGTTTGATGATGTGATGAAGTTAATTTCTTATCTTTCAAAGTTGTATATTTGAAACTAGAGTGCCTTAGGAGAATTCATCTTTTTGTTCCTGAATTTGAATGGAGCCTGTTGTTTTTCTTTTAATTCTCCGTTATGATTAAGGTAATCATAATGGAGCCTGTTGTTTTGCATACAAATGTTATATTTGGTAATCATTTAGAGCAAACATTTCACAGATGATGACTTTGTTTGGTATTTTTTTTCCTTATTGAAATCCGCCATCTTCTCTGTTATTATGGGTAGGCTTTAAATTTGAACTGAAGTTCAAAGATCATGATCTCTTTAGTTGGCTGATCATGAAATTATTTTGAACTCTTTTTGAGAATGGATGGATTAAAAACAACTCAATATACATGCCATATCCCACCAGGTTGGGCTGGCTATTTGAACTTGGATGGAATTGTTTGCTGGGATTTGTTTAAGACTAGCATCCGGGATTTGAAATATGCAGAGGTTAAGGTTGTAGTATATGATTCAATTGGCCATCTTGCTTCAAAATGAAGCTTGTATCCTGTTCTTTACTATCTATCTATCAATCTATCTATCTATTATTATTATTATTATTATTATTATTATTATTATTATTATTACTGTACCTACATGTTTTCTGTTCTTTATATACTGATTTTCTGATGAAGGAGCATGTAGATGTTGCACTTGTGGCATGTTCTTTTCTGACAACCAGTATTCTTCTCAATTTTCTGATTCTGAGTTTTAGAATCTGTGTTGTCATGATCCTTTTTTTCGTTCTGCTTGACAACATTGCTCTGTATCCTAGTGATTTTGTAATGTAACATCAAACAATTATTCTTGACTATGATTTCATTTTCATGTTATTTCTTCTTGGATTTGAGCCTCTGTTATTACATGGATGTTTCTTCACACTGATATTTCAAGCTGTCATTGGGCTATTTGATTGGCATTCTATTGAAAATGCTTTGGGATATTTGGGATATTTCATGTCTTGCACTTTTTTCTTTGCTAATTATATGTGCTCATTGATTTTGATTATGTGTTTATCTGTAGAAATGCTCTGTCACGACAGCAATGACGCTGAATTCACCATACGTTATAATTATGATTTTCCATTTATGCACTTTATTGATAGGAGGAAAATACAAAATATGGCCTGTGAAAACACAACAAAGTATTCTGTCTTCTTTCCTTTATTTTCAGATCGTGACGTGGTCGGTCCTGGTGAAATAAATGGGAATATAATTTACCCATTTGTGTTCTCGCATGTTGAAATGCCACATGACACTTACCATGGAGTGAATGTGAATCTGAGGAATGTTACTAGACCTCTTGTGAATCATTATTGTCCTTCATTCTTATGAATTGTTGTTAATTGTATGTGTCCTCCCCCTACAATAATTTCTCAAGCGTCTACATTGCATCAAATTGATTATTTAGGATTACCACCTGGAATATATTGGGGTAAAATCTTTAGTGGCTTGGCAGGACCACAAGGCCTAAATTTGTTTATGATCTTATTTCTACAAACACCTTTCTTTATACCCCTGATTTGATGCAGTATGTCGGTATGTCCTCTCCCAGACTTTCTGCCTTGTTAATATAATAATATTTCAGTTACTCATGGGAAGTAACCTCCTTCATGAGGATAGGATTCAAGAAGATGAAGGCATTTGAATGTGTAATGTTAATTAGGGGCACCATGGGGTTACGGTTGTGGCATGTCATTATGTAGAGTGTAGACAGCGTGAACAATTCACTATAGATATCTAGTGATTCTTACCTATGAGAGTTGCAACTGGGGTATAAAAATGCATAATTAGGTTAGTGTGTTACATGAATTTTTAACAGTCACCAATCTCTTGTGAATCATGATTGTCTACATTCTTATGAATTGTTAGTTGTATGTTTTGTGTCCTCCCCCCTTACAATAATTTCTGGCATCTGCATTGCATACGATCTATTGGGTCACTCTTTGGTTTATACTATGTACAATTTACATCTGCCTATGTTGTGTGTGCTTTGTAGGTACATCCTGAAAGTGACAATGAACATAATTGATGGTAGAAGCATTGAAAAGAATCAAGAATTTATTGTTCATAATTGCCGTTCAGCTCCTTTAGAAATCACTCCCATCAAGGTAATCGATGTTCTAAATTCTAATCCTTGCATTTTCTTGCAATTTTATAACTCCACTAACATGCAGTTGCGTGAAGGACTTAAAGATGAATTTCTTAAAGATATATTTTATGTTGAAGCAGAGTTTGACAAGAACATGCAAGTCAATTCTAAATATTTTTTTCCCTTTAATATTATAATGGATCTACGATATACACACACGTACTGATTACTTTATAATATTGTGAATTTCAGGTATCATGTCAAATAAGTGATCAGAGGCACCCTAAATTTTCAATTCCCCTCGGATATGAATGTAGAGAGTGTGTATATTGATTTAACTCGCAGAGAATCAACAGCAAAGGTAGTTTTCTTCAGATCTTGTAATAACTATTGCCCAAAATGATACACACATATACATATGTGTGTGTATGTGTGTATGAAGTGTATGAGTGTATGGTATGTGTGTATGTATGATATCATTTTCTGGAACAGGGTGAACCTTCGAGGAAAAAAACAAAAGTTGGAACAGGGTGGGTTCTTATATACACCTTTCGAGCTTGTTGAAAATACAACTTTGGCAACAGTCGTGTTCGATATTAATGCACCTACCAACATAGGTACCATTGAAACCCCTTCTTTTCTGTGTGTATATACAATATTAACTTTTACATTTGTATATGTTTATTTGATGTTGATGGATATGGATGCGATACAGGTACACCTGTGCATCCATGTCCATCAACATCAAATAAACATACAAATGTAAAAGTTAATATTGTATATATACACAGAAAAGATTCAATGGTACCTATGTTGGTAGGTGCATTAAAACGCATTGTATAATTAATTCATGACTTGCATAAAGAGAAATAGTATAATACTAATAGGGTGTCCGTGCTTACGCACGGTTGTGGCCCATTTCGGTGGTAGTTTGTCTTCATTGTATCTTATACATTATTATCATCACATTATTTATTTATAACCTATAAAATCTTTAGTGTACGATCTTATTTTATTACTTGTTTCTAATGCAAAATCTAGGGAAAATCTCATAAACAAAAATTAGTTGATCTCTCCAATTTGTTTCTTTGTCCTATTTCACGGGACTAAATGGATCGAGTTGAAATGGCTAATAATAAATCAGAAGCCAATTTTCTAAACAATGGATCAGAAGCGATTGTCCGTCAAATTGAATAGATAGATATGTAGTGCAACTGGAACTGCAAACTGAATATGAAAACAATCCAAAACAAGACGACCAAACAACACCGTGTCACTGAAACATGTATTGACCAAAGCCTGCAACAAAAAAAATGCATGTAATATATTGAAATTGAAGCGAACACTGAAATCGGTCGTAAAAAAATACGTAGGTATCCGAGGGGATTGCAATCTGAATTGCAGAAAGGAGCAGGCATCTTACTTTCTCAGAATATGCATGCTTTCAGAAAAAGGAATTGTTAATTGGTTGTTGAACAATCAAAATCGAAAGTGTTACATTTGAACTACGCGCTTGGTGCACCACGTAGTACCTTGTTAGATCTGTTTTATGTTACTCAAATTAGTCCTTTCTGTTCCAAGTCTCTGTTTTGTCCCTGAAACATAAATTGAAACTGTGAGAAAACGACATCTTTCGAGAAGTTTTACACCCCCCGAACTATAAATAGAGCTATTCTTACATGCAATTCATGTTTTTATGGAACAGTAAGGTTGATTTGAAGCAAGGGCGGAGGTATGTGTGGACTAGGGGCTAAGCCCACCCGAAAAAAATATTACACTAGTAAATGTATGTAGTCTTGTTCGATCCATAAAATATTCTTAATCCAAATTTGACCAATTAATTCGATATAGTTCATTAGCCCACCCCAAATGAAAATCCTGGCTCCGCCCTTGATTTGAAGACTGATATGACAAAAGTATTCCATTCTATACAAAAAGCAAATGGAGCATAGAGATCAAATATATTTCAAGTGCAGATTTTACTGGTGGTTTCTATGCTTCATCATATTCGTAGTTATCTCTTCTACAGCTAAATCATCATCGTTCGTTCCCATGTTGTTACCGACTATCATTTTCTTAAAACTTCTGCACGTACAGTTCTCTAATGCCCACTACGGAGTCTAAAAGTATACAACAGAAAATGAAAACTATATTTTTAAGGTACAATTAATAGAAGAAAGCACATGCAGATCGACATATATAAATGTCTTTCAGAAATGGATTTTCCGAGCGCATTATGTATTAATTGTAGTTATTTGCAGGGAGCACCCAACTCGGAGTGGGCTGTATCAAATGAACAAAAAACTTGCTTGGGCTGTTTTTTTGAGCAGCTGTACATACCAACATGTGATTTCCAGCAAATTGCTAACTCGCGAATTGCGGTTATAAGGAGGCTTAGAAGGGGCTGTAAATTAAGGATGCTGTCCACCCTATATCAACGCAAATTCTGCAAGAAAATATTGACAAAAATAGTCCTCACAGGAATCATGATGAAGAAAGAGTAGAAGCAAAACATGTAAATGTTAGCAGAGTTTCTGCATGAGCAAATCGTAGTCTGGCCTCTTCGTAATCACTGGAAAGATACCCTTTTGCACAAACAGAATGCAAATGTGGAGGATTGAGAAGAAAACAAAAGGGAAATTTCCACCTTCTTTAGCTGTACTTGCCTGCTCCATTGACTGAATAACATCTTCAAGCAACGGCACACCCATTCGCCATTCGATGAATTTACCATATATAGCCGGCCCTTCGATCAGTTCAGTATGAAGGACTCCAAATCATCTGCCTACTCCTAACAGTTTGACTTAAAACAATTCGCAGGTCATAAAATGAAATTAATACCAAAAAAAAAAAAAAAAAAAAAAGAAAAAGAATCTAGACATTCCACACTCTTCACAAATATATCTGTATATACATATAAAATGATGAAATAAATGAGCACATAGCAATGTTGTATGAAAATAGACGTCTTTATTAAACTAATATGAAACAAAGAGCCATTTAAACAATACCTCAAGATGGAAACAAGAGATCCCATTTCAGTTTACAGGAATTAATTCTTCATTCAGCGTTGCATGCATGTGTTGGGAAATTACACTTTGGACAAGCTGTTTTAGTTTGAAGTGCATAAATTGTAAGGTAGCTTTAGCCCAGCTTTTCTGAACAACATACGAAACATGTGCCATGAAAAGAGTTATGCAACCAGGACTGCTTCCCAACTGTTGGTACATGCTTTAAACTGCAGCAAATTTTGAAAATGGCACCACAATTCTGTAGCTTTGATGCACTCATGCATGGTTGATCAAACATATTTCGACGTTAGATCGAGGTTCAGTCAAGCAGATTAATGTACTCACACATAATCCAAAGTTAGATATAGGTTCGGTCAAAGCGTTTACGAGATGATCTCGGTTGACCACACATAAGTCGATGTTAGATTGAGGTTCGGCCAAAGCGATATATTACTAGTGTGCTTAGCGTTGATCACACAATCCATTGTCAGATTGAGGCGGTCAAGGTGTTGACCTACAGTTTTGGTACGGTATGAAATGGCCTACTATGTAATCATTTGTATAAAGAAAATAATAATAATTGCACAACAATGAAAAGAATGGCCGGAATCAAGAATAAATAAGGACACGGTTAGTACAAGCGTACGTACGTAATATTAATATTAACGAAATCCAAACACCTAGCTAGAGCTATCAAATCAAAGAATGAACTTTTTTTTTTTTTAACGAAATCCAAACATGATCAATCTCCAACTTTAAAAAAAAAAAAAAAAAAAAAAAAAACATACACACAACTTAATAACACGGCCATGAAGTCATCACCCTCTACGCGGCATGAAAACCAACCAATTGATTCGGTTTCTTCTTCACATTGAATTGAGACTAAGTAAAGATGGTCTGCATAGTACTCCCTCCTGCGACCCTGAGAGAAACTCAAAGGAACCATTATTTCTATATTGGTGAATTTGTGATGTTTCGAAAATTATGGAGCTGCTTTGATTGATTAGATCATAAATAATCAACTGTCTATGGCGAGCTTTTGTTGTTTGGTAAAGGAATTTATTATGCTTCTTCGAGAAAGAAATCGGTTTTCGGATTGTTTGGTAAAGAAATTTATTATGCTTCTTGGAGAAAGAAATCGGTCTTAGGATATCAGGTGGAGGTTCGATCGAATAGAGTTTGGTCCAGCTAGGTGGTTACTTCTTCATTCCCAATCCCATGGTTATTGTTCATTGTCCATGGTTATTGCTTTTGTCCACGGAGACAAAAGCAAGAGACTCTTGGTTTAAAACAATAATCTTTTCAGAGCTTCTACACCTTGGAAAATCTTGAGGATATTCCATTAGTTGAAATAACTCGGTAGCGAGGTTGAAAGTGAGGATTTGACGATCGGATGATTGATTTCACCGGTATCTTAACAACGATACCGTCTAAAATCGGATGATTGATTAAACCATGATTTACTAACCGTCTTAAATCGGATGATTGATTTCACCGGTATCTTAACAACGATCTCCTCAATGATTTCTTCTGGAATATGACCACTCCGACAATCACTCCGACGACCCATCTTGATTGTTCCTTCTTTCCGATCCGATGACAAATTAAGAATGTATGTATTGGAAGCTAGGGTTTTTGATCCGATGACAAAGTAAGAATGTGTATGTATTGGACCACCATGTCAGCACTTTTAAAAAACATTATTGGTTGGGTTATTTTTTTTCTTTCCCCAAAACGGGATTTGAACTCTGTTTTCATACTAAGTTATAATCTAGCTCATCACTAGACCGATGCACCTTGTGTTGGTTGCTTATTTTTTTGGGGAAAATGTTAAAAAGGACAAATTTTCTATCAAAATACATATTTAATCCAGTGACATTCAATTTTATGCCATTAAGGACAAATATTTATATCACTGGACCATTATACCCTTTCTTTAAAAAAAAAAGATAATGTTTTCTTCCAATTCCCCCTTCCGTTGCCTGCAACCTCTCCGGTCTATCCCAACGCGCTTCCGGTGTCTCCCGATTGAATCTATTTGCTTCTCTCCCCATGAAGTTCGGTGCCTCCCAAAATTGAAGAAATCTCTTCACATTCAATCTATACTCGAAATAAAATGGGGAGAAATGCAAAGAGGGGCGGCGACAAGAGAGGAAGTGGAAGAAGAAGAAGAAGAAGAACAGGACAAACCAACAGCAAGAATGGAAGAACAAAACTAAGTTGATGAACTCAAATTATTGATCTGTAACGATGTAGAAGAATAAAGTGATTTAAATTCGCAAAAAGCTTGAATTTGGTAAGAAAAAATGGGGAAAACTGATTGACGAATCGCAGTAATAGGGACAATTACTGCAATGTTGTAATTGTTAAAAAAAATAAAATCAGGGGTATAATGGTCCAGGGACAACATAATTTGTCCTTAATGACATAAATATAATGTCACTGGACTAAATCCCTAATACTACACCTAAATTGTCCTTTTTAACATTTTCCCCTATTTTTTTAACATAGAGGTCCACAGGAAAAATCTTAAATTAATACCCATGATTTTTAAGTAAGGGTAAATTGAAAGTCTTGCTTTTTAAAATAAACCTAGAATTATTATTTTACTTTTATTTAATTATGGATAATTAGGAGGTTAATGGCTATTAAATACACGTAACCCCCACCCCTACTTTAGTAGTGCGTTGTTAAAAAAAAAAAGGAGAACGGTACTTTGCAGAGAAGGAGAAAAAAGAAAAGGTTTGACATAATCTTTATCCTGGAGGTTGACTCGTCTCTCCGTTTTTCATATAATTCATATCATGACGATCACTGCGACGAGGCTAACGTTTTTGGTATAAGAATCACTATAAACGAAAAGGTAAATCGAAAAGCCCCTTTTTTGAAATCTTGGTTCTTGAGTTTTTCTAAGCAATTAGGCTTGAATAGATGCTTTAGATTAATTGTAGATTGTTATTTTGTTGTAGGTATCGAAGAAATCACCGTAGTTGTTTCGAATTCAAATTTGGCTTTTTGATTCAAGGTTGATTTGCAAACTAATAAGATAAAGGGGTGTGCAACCGTATTTAACTGTGTTGTTGTTGGTGTTGTTTTCGTTTCTTTCATTTTTCGTTTTGTTTGATATTGGGAAATGGTATGTGCACTACACAAATGTGTAGTGCACTTTCCACTACATGGTTTATTTCCATGAATTAAAATGATGAATTATTTATTGTGATAATGAATGTTGTTGATTGTGTTGTATAAGATGTTGTAGTGAAATGAGTAGTGGATGTATCAATACTCTTTGATATTAGTGTTGCTGATATTATATTTTCTTTTGATCATGGCTAGTACTCTAGTGAGAAATTATAGAATCGGTCATTTGTGTGCGACCGTATTTAAATATCGGTGCATTCGGACGCACTGACATTTATTTTTAAGTCCCCCATGCCTGTTTCCACGATCCCGTGGAAACTTCCATCAGATAACGTGGAATTTAAATATTTCACGTGGAAAGTAAAAAGGTGTCAAAAGTTAAATTTCCACGTGACCACGTGGAAAAGAAATAAAGGCCACGTGAAATGTACCACGGGCCCGTGGGAATTTACATTAAATTTGTTTGTGGCTCTGAAAATGGAAGTTAGGCTTGATTGCAAGAAACTTAGACTTAATTCTTGAGTTTCATTGATTTGCTCGATCAATGATGCTGCTGAGTTATTGGGTAGAGCTGCCATGGAACACCTTTTCCCCTCTTTTTTCATTTCCTTGAAGCACTTGTAAATAATTTTGTTCAACTTCTTTTTAGAGACCATGTATGCATCAATTTCATTGTCCAAATCTGCACCTCTTTTTCTCCTAAGGCAAGACTCAAGCTCCTGGACGCTTTCCTTCATTAGAGAATATGCATCTCTTGATGTGTTGCAAATGTCTAACAACCTCAAAGATATGTAGCGTTATTTTTTTCTCGGGAAAGAAGGTGTTGGCTCCTTGGCATCTGAAGTACATCTTCTAGGCATTTGTAAAGGTTTCTTAGGCCATCCAATTTCTGGGAAGTGGATGTATAAGACGTAGAAGATGCACCTTGGGATGACTTCAATCTGCGTAAATGTTTCTCATTTTCCTCAAGAATAGGATGAGAGGATGTTGGCAAACTAATTGAACGACAATGGTTGGATAACTGGGATTTTGAAGCTAAAGTAGCCATCTTTTTTTCTTCTTTTGTTTTCTTGCTTTGTTGAATTGCTGAATTTGATGATGGTTGTCTTCTACATCTGTCTATTATTTACCACGGGCCCGTGGGAATTTACTTCTCTTTTTCACGTGGCCTTTATTTCTTTTCCACGTGGTCACGTGGAAATTTAACTTTTGACACATTTTTATTTTCCACGTGAAATATTTAAATTTCACGTCATCTAGTGGAAGTTTCCACGGGATCGCTACAGTGACCTGATTCTATAATTTCTCTACTCTAGTAGTATTTGTGTTCTCTGCTGTCGACGAGAAAGGATTTATATACATGTATACTTGTTTCCAGTTGCTGTAGAGGTGTTATAATAAATAATAATACTAATATAATAATATTAAAAGAAAATACAAGTAAAAATAAACTTAATCTATGCAGCTATGGTGCTATTGCCGATGGTCAACAGAAAAATAAAGAAAACTACTTATGTTCTTTGTTTTTAATAATAATAATAATAATAACAACAAAGGTATAGTATACGAGGCTTTAATTATTTGCACAATATGGTAATAGTATAATGTGTAGCCTTTTTGGAAGGATAGATGATGTATTTGATATAACAGATGATTGTGTTGTATAGTATGTTAAACCTTAATTGTTGATTGATAGAGTTTTGGGTATGGTTTCTGGTGTATTTGGCACAGCACCGTGTGGAGACCCTCTGTGGGGAGAAACATGGGATCACCGGAAGACAACACTTAGTTATGTGGGGTGTTGTGCTTAGTAGTCAACACTTTATGTACAATGTGATAGGTAGTATAGTGTAGAGTGGTCTAAGATTAGAAGTCCTTAGGGAAGCCTTTTATGTGGAATGAACCTAGGCGGTTAGCTTAACTACGCTTGAACATATTTGAGAGTCTAAAAGATTAAGTACACTTGTCTTTTGTGAGACACGTTTCTTTTTGCACCGGACGGGTTGATGCCCAGTGGTCGGTTAGACTCGGGGTGTTGGACTCACTTTAGGGACTAGCCCTAGCTATATGAGGGGCTGAATGTGTCGTGGTGCAGTCTTTACCTCGCAAAGTGTCCTTGGACTTGTGTGCAACTCATCCCTTGTTTGGTGGAGGTTACTAGTTGGACTAGTAGAGGGGAGTACTATACATACGTGTTAGTAAGTAATGATGATGTTATTGCTGAATGATAATCCTGCTTATTCTGTTGCTGATGTTAAACACGGTACTTCTACCCTTTACTGAGTGCTCTGTACTTACCCCTTTATTTGTATGTATGTTTCCCACCCCGAGAAGGTGATGCAGGTTACTATGATGGTGATGAAGTTTATTATGAGGAGTAATGCTTATGTTGAGGCTTGGAATATTTATTTATCTTTTGAGTTTGTTCTTTAAGTTCACAGTTGTAATAAATACACTAGTCACTCGTATTTTTTTTTTTTTTTAGTTGAATGTTGTTGAAACAACATTTATTTTTCTTTAGTCGGTACGACTTTGTCTGTCGTTTAAGATTTATCCCGTGCCGTTTCTTTTCGCTTTAACTCTGATGTAATTACGTAAGGCTTCGTACATAATTGTTTTAAAAATTAAATTATATACGTGCCTGACGTTCAGTTCCGGATAAGGACACGGTGTCTGGAACGGGGCGTCATAGGCACACCAAATAGGATTTGGTCCTGTAGATAGTAAAATTTGTGATAGACGTTAGCTATTAATTGTTACTTTAGATGGGTTTCTTTCAATTTATAAACAGATCGAGGCGGGCTTGAGAAACCAATCGTCCATCGGAAATTCATTTTCGAATTTCAAAATAAAAAAAAATTGTTTGAGATCAATTTGAGTTAGAACTCGATCAACTCGGAGTCTATCTCAAATCGATTCCAATATTAACGCACGATACACGAGTAACGTAATATTTGACTCAACTATTCGCGATCAACATCGAATACATTTATGTATATATAATTAAAACAATATATTTAGTCAATATATATATATATATATATATATATATATATATATATTTTTTTTTTTTTTTTTTTTTGAAAAGTATATGACGTGGCGTGGGGACTACTTTGCCCAACTCTTTTACTAATGGCCCGGACCCTAAGTCATTGCACAATTCAGCACAGCACAAGCCCTTTTACATTATTTATGTAATATTTACTTTTCCCATGTGTTTGCTGAGGTGGGAATTAGAATCTCAAGTGGTTTAGGGTTGAGACCCTATAAATACACAAGTAATCTTTTTGCAAGAAAGAGATTACCATTATCATTTATTTAATCAAAGAACGAGTTGGACAGCTCTTATTTATCACTAAAACATCAGAGATTAGGGATTTTCCCTTTGTTTCCGATGGCAGTAGCAATGGCCGAGACTTCGTCGGGGAACGGGACTTGTTGGTTCGTAGAAGTGGTGTCATATTAATAGTTTTCCTTTCAACTTCCTATGTTTCCCAATTTAAGTTTGCATCCTCGTCAAATTCAACATCTCGACTGACAATAAGCTTTCTTGTTCTTAAGCTATAGACATGATAACCTTTTGATTGTATACTATATATAGCCTAAGAAAATCCCTTATAATAGATGGAGCCGAAGACTCTAAGGTGTTTTGCTGATAGCTTTCACCCACACTAGGCATCGTATGGTGTTTTGTACGTCTTGAATGGCTTTGGTCGCCAACTAAGACATTCAGACCCTAATTAATTTTATAAAAAAACAGAAAATATTCGACATAAATAACTGTATATGATCACTACGCTGGATGCATGATTCTTGACGAATGACAAAAATCAAAGACACACAACAATGAAAAGAATGGCCGGAATCAAGAATATATAAAGACACGTACAGTTAGTACAAGCATACGTACGTAATATTAGAAAATAACGTAATCGAAAATCCATCTCCAACTTAAAATAAAAAAATAAAAATCGTACACAACTTAATAACCCATAAAGTCATCTCCCTCAGCTGGCCTGATGATTCGTTTTCTTCGCATTGAGTTGAGACTAATTAAAGATGGCCTGCATACTCCCACCTGCACATGTAACAAATCCAGAAAGGAACAATTATTTCTATATTGGTGAAGTTGTGATGCTTCGAAAATTATGGAGCTGCTTTGATTGATTAGATCATAAATAATCAACTGGCAATGGCGAGCTTTTGTTTTGTAAAGGAATTTATTATGCTTCTTCGAGAAAGAAATCGGTGTTAGGAAATCAGGTGGAGGTTCGATCGAATAGAGTTTGGTCCAGGTGGTTACTTCTTCATTCCCAATCCCATGGTTATTGTTCATTGTCCACAGAATCACATGGTGTTTAGAAAAGGGGTCTGCAGGGTAGGAGACAAAAGCAAGGGACTCTTGGTTTAAAACAATAAGCCTTTCAGAAATTCTAACGCTAGGACAATCATGAGGATATTCCATTAGTTGAAATAACTCGGTAGCGAGGTTGAAAGTGAGGATTCCCCGGCCTTTTTCTAGTGATACACACCAATACACCTTCCCATTGAAGAATGTTGAACATTTATCATAAAAACGAATAGATAGCAAGGAAATTCCAATTTTCTCCAAGCATTTGATCTTAGGTTATATACGTGGGCTATCTTTTTCAGACCATGAATTCTAACAACCTTAAAATCCATGGTCGTCTTATCAAATCCAAAACCAGCCAAATTACGGTTGCCGCCACAATGCATGTGCAGGGTAGGGAGTTTTTTCACCTCCAACAATGAAGGATTAACCAACATAATTTTACCAAAATCATTATAATGAAAGCACAGTATGCCATTACAAATACCCACCAATTCTGGACGTACGGGGATACCAGGAGAACACGTCAAAGACAAAAGCTTAAAAGTAAACCATTTATAATCGGAAGCTTCTCGATTATCATCAAATAATATATTATTAACGCTTCTAGAAGATGATGATGTTTGTTTATGATGATGATGATGATCATCATCATATAGGCATACGTCTAGAAAAGGTCGATCCAATGATGCATCAAAAACCACGAAACACATAGCAAGAAAACTAGTGTCCTCCTCCTGGCTGCTACTCATGTTGTTGAGGAGGTGTTTGTACATGAAACGATCACTTTTAATGAGATTAAACCAGGATTTACTAACCGTCTTAAATCGGATGATTGATTTCACCGGTATCTTAACAAGGATATCCTCAATGATTTCTTCTGGAATATGGATATCCTCAATGATTTGTCGAAGATGACGACTCCCCATCTTAATTATTTGTTCCTTCCTTCCGATCCGATGTATTATGATTAGGGTTTATGATTAGGTTTCTTTCCTTTCAATTTATAAACAGATCATCGAGGTGGGCTTGAAAAACAAATTGTCCATCGGAAAATAAGAAAACAAAAATAAAATTTGTTTTAGATCAATTTGAGTTAGAACTCGATCAACTCTTTTACTAATCGGCCGGACCCTCAGACCATTGCGTCCAAATTGGAGTCCAAGTTTTTAACAGAAGCCTTGTTTTTTTTTTTTTTTTTTTTTTTTTTTTTTTGTGTGTGTGTGTTGTTGTTGTTTAGAATAGCCTTGTTTTTCCATTTTATATTATTACTAGTAGACGTTAACGCCGTGCAATGCACGGCAGGCCCAGTATGGCAGGCCCAACATGTAATATTACAAACGGCTAAATGTTATCTATAATTTGAAAATGCAGATATTATTTGGGTTTTTCACCTATACTAATTAACAGAAAAAACTGAGAAATTAATAACCAAAGAAATAACTCCAAACAATGTCGGGCTATACATTAACAACCGGAGTAGATAATGTCACACTTCATAAGTACAAAAGTTGGAGCAGTTTCTAGGGCCCCATACCAGACATACATTCATTTAGATAATAGGATTCTCTTGGCCATACATAAGTACCACTAGTGAAAGAAACAGCTGTAAGAAAAGGAGAAAAAATGAATCGAGAACTTACACATTTGATAAATAAAAAAAATACACTGTTTTTTTCAATTGTTGTGTCGAAATCGAATCAAAATCGAAAATATTCGGTTGATTGAAATCTAAAATCGAATCCGCAATATGCCTTGGAGTAATAAAATAAATCAGTATCGAAATATACACTTTGTTGTGTATATTCAATTGTTGTGTCGAAATCGAAGCGAGAAATCGAAAATTTCCGTATCATTGAAATTTAAAACTGAATCCGTACTGTCTATTGGAAGCACTAAAAATTAACCGTATCGAAATATATACTTTGGTTCGATTTACGTAACGTAGAGTCGAATTAAAAAATTTGATTTATATATAAAGCTTACCGAAATTCCGGTTATTATCGAAGGGAAAACCGAATAAATGATGTTTTAAAAAAAAATATTTGATAAAAAAAATACACGGTTTTATTCAATTGTTCTGTCGAAATCGAAAATTTTCGGTTGATTGAAATTTAAAAATGAATTCGCATTGTCTGTTGGAAATACTAAAAATGAACCGTATCGAAATATAAACTTCGTAGTGTATATTCAATTGTTGTGTCGAAATCTAATCGAGAAATCAAAAAATTTCGGTGGATTGAAATTTAAAATCTGAATCCGCATATTTATCTCTTGGAAGTCTAAAATTAATCAGTATCAAAATATACACTTTGTTGTGTATATTCAATTATTAATGTCGAAATCGAATCGAAAATCGAAAATTTCGAGTTGATTGAAATGTAAAAGCTCGAATCCGCATTATCTGGAGGCACTAAAATGAACCGTGTCGAAATATACCCTTTTGTTCGATTGATGTAACAGAGAGTCGGGAAAAAATTCGGTTTATATATAACGACATAACCGATATCCCGTTTTTACGAAGGGAAACAAAATGACCCGTATCGAAATATACACTTTTTTTGTGTATATTCAATTGTTAATGTTAAAATCGAATTGAGAAAGCAAAATTTTTGGTTGATTGAAATGTAAATCTGAATTGAATATCTTTTTGGATGCACAAAAATAAAACCACTTTGGTTCGATTTATGTAACGGAGAATCGGGAAAAAATCGGTTTATATATAACGAGATAACCAAATCCTCGGTTTTACCGAAGGAAAGAAAAATTGAATCAGACGAAATATACACTTTGTTGTGTATATTCAATTGTTAATCAATCGAACCGAGTAATCGAAAATTTCCGGTTGATTAAAATGTAAAACCGAAGCCGCATGATTTGTTTGTTGGAGGCACTAAAATGAAGAATCAGATCGAAAATATACATTTTTATTCGCTTTATGTAACGGAGTGTCAGAAAAAAAAAACCGGTTTATATATAACGAGATAACCGATATCCCGGTTTTTACCATAGGGAAAAATAAAATTAACCGTATCGAAATATACACTTTGTTGTGTCGAAATCGAATCGAGAATTCAAAAAAATTTGGTTAATTGAAATGTAAAACTGAATCCACAGTGTCTATGGGATGCACAAAAAATGAACCACTTTGGTTCGATTTATGTAATGGAGAGTCGGAAGAAAAAATCGGTTTATATATAACGAGATAACCGAAATTGGTTTTTACCGAAGGGGAAAGAAAAATGAACCGTATTGAAATATACACTTTGTTGTGTATATTCAATTGTTGTGCCGATATCGAATCGAGAAATCGAAAATTTCCGATTGATTGAAATGTAAAACTGAATCCTCAAGGTCTGTTGGAGGCACTAAAAATGAACCGTATCGAAATATACACATTGGTTCAATTTATGTAACGGAGAGTGGAAAAAAAGAAAATTCGGTTTTTATATATAACGAGATAACCGAAATCACGGTTTTTACCGAAAGGAGAAAAGAAAGAAAAAAACTGCTGCAAAAAAAAAAAAATAAAAAAAAAAAATCGGTAAAAAAAAAAACATTAACGAAATATACACTTTGTTGTGTCGAAATCGAATCGAGAATTCAAAAAAATTTGGCTGATTGAAATGTAAAACTGAATCCGCATTGTTTGTTGGACGCATAAAAAATGATCCACTTTGGTTCGATTTATGTAACGGAGAGTCGGAAAAAAAATCGGTTTATATATAACGAGATACCGAAATCCCTGGTTTTTACCGAAGGGGAAAAAAACGAACCGTATCGAAATATACATTTTGTTGTGTGTATTCAATTGTTGTGCCGAAATCGAATCGAGAAATCGAAAATTTTCGGTTGATTGAAATGTAAAACTGAATCCGCACTGTCTATTGGAGGCACTAAAAATGACCCGTAACGAAATATACACTTTGGTTCGATTTATGTAACGGAGAGTCAAAAAAAAGAAATTGATTTATATATATAACGAGATAACCGAAATCACGGTTTTTACCGGAAAAAAAAAAAAAAAAATTAGGTGCCTTAATAGAGCCCCTTAGCTCTTAATAGATATAGGAAATAACGAGGATTATTTCACCCCGTATACATGTCTTGCATGTAAATGTATTTTATAAGCATTCAGTTTATTTTGTCTAATGCCCATAATACACAAACATTATATTTAGCAAAAGACAGTATTATTACACAAGTTCATTGTTATGGTTCAAAGTCATAACATCATCACAACTTAACACTCCTTTTCTTTATTCTTGATTTTCTTGATTGGACTTTCAAGTCCATAACTTGCTTCTACTTTTTTTTCCAGCAGTATTGGTGGTCCATGGATTAACTTCAGCTGCACCTTCAATTGACTTATTAACGGTGTCGGCATTGAGATGGGAAGAAACATTTTTGGCCTTGGTCGAAGCTTGAGTAGATGGCCGGGACTCTTTGGGGCTAAAAAATGGCATTTTCACTGTTGATGGTGTTAGGTGTAGTGCCCGAAAGACAATTATTGGTGGGTCGTCAAACCACCAAAGATAAATCACCTACAACCTCTATAGCTAATATAGTAGAAGTAGGGGTCGAACCCACAGGGAACGGTGAACTTATTTCTTCTAAAATTCATAAAACAAAATATATCTGAGTTTTTATCTAATTTCCTAAGAATAAAATAAAAATAAAATAAAATATAGAAGAACTCCAGCTAACTAATTATTTCCCCCTCAATTCACACGATTGATCATCGATTCAAGGATGACTCGCTAAATTATTAATAAATTGGTTATAGTTGACCGCGACCACGCATCAACCAATCTCTCCTAAACTCGATAATCAAGACACGGTCGTTAATTATTCTCTAACCGGAAGACACCCCTAGACACGGTCATAGGAGTTTGGAATCCCGGAAGCATTAAGATTTGAGAGACCCAATTCAAGGTATTAATCCAACCGGACTAAGTTTAACCTAGGTTATCTATTTCCACAACAGGGAATCCTACGAGCTACGAACCGTGATGTGTGATTTTCAATATATAATCACCAAATGCTACCGCAAGCGCACGACTTATCGAGTAGTACTTAGGATGTCGATCCCACAGGGACTTGTAGTCAATCACCAAACAATTCCGATTTATATAGACAAATCAAATATTTGTAGGTTTTTCTCTAAAAATCCTAAAAATAAAGAAAATAAAGAAAATATAACTACAAGCCAAGAACTTCAAGATTTAGGTAATAGGATTCAAGGTTTAGAGGCATTTCTTGGATTTGGATCCACCACTGCGCGTTGTTTACATAGAATTTCAACAATCTCTCTATCAATATGAATCTTCCATTTATGAAGACCAATTATCAAATATTACACGTAAACATTCTTTCGAACTATTATCGTGATTGTACCTAGTTTTATCCAACATTCAATTTCCTACAATGATGAATAAAATTAGGTCCATTGAATTACCATAATTAAAGGGCCACTTTAGGTTTAACCTAATTTTCATTCAAGAAATCCCTAAAGATTCGATCTTGGTTTCTAGGTTATCGATTAATTAATACTTTTTCTCATCATCAATTAATCGAATGGAGTTTCTCATGCAATCCTACAGTCATTCACTCCTTGAGATATTATTTCGGAAAATTACATGAATAAGCATACAAGATCAAATTCATAAACATGACAAAAATCCTATCATTGAAAAGATTGTATCTTTAAAACTATATAATCATCGCCGGGCTTTTCCTAATCCAAGAAACCAATATTTACTCTCATAACATATCAAGATTCCAAGATTCAACCATATAATTCATACTTTGACAAGAAAAATAAATAAATAGAATAAAGGAGAAAGGAGATAGAAAGAAACCGTCAAAGTATTGCATAAATAATCAAACTCGAAAAAGCCTCGTTCTTGAATTCTTAAAACCTAAAATCCTTGTTCTTGGGGATGGGAGATGATGATAGAAGAAAGGAGGAGTAGAGTCGCCTCTCTTGATGAATAATGCGTCCATCATCATTTTCTTTAATTTAAGGAAATTATTTTAGGATAAATAGGAATTTTCCTTAATTTAAATTGTGTAATTTATCTCCTAAAATAAAATTCCTAGAAAATAGGGAGATAATGGCGTGTAAATCTTCTTTCTCCATCCAAATTTGCGCCATCATCTTGAGATTACGTTGGAAATATTCTCCATCAATCAAAACATTTCGTTGGCCTGCAATCTGAATAGTTTCCGCATTTTTTCACACCCTGTTCCATACTTTCACACCTGGGTGTGATTCTTCATGCCTTCATGACTTTGACTCATTTTTAGCTCATTTTCATTGCTTTTTATGCTCGGATTAATCATATCTGCAAAATATCAGAGCCACAGCAGTAATCTAGTCCAAAAGAAGCAATTTATCATACGAAAATCATAAAATAGGCATTAAAACAGGCCAAAACGATCCAAGAATAACCACATATGGTGGACTTATCAAACCGGCAGGTAATGTGTTGTTTACCACTAAAACCCAATCTTTTCTGGCAACCAGAGCCATCCCTGGGGACAGGCCAACAAGGCCGCGGCCTAGGGTCCTCCACCGAAACTTGTAATTTTAGGACCCACGTTTTCATGTAATAGTAGAGATATTTTAGATTTATTTTTATTTTTTACTCAAATTAAAACACTGATAAGACTCAAATTTATAGCCGAATTCAGTGAAAGGAAGTCTAATTATATTCCATTACCTTTTTCATATTATTTTTCACAGAGTCGAAGGCCTTAAAATTTTTTTGGCCTCGGGCCTCTAATTACACAGGGACGGCCCTGCTGGCAACCACCTAAGATCGATTTTGGTGCTAGATCAAAATAACCATTTAATTATCGCGCGCCAACAACTAAATGAATAATTCTAATCCTATGTGAAATCAGAAAACAGACAAATACTAACAATCAAACGAGGTGAAAAACGTTTAGATCTCACAACCACATAAAATTGAGGGTTCAACAATCAATTAACCGGAATATAAACTAACTACTCGTTAAAAGATTTGGTGAAATGATAATAATAATAATAACAAAAGCAATTGTACCTCAACAATGAAAAGGAAGACAAGAAGTTGCCGGCATTGTGCGCAGCTTTATATTCTTCTTCCCGTCCGTCTACTCTGTTCCCCTTTTTTTTATTATCCAACCTAACTAATAATATATGCTCCCTTACGTAATACATGAAAACCCCTTTTTTTTTTGGAATTCTAGTATTGGGCCAAAGCCCAATTATTTACTAAAAGATAAAATCCTATCTAATAATAATAATAATAATAATAATAATAATAATAATAATCAGGTCCTCTAATAATAAAAGAAATCCGATGTGACTTAAGAGAGAAATCCACGGTTGGTTTTATTAGGCTTTGTCTTCTTTTCATTAGTCGGGATCTCGACATAGGCGAAAAATGAAATTCACGCGTTTTTGAAATGGCGCTTTCCTCCTTCTCCCACAAAACTTTCAAGCATTGCTCTATACGTCCGAATTCCTCCATCATCCTTCCGAAATTTCTTAAAACTCGAAAATCATCAAAAATATACCCGAAACAGAGCATCTCCCGACAAAATAGATATATAATAAGCATAGAAAAATCCCATAAAATACAGTCTCATCACTCCCCCACACTTAGATTATTACTTGTCCTCAAGCAATGCACTCTCATCCCCAAATAAAAATAAAATAAAATGCATGAACCTAAATCCTATATGAATGACCTAAAACTATATGAATGCAAAGCACCAAAAGAATTCCATCAATGACGCCCGTCCAACTGTCTCATCAACCTCATATTCCATAATGCATGCCAAATGGTAATCAAGCAATATACTCACACACTAGTGTTCACATACTCACTTTAACTCACTCGATCATAAACTTTAAAGTGGTAAAATAAAAGAGTCCTAACTTGTCCTCACAGATAAACTCTCATTATACTACATAGGGACAATTCACACACTCTCAAAAATCAACACACAACCAAAGCATTACCATAGGTTTGCATATCCATCAAATCTCCACCACTATGCATTCAAATCCAATACACAAATCATGATGTCTTTCACAGGGTTGTAACAGGGCTAGGGACTGAAAATAAGGTAGGGAAAAGGGAATATATGGGGCTAAATTGTCAAACAGAATGCATGAATAACCACACCAATAATCACGCAGTCACCAAAAATGATTCCAACTCAAACGGACAACATGGCTACATCACATCTCATAACTCAGAATAGAAGTGCAAACAATATTTTCCAAAGAAGCTTGCAAAAAAGGTTAGGAAACAAGCTACTTCTTCAAATGTAAAACACTTCTGCAATGTAAGCTCTCTTTTATTTCTTTACTTCTTATTTTTTTGCTTTTTTTTTTTCATTTTTTTCTATTACTCTTTTTTTTTTTGCTTTTCAACATTCCATCTTTTTTTTTAACTCTAGATCTTGTAATTCACATCATAACATAATCTCGAGCCATACTCCCTAGATACTCGCTTCTTGGCACTTCTCCAAAGTTTCATGCAACTATTCACACAATCTCTTGACAATAGGGTCAACAAAAGAGGGGTATATCGTAAGAAAAGGTCATGGGTTTATTTTCCGGAGTTTGTCAAAGAAAGGGTCAAAGCAAAAGGGGCTCACTAGGGGTATAAAAATGGGTAGGCTAACAAAAGTGGGTCTTGAAAGGGCTAAATCCTAGGTGCCTCAATCATTTTAGTGCAATCGAACTCGAAAAGTGTGGTCTCAAATGCATGTCAAAGCAAATTCTAGAATGACATTGGAAGTGTGGATACCACTCAAAGGAAAAATGAGCGAGTGCGCTCTTTGGCTAGGTGAAATCCTCACTTTTAAGTGGCATTTCATTAGGGCTCAATGATTTTACATCCAAAGTTCACAAACAAGTGACCTAAGGTGAGTGTGTATCAATAAAAGTGTGTGTTTGCATTGATCAATTACCGTTTGATTATTGTTACTTCACATGAAATTTACATGAGAAAGTTGGTGTGTCATACTTTGCATACTCGGTGCTATGAGGTCCTAAAATGTCCTAAAAATGCAATTCTAATATGCAAATGCATGAAAAGCTCCCCCACACTTAAATCATACATTGAGTACTATTGATCACAAATTGTTGAATTGATATGACCGCATACATTAGTTCTTTGTGCTTGAGGTGACCTATCTATGCTTAATTTTCTGAATAATTGTTGACATAGTTTGAGTGGAAATGTATGTGTGATTATGTGGGCTACGTGTTATGTGCTTCCTCCACTGTCCTATCCTTGTAGTATGTGGTGATTATTTTGGACCCAGATGGGGCCTTATGATGAGACGATATTATTGGCCTAAGTGAGGCCTTATTATTGTGTGTTTACTTTAGGTCCAGGTGGGACCATATTTGATTACTTGGTTCAGGTGGAACCTTATATTGGAGGTGACTTAGTTTCGGTGGGATAGGGACAGTGGGGTGTTTGTGTGTGCTAGTTGACTTATAGTGTGTATTTATGCATTGGGTTGATGTTGGACATACTGTTCTTGTTGGTTGCTATATTACTAAGTAGTTGGATATATGACTTGTTGATTGTTTTACATGTTGGTAATATCATTGAGGTGGTTTGTAGTCGCCAGTACTCACTGAGCTTGTTTAAGCTCACCCCTTATTTTTAACACATTTCAGGTAGATCAGTGTAGCGGGTAGAGTTCCTAGATACGTGTGTCGATCACCCGCAATGATGAATCTTCCTCAAGATGTTAAGACAACGTCTCACCAGTGTCAAGAATTTTATTTTATCTTGTTAGTACTCAGACTCATATATTTGTTGAAATAAATGCATCATGTGATGCACGTTTATATTTATTTTGTTCATTCTTCAAAAACAAACTCTTTAACATTTTTTTTTGGGAACAAAAGTGAATTTGGATGGTTACGAGTGTTTTGAATAATTGAAGAACCTTTGGAAAAACCCCTTTTTTTTTTGGAATTCTAGTATTGGGCCAAAGCCCAATTATTTACTAAAAGATAAAATCCTATCTAATAATAATAATAATAATAATAATAATAATAATAATCAGGTCCTCTAATAATAAAAAAATCTGATGTGACTTAAGAGAGAAATCCACGGTTGGTTTTATTAGGCTTTGTCTTCTTTTCATTAGTCGGGATCTCGACATAGGCGAAAAAAGAAATTCACGTTTTTTTGAAATGGCGCTTTCCTCCCTTCTCCCACAAAACTTTCAAGCATTGCTCTATACGTCCAGAATTCCTCCATCATCCTTCCGAGCTCTTAAAACCTGAAAATCATCAAAAATATACCCGAAACAGAGCATCTCCCGACAAAATAGATATATAATAAGCATAGAAAAATCCCATAAAATACAGTCTCATCAATTATCTAATTGTTTTTATGACATAATTAATAATTCATCTTATTATATGCATGTATGCTTATAATTAAGACACTGCTGAAAACCCTAAGTACCTCGTTTATGTAATCACATAACTCAGTGTATGGCTATACACAAGAGGATTGAGTTAGTGAGATATACTTAAAATTAATTTAGTCCGTAGCGTTTATTAATCTGAGTACGGGTCTCAAGATTAATTTGCTAATAATGCGCCTGAACACTTTAGGTGTGACAGTCTTATCCGGACTGCCGGTAATAGGTACTAGTGGGGCATTTATATATGATGATAATCATATAGGGCTGGACCGGTTTGATTTGAGTTCTCGATATAATTCCGTGATCAAGAAGTCTTATCGAATCACAAGATGATCATATATGGATTCATCTCAATCCTGGCGTAATCACAGACAACTGCTTAGACTATGGTAGAGTTTGATGTGTTAGTAAGGATCACTTCAGTATGTGGTCCGACACTTCTCGTTGGCTCTATTCGGAATGAGTGAGTAGTTTGTGCTATCACGTATATGGAATCCATTCCTTCCTCGGGAAGTAGATGCATAGCCTCTCCACTTATTTGTTAATCCTAAAGCGACCGATGCGCGCAGCTCATATTATATTAGTTATGAACTATTTGGTCACTAGGGGGTTAATGGTAAATAAGGATAAGAGGTTTCGAGAAGGGTTTACGGAAATATCCCGAATCGTAACGAACAGTCTACGGAGGATTTATCCGTATGTAATGATTATATCAGTGGGCGTTTATCGACTCATAGTTGAGTGTAAGTTTATATCTATATTTGACAGAGTTCGATTTGGGGTTTATGGTGGTGTAATCCCGAAATTAATAGATTAAATATAATTGTTCGGTCCGATTTAATAATTTTATTCAATTTATTGTAAATTTCTTGAATATGGGTCCATGGTCCCCGACGTGACTCTAATATAGCATATACGTTTTCTCGTCGTTTCACCTCAATTATAATTAAATAGTTGGATTGGACTATTTAATCGATATGTGGTTTAATTGTTTAGTTGGACTAGATAATTAAATACATGGAAAAGAAATTTTTCGTGGACTCGGCCCAACGTGTGTAAAATGTGTGTGGCCCTTATTTCTAGGGTTTTGGGGCGCATTTTGTAAGTATTATTTAATTGTTGGGAAATTAGTTTTCTTGGATAATTATTTAATATATGATTTAATCATTTATTTGTTAAGTGATAAAGCATGGAATATTAGATAATAATATTTATTTATCCTAATTTGTTTGGGATATATTATATATTTATCTTTTATTTTAAATAAGGATTAATTTAATAATTATCTGTTAATTATTAAATCCTTGGAGGACAATGATTACTCTCATATATAAAGAGAGTTCTCCCAAGCCTTTTGGAACACATTATTTTTGAAATATTGGGAAGTATCAAGGCTTAGAATTTTCGGCCTTGGGTTCTTTGGGTTCGAGTTTAGAAAACTTCAGGTTTTCTAAGGTAGCATATCGAGGAGGTCCGGCGGCTTGAAACACCATCCACCTGGTGGTGCTTGGAGACACACGTTGGAAGACTTTGGCTTCTCAACTAGGCTCTCATCTACCTCGGATTGGATTGACCTTTGATCTTGGCGTTTTGCACCATAAAAAGGTTGGTATCTAAACCCTTCGTAGGTTAGATCTATTATCTTATGTATTTTGGTTGTTAGATCTAGATCAGATATTTATTCCGCTGCGTAATCGGGTGGATCTTTGATCCATCCGGCGATATTACATCTTACAAGTGGTATCAGAGCCTTTGATCTATCAATCAAAGTATCTGAATTTTAGATCTAGGAGTGGAAAAATCATGTGTTAGCTTGTTTTTCTTTTTTTGTTGGTATTTATATGCATCGAAAATTAGTTCATGTATGTTGCCTTGTGATTGTCGTGGTTGAAGAGATGGATTGGGGTTGGTATTATTTACCCGTAGATCTATTTTGTAGCTCTTTTGATTAGTATCAATTGAGCATAGGACTTGTATTTACTTCATGTCAATCGAAAATAATGTAAAAAGATGCAATCTTTGTAATTTATTTTATATATTCCGGGCTCGAAATATGAAGATCTTGAAGAAAAGATGAAGATCAAGGCGAAACCCAAGGTATGAATGAGTAGAAACGCTTAAAAACCCTGGAAAAAAAATTTGTTTTTTAAGGCTGAAACAGCCTGTTGCGTCGCTTAATCTGCGCCGCTATAAGCTGAAAACCCTGTTTTTTTATGAAAAGGGCGGGAGCAGCACTTACTGCGACACCTGCTGTCACCGCAGATGCTGAAGACCTTATTTGATTAGGGTTTTGTAATGTAGGCGGCTGTAATATTTTTTTTTGTAATCTGTTTTAATTTTTTTTTTAAATGCCGACAGCAAAAAAATAGTAATAATAATAAAAAATAAAATAAAAATATATATATATTTTTTTTTCTGGAAAATAATTAATAAACAGCCAAAAATATGAAAAAAAAAAATTTATGAAAAGGGTTTTAATTATAATAAATTGGTTTTATTTAATTTAAAAAGATCTTTCTCCTCTCGGGTGTTCGTGGTTCGTGATCCGGCGGTTTGAGTTTAAGATTCGAAGTTCAAGACTCGAAGATTAGTTTAAGTTTTTACTTTTCCTTAGAAAATAGGTTAGTCGGGGTACCAACGGTCCATCTCGATGTTTATTTTTTCCGTTATTTTTTTCGTGTATTATCGAAAATTGTGTGATATAACCGGAAATTTCCATGACATGCATCTTCATGATTCCACTCCAATGCATACACGTAGCTCTTTAATTTCGAATTAATTAGGCGTGTATAACTCGTATAATCAGTTTAAAGGCTTATTTAATTAATATGTGGTAGTTAATAAATAAGTAACTTATTATAAAAACCGAGGAACCGGGTTTTGTCAATCGTTACGATTTTAGTGATGGATTCTCGGTGAATCCCATTTAGATAAATCGTTGAGTTTTCGGTGATGGCTTCTCAGTGAACCCACCTTAAACAGAAACGAGATTGCGCTTTGGTTGATAATTTAGAAATTGGAAAATCATAGTACATGGGTTCGGAAATGGTCTGACCATGGTTGGGTGAGTTCAACCGAGCTTCGGCTCAATCGAGTCCCCTCCTCGTGTGATGTACGCCACAGTGGTTCGACAAGACTTAGCATAGCCGATAAGCCTTCGGGCTAAACGGGGATTCTCTTGTCGGATCAGACTGAACTGTCACACATGTTCCAACGAATAAGACGGCGTAGGCTTGCCTACTTAACCGACCCTGTTCGGAGTACTTTGATTTATTGTTTCTTATTGTCAAAACCGAAACCGCAATCAGTAAACCCACCACTTTATCAAAATATGAGTGGGAGCAGGGAAGACGACAGCCGACCCCATGGCCTCTACTATAGGTGCAAGCACGTGAGAGAATGGTGACGCCTCGTGCCGCTTTGATTTTGGCCCCCTTCGGATGGTGTTCACCGCTATCAAAATTCAAGGCTTGGTCTCCGAAAGGATAGGATTTCGGGTACTCGTCAACATCGACCGCCGCCTCCGTAGGCATACTCGGGGCGTACTCTGAGATCTGATATAGTAGGTCACACTCATTAATGGTATTTTAGAAATATCTTGGCTAGAAAAAGGAAGGTAATCAATGATTAAAGTCCGGGATGTCTGATTCTAGTAGGATGTTCAATTCCCAATGTTTAATCATTAAGAGAGATTGTCTCAGTTTGACCGTCATAGTGCTGATATCGACCCTTTCGGACAGTACTATGCGAGGTTAAATCCTTGGAATGGTAGGATAGCCTTTTAACAAGTTTATTATTCCTAAAATAAAAATCTAGTAGTGAAAATTTATTTTTTGAATTTACCTTTCTGTCATGTTTATTTTACAACTTTAATCTCTAGGCTACGAAACTGTTAGTAATAGGACTTCATTAAAAATGTGGAATTAACAAGTACATTGTAATTATCAAAAGAATGCAGTTAATTTTTTGGAAGAGATTTTTCCTTTGAGCCTTTAAAAACTTAAGTGACATAGTATAGGTATGTCACGGATGTCACTCGTGTTGAACGAGAGACGACCACACTTAGTTTACAAAAGATGATATAGGACTATCAGACAAATTCATTTAGTGAATTTTAAAAGTGTAATTACACAACAAATTTCTAAATTGAAAAATTGGAAAATCATATACATAAGGCGTTGCTAGTTAGACGGTATTTGGAACCGATAAACTAGTGAGAGCCTTAGTCTTATGATTTGTTGTTTTTCTGAATCATTAGAAATGTGTAATAGACTGCACAGGAGTTTCTCCATTTATTGGAAAAACAAGAATAAAGCGTTGCTAGTTAGACAGTATTTGGAACTGATAAACTAGTGGGAGCTTAGTTCTGAATGTTTTTCTAATCTTTGAAAAATCATAAATACAAAGTGTTGCTAGTTAGACGGTATTTGGAACCGATAAACTAGTGTGAGCTTTATTATGATCTCTCAAACCATTTGAACAAAGTGTTGCTAGTTAAACGGTATTTGGAACCGATAAACTAGTGGGAGCTTTGGTCTTATGATTTGACGATTAGAAAAATCGAATAGTCCAAGCTAGTAACACTATCATTGGACATCCCACAGTTCAAGAGTAGTGTCTACTCAAACGAACTGCTAGTTCAAGACTGTTTCCATTTAAGGAAAGTCGAGAATGGGAAAGAATGTTTATACGTGTTAGTCATCTAAACTAAGTAGTTTTAAGGCTAAACCGGAAAATTAATAAATTGGAAATTAGAGGATAAGGAAAGTGATTTCGGATTGCTGACCAATGCATCCTTAGCAATTTTCTCAAAAGCTAAGTTCTTTGGATGAACTAGGTAGCTTTGCATTAAACGATAAATAAAATAGACAACGGGCAGTTATTTCAGATAGACTAGTGGGAGTGATATAAGGAAATGAATCTCGGATTCAATTCTTGAGTATCATAGAAAATTCATTTTCTGTTTTCGGATTCGTTGGAACGAACATATTCATTTTCAATAGGATAATTTGTTTGTCTTATTGACGATGAATATAACATTCGTAGCACGAACCCAAGACTCGGAATTTTGTTTGATAAAGTCAGAACCACTAAGAAATGCTGAATAGGTATATCTAATACATCTTAAACAATATAAACGCAAATGGTTTCCATATTTAGATAAACACTTCTTTATATACTATTAATTTGCATATTCCCTAACGACAAGATCTGCAGACTGGCTTAGGGTGATTCCTATCTCCCAGTCAAAGGAACCCTGTCTCAAAGGAACAATGCCTAAGTTTCCTTTCAATCGGGAAAGGGTAATATATTTAAAGAAGTTACATAGCTTGTTCATATCGACCTTCGGGGTCATATGAAAGATACAAGCTGGTAGGAGTTTTTTCAAGTAGTGACATCTAGTCTGACAACTACTTGAAACTCCAATAAGTTTATCCAAAATATTTGGAGGAAATCTCTGATTCCACCAGAGATAGAGTATTCCATACACAGAAATAGGTTATTGCATAGTCTTCGGGACTGATGCTCGGCCTGCCTCCCAGTGAAATGTTTTCACTAAGGGATACACCATAAATTTGCCTTATATAGTTATTGATGTGCTACGATACGCTGCTGAACTCATTTAAGATATTGGTTGCAAAATAACGGTTTACGTTGTAATGAAAAACTGAGAAGTCTACCTAAAAGATGCCTACGCATTTGTGGATAAGGAGTGAATTCGGTTCACCCCACTTCCGTGAATATAAACATTTATTGAATGTAGGACTGGAAATCTTGCGTACACGTTCAGATCGTGAAATATCTTAATACATTGAGTAAAGGTTGATTATAAAACTCGTAAAATCAGAGAATGACGGTTATACTGTCAAACTCGGTCTGATAGAGCCTACAAATCACAGCTTTGGATCTTGAAGTATTTGTACTCAAGATGTTACTAACTGATTTGTTCAGTCCACATCCAACACCGGCAGTTGGTGATAACGCTAATAAAAACTACTAAACTAGATCAGTATATCAATCCACCCCGAACGTAGTGGGAGTATGGTTTGTCCATTACCCATTGCGGGACCTTACGGTCTGTAGGGTAGATTGATGACCTATAGTCCTTCGTGGGCTGTATAGGATCCTGATCATAGAGGTTGGTTTAAAAGCCATAACCCTGTGAATGGAGTTTGATACTCAAGTTATTTTGAAACTCTTGTAGAACCACCTGAGTATCTCAGGCCCAGTGGAAGTAATTGGAACTACACGGAGAAGAGTCGAATGAATAGGAAAGTTTAACTTTCAACGCAAAGCTGAGTAATTTAGGGGTGATTCCTAAAAGGTAGAGAGTTAACAAGACCGTGATCTCTCTTACCACTCGGTCTTGCTTGATTTCGCCGTCGGCGAGAAATAGGGGTGATTCCCTAAGACTTCCTTGCCGAACAACGGAATTTGAACTCATTCGAGCGATGAATGGTTTTAGCTAAGAACAAACAGATTCGTTACAAAGCAGAAAATAGGGGTGATTCCCTAAGATATTTTTGCGAGATTAACGGTATCTTAATTTATTCAGAAAGAACCTTTGGCAGGATGCTTGCCATAGCTTATATCCTTTGGGGATTAAAGCAAACCTCTAGATCATTTCAAAGTCATATATATATATATATATATATATATATATATATATATATATATATATATATATATATATATATATATATATATATATATATATATATATATATATATATTATGTGGACTTGACCAAAGATGTTGATAAGTCTTTCGTAGATCATGCATCAATATTAGTAAAGTAGTATGTAGATTAGTGTTTGTGAATGGTAACATCTAAACTCGTATTTGAAACAACATGGTGTGTTATCTCAAGTCGAGGCTAACATGCCATCGGGCTATTTTCTAAATAATTTGACTCACTCGAATTTTCAAAAATAAGCAATTGGCAATCCTATTCATTCATCTCAATGGTTAAGATGTTCTTGCATAGAGGAATGCAACATTCAACGATGTAGTCTACCCTACCTCTCAGGAATGCTTGTCTAAACCTGCGAATGAATACTAAATGGGATGTTTAGTGAATCCTCAAATCTCTTCGGAAGAATGAGGAATAATATGCTAGTATATTCAGGTGCAAACTAGAATATAAGTGCTAACACTGATTCTGGCTTTAGTTCAGATTGAGGATGATCGTTAAATCAATCTCGGTCTCAGTGTTTACTCATGTGATAAAGTATTATCCAGTAAGCCAATACCACTTCATTGTGAAAACATTGGAGAGGTAGCTCATAAGGATTTTGCAATCACTAGAGGTCATAAGCATATTAAAATCGTACCACCGGATTAGATGGAAAGGCGACGTTTCGATCCCAAAGATTGACTCAAGCCGACAACCTACCTCGATCGCTGTACCAAGTCATATGGTATTCGGATTCTAAGTGCGCTACTGGTCACCGACCTACCTGCGCGGCACACTCCGGTCGTGCTTGGAAGGATGAATTACTAAGATGCGCTTGGAGGGTATGAATCTTGGGGATATGTCTCACTTGTTTTGAGCAAGTGGGAGAATGTTGTAGATATAGATATAAAGGGTGTGCTCTAAAACAATTAATCCACTTGCCTTTCGTGCAAGTGGGAGATTGTTAGGTGTAGTGCCCGAAAGACAATTATCTAAATGTTTTTATGACAGAATTAATAATTCATCTTATTATATGCATGTATGCTTATAATTAAGACACTACTTGAAAACCTACTACGTACCTCGTTTATGTAATCACATAACTCGGTGTATGGCTATACACAATAGGATTGAGTTAGTGAGATGTACTTAAAATTAATTTAGTCCGTAGCGTTTATTAATCTGAGTAGGGGTCTCAAGATTAATTTGCTAATAATGCACCCAGAACACTTTAGGTGTGACAGTCTTATCCGGACTGTCGGTAATAGGGTACCTAGTGGGGCATTTATATATGATGATAATCATATAGGGCTGGACCGGTTTGATTTGAGTTCTAGATATAATTCCGTGATCGAGAAGTCTTATCGAATCACAAGATGATCATATCCCCAAGAAAATAATAAAAACTGACCTTTTTTTCCCTTCCTTTTGAGGAAAAAACAAAAATAAAAAGAAAACAAGACACGTGTCGGCTCTACAACAGTCATTGGAAAATGCCTGCATGGCCTCCTGTGGGATGAGCAAATTCTTGCTCTTAATAGTAGATAGATGTAGATGTAATATTTATTACTTTTCCTACGTTTTTGCTGAGGGACAGAATCCTATTATCAGTTTATTTAATCAAAGTACGAGCTGGACTACTATTGTTTATCACTATAACCCTATACTTCTACGTCAAGTGGCATCAGAGATTAGGGCTTTTCCCTTTGCTTCCGATGACCGATCATGACAGTAGCAATGGCCGAGACTTCATCGGAGAACGGGACTCGATGGTCCTCGGGTCAACAGTTACTAAATTAGGGCAAGATGTGGAAGAATTGAAGCTGATTGTTCATCAAGCCGTTCGAGGCCTGCGACAGGGGGCTGCAAAAACCACCGAGTCTCACCCAGAACACCTCCTTTCCCACACACCGGTGATCACTGACAGACCTAAACCTAACCTTGGAAACGGCGGCAGAAAGCTGACGGACATTACCTAGGCTATACAGATCCTAACCGACAGTGTATCGGGTCAAACTGTAGTGCTAGTATGGTGAGTCAGGTGTCGAATCCTCAGGGAAACGTATGGTAATTCAAAGTGTGGCTAAACACCAAGAAGCTATTATTAACTCAATCTAAGTCGCAATTTTTCTTTTTTTTTTTCTATTTAGTAACCTTAAAACAGTAAATAAATGCATAAAACTAAAACAGATATATATATATATATAGATACATAAATATATATATATAAATATATAGAAATACATATATATATATAGATATAAATATATATAGGTACCAATACAATATATAAGATATAAATACTAGTAATATTATAAAAGACTAGCCAAGAATATGTCAATTGAATCAGTATCTCTTTTTAGTAGAAATAGATGTGCTCGATCTTTCCTTTTTTAAGGTGAATCAATTATATATGAATCGGTGTATTCTAAGCTAGACAACTCCTCCTCACACGAAGCGTATGAAATTGTCATATGTCAAATTGTCATCGATTTAATCTCCACAACCGCCCCATGCTAATCTTAGTTAGTCTCGAACAAAAACCAGTACAAATCTACCCCGGATAAAAGAGGTTATTCCGTTTGTCGACGGCCGATGTTATTCAAGAGGCTCCGGTTGTCGAGCGGATCGATTTAACACAAGCGGTGTAGTTTTAATCAAACCGTGATTTTAACATTATTATGATCTTGAACACAAATTTAATAAGATTCATCTTTCCCAAGACAAATCGCCCGGGGTAGAAATAGGATTCCGTTGTCACGTTTTCACTCGCCATTTTTACCTCCGGTTTTTCTATCCTTTATCTCATATCCTAACTTCTCCGGTCGGTTTCATCGTTAGGTTATATGTTGCGATTCATCTTGGTTAATTACGTCAATCCGAATATTATCAATACGTTGCAAGATAGAAAAAGATTCATTATAATCGATTTTAATTCAATTTTAACATAGTCATCATCTATTTCCTAAAAGATAAACTAATTCAATTTCATATCTTGGCTAGATATAGAGTTAGCCTAATATCATTATAACTAATATATAGATACTAATAACAACAAACAAACATAAATACATTAAAAGTTGCAGATTACAATTGTAGTGTCGTCAGTCGTATTCTCCGAAAAAGCAACTCCTTTAGCAACAACGAGCGTTGATAAACCTTCTAAGTATTAAAACGATACTTATACTACAAGATTATTTCGACAGTGAGTGTCGTTTACGGTATTTACGAGAACTACACACTAGATTAAGATAATATATATATATATAGAAGTGATATATATATATATATTGGTACAACTCCCTCAAGTGCAAATGAGGAGTATTTATAGAGTGGATGTCAAGGCCGGCGCGGGCGGTGTAGTCGGCGCGGGCGGTGCTACGATGGAGATTCTCTCCCGACAAATCCCCATGTCTTTGGTGGCGAGAGATTCCGGCTCGGGCGGGTTTTTTCGGTTCGGCGGATCTTGAAAAATATCTTTCTTCCGTTTAAATCTTGCTTCGGTTTTAATTCTTCAGTTTTCTATCACACGTACCCTGAAACAGTCAAAAACACGAGCCACAGTAATTTTGATCATAAAAACTATAAGTTTTACTAAAATAATAACGATAATATCTATTTATAATGATTTCGATTTTTATGTGTTTTTAGATATATTTTTATAGAATTTATACGATATTATCGTAAATACGATATAAAAAGTCATATAATATGATTATATTTTTATCATACATCAACTACTCCCCACTTAGCTTTTGATCGTCCCTCGAGCAAAATAAGCGATAATATATAAATCTGTTATAATGCAAACAATATAGCTCTTACAGATTAAATTTCTAACTCAATAGAACGTATCTTTGTCAACATTATAATCATATTAATTTTATCTATCTAAGATTATTAAAAAAATAAAAAGTGTGTATAACTTAATAAATTAGTTATAAATATTATCTAAATGAAATTCTACATGAATTACTTAATAACTATAAAATAAAATACTTAAAATAACTTTGTAATCGCCACTATATGAAATTTCGGAATCAAGGACTAAGTCAAGTAGTTGGCAAAATGGCTTATAACGTTCGTGCTCGTGGTGTTTGGCTAATCGAAAGGATAACAAAGGGAAATCAAAAGAAAATAGAGGCAAGTCGTACGTGCTTACACCTTCAACTTTTGATCAAAAAAATACCTTGATCAGTAACATCCTGACACTGTTTTTTTTTTTTTTTTTTTTTTAACAACAAACATATCCGAACTTATTACCAGAGTCGACTATCTTTCAAGTGTCATGAGGTGAGTACGGATACATCAAAGACTTAATTATTCCAACTTTTTCTTTTAGAGAATAACACTTTTTGTTAATAGATTGCCTTCCGAATAATATTTATTCCAATCTCAAAGATATACCATTATTGAATTTCGATGTCGCCACCGCTATCCATAAGCACATACTAAACTTGCGGGATTTCAAAGAAATGTAGACCAATTTAAGTTAAGGGTCGGTTATATCTAGTTAATCATAATGGCTAATTTCGAGTGAGTGCTTGATCACTCTGCAAGGCTGAGTGGGGACAAAATTGGGAATTACATTCGGGTAGGCTTATTTGGCCATAGTTAGTCAAAGTAATGCCAAAAATCTCATCATTCCTAATCGATTCCAAATTCATACTTGTCTTGAAAACAAAATCATTCTAAAATTTTATTATAATTATAAGTAACTTTTGTCTAATTTCAAAAAAATAATATTTCATACTATTTATCTAGGTATACATACTTAAAATCTTGATAAAAATCTAACATAGATATAAATAATATAGAAATAATATATCGAGATTACTTTACTTAATTAAAAATTTATTCTATCCAAATATATCATTTTATTATAATGATTATATATTATTTCGTTTATTTCCTTAAGATTGATTAAACTAAGTGCATCAAGAATTGATATATTAAATTTATTTTATTTACTAATCAATCTCTACTCCCACTTACTTAATTGGCATCGTCTCGATGTGTAATGAGTAGTAAAAAGTTGGTTTAGGAAATAAAATAAATTTTATAACGGGTGAATATTGTTACGTGTCATATAGACTAGTGTTTATATAATATAGCATATTAAAAACATTAACACAAACAAATATATTACAATATTAAAAGTACAAGTTAACTACTAAATACTACTATAAACTAAAAACTAAAACTAAGTTAATCTAAGTTATTATTAAACTAATTTATTCTAAGTTAATTTATTCTACCATTATTACCTTTTATATTCCTTCCTTACAACCAACATAACTATCTAATTTTCTCCACTTGAAGATCCTCCCGAATATCGACCGTAGTAGCCCTACCGAGGAAGTCGAGTGGAAAGTACTCATCTGTCGCTTCTTTCCGGTACCTAGCCAAACGAACATCGATTAAAAATCGACCATGCAAACGGCATAGGGTGACGGAACGGTCTGCTTCCAAATGCAAAACTAATACCGCTTTACGATTCAATATTCCCCGATCTATAACAGCCCCGCTCGTTATAGCATACAATAGTAACAATTCATCATCACTGAGTTCCGAGAAATCATCAGTTGGATAAACTCGTGAATTGATGAAACGTTTCCAGGTTCTCAAATGGGGAAGTAAAGCGGCAGTGGAGACATCTCTATCCCTATCATAATGTTGGAATAAAACTTGATAAGATTCCGAACATTTGTTAATAAATCCTTCAGCAATGTCAAGTCTCCACTGATACTCATAATGACTAGAGGGTGATGTTTGGACTGGTGGTATATGAAAAATTTGATTGATTACGGTAGAAGTAAAAGGAACAACAGTACCTCTAATTGTAACAGATCAGAATTCCACTTCTACAAGACTAGCCTCTGCAAGTACCGAGTAAAACTCTCTTACCATTGTAACATTAATTCTTCCTCCGGGCATACGACAAAAATAATCCCACCCATCTACATCCATTCTTATGAATGCCCAATTATCCACTTTTCGGAAAATTTAGACCTCTTTCAACCAAAGACCGTGATTGGTTGAAATTACTCAAGAAAGGGTGTGGATTTGCTTCATTCATATAATTGTAAGGAATGGGGTGAAAAAAGCGGATAATGCGAATTAGGAGAGTACGGAGTTTGGGGTATGCGGAGGAGAATAATCTGATAATCGATTTAATGATCGGACATTTTATACGGAATATATAAGAAAACGAGAGGCTTAAGAAGTGAATTGGCAAGTTGAGGAGTGAGCCCTCAGTTTCCTTATATAGAAGTGCCAGAAATAGGTAAGAAACAACCTGAATGAGGTCGGTAGAACACCAGACCGGCGCGGGCCGGTGTAGTCCCGGCGCGGGCCGGTGCTACAGTGCTCGGTCATAGATTTTTGCATTTCAGGATGTTCTATCGAGTTTATTCAATTGTGAATGTATGTAATTTTATCTAAAACAGGGTGGAAAATTCTAATAATACGTAAACAACGAAAAAAAAGCGAAAAGCTACTTGCAGATGTACTAACCACAGAGTACATCAAATTGTCTAAAATAAAAATCAAACCAAAGTATATCGTCGTACATCGTAAAATAGGAAAAGTTTACTTAACTACTCATCTCCATCATAATCCTCATCTTCGTCATAAGATGAGTCAAAATGAGCCGAAAAAGATCCAAACATACTAGAAGTAAAATCAGCCCCGAGAGACTGAGTCGTACTAAAATCATAGTTAAACTGTTGTGGATCCACTGACGTAGAAGCTTGAAATGTAGCCTGAGTTTGCCTCGTCGTCATTGTCACCGAACCTTCTAATCCAAACGAGCCGAGACTCTCTTTGTCACATCTCGCTCACGGAAGTTACTCCTCCCATGCCCATGGATGCATCAAATGAACTCAGTAAACATACTACCCTCGTCCTACGGATGACGGCATATAGTCCTGGAATAAAATCGGTGGTGGGACAGGTGGAATCCAATCTGCATAGTATACGGGTCGCCGACTCGAGGGTAACGTGTAGAAATCTCTGCATATCTGGTTCTATTGCACCGATGAAAGCTCTGTGACCTCTTTGGCCAATCCTAAGATCTTCACCCACTTTCTATTTTGTTCACAAGCTAAGGCTATATTAGCATCGGTTCTAGCCTGAGCTTGAATCATATCTTTGAAACATAGCCTCTACTTGGCTATTCGGCCTTGAAGTGGCTGCGGTCGAGGAGGTGATTGCCTAGAACTTGAGATGTATGAATAGGAGATGGTTGTGGTGGTTCTTTGGCGTTCTTTGGCGGTTGGGATTATTGTAGTTGATTCTACCAAGAGCAAGGCGCTTAGTTTCGACCAATAAGTGGAGCAAAGGTGACATAATCCTATCTCGAGGGTAGTCTTGGGTACTTCATGAAGATCACACAAGGCGAAATAAGATTAGGGAACGGCACGCCCTCCTCGAGTTCTATTATTTACAAAATCACATGCCTTGGTAAAATTAACTTCCTAGATTTATTGGAATGTCATGCACCATAGCCTGTGCCAAAACAACATCCTCACGACCATAAGCACACGAGATGAGCCGAATGATTAACATTATATCCTATAAATTGTTTGATAGCCCTGATGTCCCTTATACAACATCCATAAGGAAACCTATTATCCTTCCAAATCATTGTGGAATCAAAGCGACTGAGCTTCAAATGATTTAGCTAGTAGTCTACCAGGCGTGTCTAAATTCCAAACAGATCGATAATCATCATCCTCAAGTATCTCGGGTAACCCATAAAAAGAATTTATCATGACAGATTGAAGGAAACATTAACCGTCCTAAGAGGATATTTTCTAGTTCATCAAGAGTAGCCATATCATAAGTAGATAAAAGCAGAATAAAATTCGCTACCATTGTGACATTTATGTTACTAGTGCGTTCCATCGCAATTTCCATCCATTCCCTATCTTGAAAGATTTTCTTCACTTCTTCTCCCAAACAGTCAAAATCAATACCACGTTAGAGTGACCCGCACTTACTTGAAAAATCCAAAGATAGGCATTTTTAGCTTCAATACTAGCGGTTTTTTCAAAAGAAACGGCTTCTTCAAGTTCGATTAAAGGTCGCGGTTCATGAACCGGTACTACTACTACAGAGGTTATCTGGTTTTCTTTTCTTAGAGCTTCTCCTAGATGATGAGGCCATCTACGATATTTGGTATGACAAAATAACAACAAAAACAACAACAAGCAACAAACACAAACAAGTACTTAGACCAAATTATAGGAAAAATTAAAATTAAAATTGAAAGCTTGATAAAAATTGAAATGATTGATATATATATATATAGTTACCGTAGAGAGCTAGAAAGAGTAGATAGTTGCCGGAATAAATGGTGGTGCCGCCGAAATTGTGTTGAAAAAGAGAGGAGCTTTGCTTGAAAAATCTATCCTTTTATGGAATGTAGATGAATTTGTGGAGTGGAATGGAAGAGAAGATGATTAATTAAGTAATTTGGGAAAGAAAATTTGGTGAAAAGTGATGAAATTTTTGAAGAAGGGAAAAGGGGTGGGGGTCGGCCTCCTTGGTGAAGAAATGAGGAAGATGAAGATGAAAGTGTGATAATTTTAGGTTATAAAGCTAATGAATCGAATCGAACTCCTATCGACTCGATTTGTTAGTAATTACTCGATTCTCCTTTTTTTTTTCTTCTTTTTTATTTTTTTTTTTGTGTAATAATTTAGATTGTATCATAAAAATATTTTTATAAAATCATAAAATTATTTAATGATAAAATAAATTATTACGATTTTTTTAAAAGCTTTTTAAAGAAAATATTTTTGGTATGATAAATTTTAATTCTATCATATAAACCATATATGATATAATCATAAATTTATCATAAAATTTTTAGGAAATTTTTGAAAATAAACATAAGAGAAAGAAAAAAAATTTAATCTAATTCTACTCCTCTCATCTTTAAATCTTCAAGATTTCTATAGTAACGGTCCATCAACCTGATTCCTAGAAATGATGCGTTTGAATTCTCTCTTTGTTGTCCATCGGGATTTTCTGGATAACCACCTAATGCTTCCATCTTAATTACATTCAAACATTCATCCTGGGATTTGGTTGTCTTTGTCCCCACATTTTCCATTATGTTCACTTTTGCCACAAATTCTACATTTCTTTAGAAATCTTGCCTTTCTCTTTATAAAGACTTCTTGAATTTCCATTACAAAGATCCCTTTCTCTCGATTTCGCGTATCAGTTCCTTGTTCAGGTTAGAAACTAAGGCTTCTATTCTAAAGGCAACATCCTTATCTAAACCTAATTTTAAAAGTAAAATAAAAACTTCTATTCTATCTATAAAAGGCATTCCAGTTCTTTTACGTCTATCCGGTAAAAGATTTAAATTACTTAAATTGCATATTAAAAAGTGAATTTAGAAAGATAGTACCCGTAATCGGTGAGTTTAGAATTCTCGCTTCTTAATCCGCTTGGAGGGTCGTTACACTAATATTTCTTCGGTTTGAGGTATCCTTCGCCTTTCACGAATAATTTTACCACTGTGACCATTGGCTATAAAAGTTGTTTTTCCATCGATTAGTTCAACAACTCAGGACTTATAGACTTTAGTTACGTCGTAGGACTCATCCCATCTAGATTTAAGTTTTCCTGGAAACAACTTTAAACGTGAATTGTACAAAAGTACTCGATCACCTACATGGAACTCACGATTATAAATTTTCTTATCATGGAAATCTTTCGTGCGTTCCTTGTAGATTCGAGCATTTTCATAAGAATCGAGTCGAAACTCCTCCGCCTACATTAATCAAGTAATCTATGATCACCAACAACTTTAGGATCAAAATTTAGGAATTTAATAGCCCATAAAGCTCGGTGTTCTAATTCAACAGGAGATGACAAGATTTACCAAAACTAATTTATAAGGAGAACAACCAATTGGTGTTTTAAAAGTCGTTCTATATGCCCATAATGCATCATCTAGTCTTTCTGCTTGAGCTTCTACGATTTGAGTCCACTTTGTTTTCTCACGATTCTTTTAATTTCTCTATTAGACACCTCTACTTGTCCACTAGTTTGCGGATGATAGGGTGTTCCTAGCTTATGAGTTATACCATATTTCTCGATTATCTTAGTAAATGGTCGGTTGCAAAAGTGTGAACCTCTATCACTAATGATAGCCCTCGGAGTGCCATATCTTGTAAATATATTCTTTTTAAGGAACCTTAGCACAACCTTGGTATCGCTAGTGGGAAGAGCTTCAGCTTCTACCCATTTCGAGACATAATCGACCATTACAAGAATCAATCTTTTTCCAAACGATATAGGGAAAGGTCCCATGAAATCTATACCCCATACATCAAATAATTCACATTCTAAAATCGGTTTGCATAGGCATTTCATGTTTTTTCGATACATTTCCCCATTTTGACATGATTTACAAGATTTTACATATTTATACGCATCTTTATATAGTGTAGGCCAATAAAAACCACATTGTAAAACTTTGAAAGCGCTTTTCCATCCTCCATGATGACCTCCTCGCCTCCACGATCATGACAAAACGATAAAACACTTAAAATCTCACTATCAGAATACATTTTCTAATTATTCCATCCGAGCATCTTCGGAAAAGATCCGGTTTCTCCCAATAGTAAAACTTCAAGTCGTAAAAGAATTTCTTTTTTGCTTTGCCAAGTCCAATGAGATGGGATGTACTTACGAGTTAAATAGTTAACAATATTCCCAAACCATGGTGAATTTTCTTTTAACGGTATCTTATCTTTTAATAATTGCATGGTTAAGGAGTATCTATTCTAAAAGTTGTTCATCGTGAAATGAATCTCGTATTTCATTTCCTCTTCCTTCATCATTTTCCATTCTACTTAGATGATCTCACTACTACATTTTCACTTCCTTTTTTATCCTTGATTTCTATATCAAATTCTTGAAGTAATGAATCCATCTAAGAAGGCGTGGTTTAGCATCTTTCTTACTTAATGAGATACTTCAAGGTTTGAATGGTCTCAGATAAATAATAACCTTAGACCCAACAATATATGATCTAAACTTTTCTAAGGCAAAATTACACAATAACAGTTCTTTCTCTGTAGTTGCATAACTAAGTTGAGTTTGCATTTAGAGTGTGAGATGCATAGTAGATAGCTTTGAGTATTTTGTTATATCTTTGACCTAAGACGACTCCTACAAATAAATCACTTGCATCACACATTATCTCAAAAGCAAATCCCATCTGGTGCTACCATCTTTGGTGCGATGAATCAACTTTGCTTTTAAGTGCTAAAATGCTTCCATACATTTATTATCAAAGTTAAATGGTACCTCTTTTTCAAGCAAATGACTTAGAGGCTTTGCTATCTTGAAAAATCTGCAATAAATCTCCTATAAAATCCTGCATGTCCGAGAAATCCTCTCAAAGTTCTTAGATTGACTGGTGGAGGTAACTTTTCAATTACTTCGACTTTAGCTTTATCTACTTGATACCCATTTGAGAGATTCTATGACCCGAGAACAATTCCTTCCGATACCATTAAGTGACATTTTTCCCGATTTAATACTAAATTGGTATCTTCACAAATATTGTAACACTCGTTCTAAGTGTGATAAACATTCATCGAAAGAATCTCCATAAACACTAAAGTCATCCATAAAGATTTCTAAGAACTCCTCGACCATGTCGTAAAATATTGCCATCATACATCATTTGAAATGTAGTGGTGCATTACATAAACCAAATGGCATTCGTTTATAAGCAAAAGTTCCATACGGACAAGTGAAAGTAGTTTTTCTCTATCTCTCACAGCAATGAATATCCTGTAAATATCTGAATAACCATCTAAGAAAGCAATAATATTTATGTCCACTTAATCGTTCCAACATTTGTGCGATGAATGGAAGTGGATGATGATCCTTCTTAGTATGCTCATTCGCTTTCTAAAATCAATACACATTCGATATCCTGTAATTTCCCTTGTCGGAATCCATTCATTTTTATCATTTTCTTTTATCGTGAAACCTCCTTTCTTTGGTACTACTTGAGTTGGACTCACCCATTCACTATCTGATATGGGAAATATTATCCCCATTTCTAATAGCTTAATGACCTCTTTCTTAACAATTGATTGTAAATTTGGGTTAAGGCGGTGTTGCGGCTGAATGCAAGGTTTAGCTCCTCATTTAGGATGATCTTATGAACGCATATTTCGGGGCTAATTCCTTGAATATACGCCACCTTATCCATCCAAATGCTTTCTTATGATTTCTTAACATTCTAAGTAATTGATCTTCACGTTCATTAGTCAAGGTTGATGAAATAATAATTGGTAGTAGATTATTATTTTCAAGAAAAGCATACTTAAGATTTGTAGGAAGTGGTTTCAATTCAGATTCCTTGGTGGATCTTCTATCAAGGTTTTAGAATCGGTCCTTCTAGTTCTAATTCCAAATACTTATGCCACGGATGTTTAGAAAACACCCCTTATCAAGATAAAGGATCACTTCTTTCATTTCGATTATCATTTTCATCTTCTTTATAGATAGATAATGTTAAACATTCCTCTAGCTTATCTTCATAATCTTGCAATTGATCATCACGAATGTAGATATCTTATCTATAAACGAACATGATTACGTGATTTGTATGGATGATTCATAGCTTTGAAGATATTGAAGGAAACTTTATCTTCATTAACTTTCGTAGTATCGCCTCTAACATCGATTAATGTTCTTCCCTGTAGCTAGAAATGGACGACCTAGAATAATTGGCGCTGAATATCCTTCTTCCATTTCCATTACTACAAAATCTCTTTGGAAAGTAAAATTTGTCTACTTTAACCAACACGTCCTCGATGATTCCCTTAGGATGTTTAATCGATCTATCTCGCCATCTGAAGGGTCATTTCGGTGATTTGTAATCTCTCCTATGCCTAGTTTCTTATAATCATCATAAGACATGAGATTAATACTTGCTCTAGATCACATAGTACCTTCTTAAACAGAAACCCTCCAATCTCACATGGAATGGTAAAACTACATGGATCTTTCGGTTTAGGAGGCAACTTATGTTGAAGTATTGCGAGCATTCTTCATTAAGGTATATATTCTCATATTCTTCTAACCGTTTTTTTGTTTGATAGGATATCTTTAAGAAACTTTCCATAGGTAGGCATGTTGATTAGGGCTTCGATAATGAGGATATTGACATGAATATGACGAAAAGTATCAAGAAACGAGCATACTTCTTATCGCTTTTATCTTTCTAATTTGATCCTTAGGTGGGTAAGGTAAAGATTCTAAATCTATAACCTTAGGTTACGAAGTTATACCTCTGTTCCTTTTTCCTTAAATACTTTAGCATTACTTGTCCGCCATGTTTCATTCTCATCAATTTTTCTTTGAAACATCTTACATATCGATTTTCCCTTTTTTCGGTTATTGGCATATCTTCCTTCTTTTCTTGATGTTGTTTTCTCTAACATGTTCCTTAAATAAGGTTCTCGTGTCTTTATCTGTTGGATCTATTAGAATCCTAGGGATTTTGACCCATTCCTTATTTTTACTTTCGAGTTCAACTTTGCTATTTTGTTTCAAGAAATCTTCAATAATTTCTTCTTCTTCATCAATAAATTCAAGTTCAACCGAGGTTTCCATATTCGTCTCAATTTTTCCATTTAAATCATTTTCTACTTCATTATCTCCTGATTTTTACTGCTCCAGTATCTCCACAAAGTTTTCTACTTCTAATAATATGTGATTTACTTCTCTCGGGTTTCTTTCGGTATTACTTGGTAATCCTCCTGAGGTCTAGTGTTTTTACGTTCTCCTTCTCTACTCAAATGGTCTTCCATATTCCTTATTGATGCTTCTATAGTTCTCATTACGGTATCATGTCCACTCATGGATGTTTTTAACGTACTCATATCCTTAGTATTTGTCCTATAGAAGTTATCATAGTTTCTACATTTTTAGCTTGAGTAGAAACTACACCCATCATATTTTCCATTAATTTCTCCCATTTATCAACTCCTTCAGGTTGAGTTGAACTTTGAGTGACTGGTATACTTTGAGTAGTATGTTGTGGATCTGATCTAGGTAATGATTGTAGGTTCTGATTCATTGTATCTCCTTGATAAACTTGATTACTATATGAATTCTTATATTGAATCGATACGGTGGTTGTCCTTGCTTACTAGGGTTTTCGGACCAACGATAAGTAGGGTGATCTCTTAAATAGCACTAAACGAGTTTGAATACGCGTTGTTCAAATTCTTATCTTTGTTGTAAAAACTTACCTCCTCCCTTGAATATCCTGTGGTTCTTCAACTCCTAATGACACATTATCCTGATTTGAATATTCAGTGGGTATACTATTTTCTGAACTTAGATTTTTGTTTGATTGTAGGCCATCAAACTTCCTACTTAAATTCTCCAAGTGTGCTAGAACTTCCGTATTCGATGTACATTCTCCTGCAAATGCTACTTTTCTTGTGCTAGAACCGGTTTCCCACATTCTGTTATTTTTTGGAAATCTTTTCTATGGCATCGTAAACTAATTGGGCTTCACTCATCATTAAAGAACCACCACATGCATGATCAACGTGCACGCGTGAGTCTTTCCTTAGTTTGACGAAAAAGTTGGATTTGCATATCTAAGAATAACCATGATTGGGACAAGCTCTTAATAGTTTCTTAAATCTCTCCCAAGCATTCCCAGCGTTTCTTGAGATCCTTGTCTAAAATTAGCAATTTAGACCTTTAACTCCAAATTTCTACCAGGGTAAAATATTGCTTTAAGAACTCGGTTTGAATCTCCTCCCAACTTGTCAACGAATGATGTGGGAGTGACATAAACCAATCTCGTGCTCTTCCTTTTAAAGAAAAAGGAAACATAGACATCCTTGTTAATTCACGATGAGCACCTTGACTTTTGGCTGTATTACACAATTCTTCGAAAAGATAGAGATGATGATGTGGATCCTCATCATCTTCTCCTAGAAATTGGGCTCTAGTGTCAATTAAACCAAAAAGATGAGATTTTATTTCGAAATTATTTGCTCCTTCATTTGGTAAAAGAATTGGATTATTAGTCTGATTTCTTCTCACGGTTTGATCACGAGATAGGTCTCGGGTTTGGTAGGTTAGGATTATTATGATGATTACGGTTCCGGTTTTGATTATTAGGATTTTGATTATTTGGTATTGGTGGATTACGATTAAGGTTTTGTCCATGTCCTTGGGCATGTAGAATACCTTGTTCGGTGTTTCATCACCGATTTCGGCCATTCGTTTCTCGATTTGATGATGATACGTCGGGATTTCCACGACTAGTATGACCACGTTTACTCTCTACTCTTAAGCGCCTTTTCGTAAGTATTTATGTCAGGCTTATAAGGAGTGAGTGGGGCCTTACCGCCACGGTCATCAACTATCGAAAGCAGAAAATAACTTGATAAAGGCAGTAAAAGATTGGCAACTTACCTACAAGGTAAGTACCAACGAAAAATAAAAAGAAATGTGATAAGAAGAGTGTTGACTTATCCTCGAGAATTTTGAGCTAATATAAGTAGAAACCATTCGAACACAATGAATTAGCGTCGTGTTCCCGGCAACGGCGCCAAAATAGTTGATGTGACTTAAACCTAACCTTGAAACGGCGGCGTAAAAGCGTGACGGACATTACCTAGGCTATCTGAGATCCTAACCGACGATTGTATCGGGTCAAATCAGTAGTGCTAGTATGGTGAGTCGTGTCGAATCCTCAGGGAAACGTATGGTAATTCAAAGTGTGGCTAAACACCAAGAAGCTATTATTAACTCAATCTAAGTCGCAATTTTTCTTTTTTTTTTCTATTTAGTAACCTTAAAACAGTAAATAAATGCATAAAACTAAAACAGATATATATATAGATACATAAATATATATATAAATATATAGAAATACATATATATATATATAGATATAAATATATATAAATACCAATACAATATATAAGATATAAATACTAGTAATATTATAAAAGACTAGCCAAGAATATGTCATTTGAATCAAGATCTCTTTTAGTAGAAATAGATGTGCTCGATCTTTCCTTTTTAAGGTGAATCAATTATATATGAATCGGTGTATTCTAAGCTAGACAACTCCTCCTCACACGAGCGTATGAAATTGTCATATGTCAAATTGTCATCGAGTTTAATCTCCACAACCGCGCCCCATGCTAATCTTAGTTAGTGCGAGCAGTGCAGTACAAATCTACCCCGGATAAAAGAGGTTATTCCGTTTGTCGACGGGCCGATGTTATTCAAGAGGCTCCGTTGTCGAGCGGATCGATTTAACACAAGCGGTGTAGTTTTAATCAAGCGTGATTTTAACATTATTATGATCTTGAACACAAATTTAATAAGATTCATCTTTCCCAAGACAAATCGCCTCCGGGTAGGAAATAGGATTCCGTTGTCACGTTTTCACTCGGCCATTTTACCCTCCGGTTTTCTATCCTTTATCTCATATCCTAACTTCTCTCGGTGGGTTCATCGTTAGGTTATATGTTGCGATTCATCTTGGTTAATTACATCAATCCGAATATTATCAATACGTTGCAAGATAGAAAAAGATTCATTATAATCGATTTTAATTCAATTTTAACATAGTCATCATCTATTTCCTAAAAGATAAACTAATTCAATTTCATATCTTGGCTAGATATAGAGTTAGCCTAATATCATTATAACTAATATATAGATACTAATAACAACAAACAAACATAAATACATTAAAAAGTTACAGATTACAATTGTAGTGTATCAGTCGTATTCTCCGAAATAGCAACTCCTTTAGCAACAACGAGCCTTGATAAACCTTCTAAGTATTAAAACGATACTTATACTACAAGAGTATTATTTAAATGAGTGTCGTTTTACGGTATTCTGAGAACTACACACTAGATTAAGATAATATATATATATATATATATAGAAGTGATATATATATATATATATATATATATATATATTAGTACAACTCCCTCAAGCTGCAAATGAGGAGTATTTATAGAGTGGATGTCAAGGCGGCGCGGGCAGTGTAGTCGGCGCGGGCGGTGCTACGATGGAAATTCTCTCCTGACGATCCCATGTGTCTTTGGTGGCGAGAGATTCCGGCTCGGGCGGGTTTTTTGTTCGGGCGGATCTTGAAAAATATCTTTCTTCCGTTTACGTCTTGTTTTGGTTTTAATTCTTCATTTTCTATCACACGCACTTACAAAAGCGAGTCAAAAACACGAGCCACGATAATTTTGATCATAAAAACTATAAGTTTTACTAAAATAATAACGATAATATCTATTTATAATGATTTCGATTTTTATGTGTTTTTAGATATATTTTTATAGAATTTATACGATATTATCGTAAATACGATATAAAAAGTCATATAATATGATTATATTTTTATCATACATCAATCACTGCAACGATCCCATCCATACAACCTTTCCTTCAAGGAGAAGGCTCTAACACCAGGGAAACAAAAAAAAACCACATAGCAGATCTCCAATACCCAGGCATGAGGAATCCGGCTACGATCCAGATGCATATACCCAGCAATACAACGCTGGCGAACACACTCGTCCGATGCAGGTAACACACTACCATCCTCATAGACAACAAGCCTTTCGAATGAAAATTGAAATGCCTACCTTTGATGGAAACCTACATATTGAAGATTTTCTTGATTGGTAGGAAGCAGTAGAGGATTATTTTGAGGGCATGAACCCACCTGAGAATATTCACTGCAAATAGGTCTTGTACAAGCTCAAATGTGGTGCAAAATCATAGTGGAAACAGCTCCAACACAATAGGGTTCAGAAGGGCAAAGAAAAATTAGACTCATGGCCACGCATGAAGCAACTTCTGACAAGAAGATTCCTCCCTTCAAATTACTCTAAGACACTCACCCAACAGTTCTTCAACTGCAAGCAAAATGGTCGATCAGTTCAAGAATACACCAGTGAATTTTACAGATTGGGCGCTCGCAATACTACAAACGAAGTAGGAGATGTTCAAATTACCCGGTACGTGGGAGGACTCAGTGAAAAAATACAGGAGAAATTGGATGTTACCCCTATTTGGAATCTCAACGAAACAGTAAATTCAGGGACAACATTTTAGGTTTCCTTCTTCTATTTTGTGCTATCATCCAAGGCCGAAGGGCTTCTCTATAGTGGGGCCTTGGGGAACTTTAGGATGGAGTATGTCGGAGGCTGGGGGCGTGGACTCTCCACATGTTCTTAGTTGTCGAAGAGAGCAATCATGCGTTTTATGCCCGAACTTCCCACATTCAAAGAAAATCATATTCAGGCCCTCGTACTCTACTTGGAATTTCTTGCCTTTGAGAACCACTGAGTGACGCAGGACTTGATGGAGATTCATCTCAACACAAACTCTCGCGTACCGTCCCCTAACTGAGCATGTTGTTACGATATCCATTCTAATGGGTTTCCCAACCCTTCTTGCCAGTTTGAGGATGAAGCTTTTGAGGTCAAAGAGCTCCAATGGCACTCCAGAGAACCGAACCCACACGAGTGTAGAGACTATCTTCTCTCTCGAACGGACAAAAATGGCCTCCACTTCATAACTGTCAAGTAATGCCCTTGGATGAGCCAAGGACCATTTCCCAAAGCTGTTTCATAATCCTCTTTGCAACAAAATCTCACCACAAAGTAGTCTAGACTCTAGATCAAGATCAACAATGTCTAAATTCACTTTGGTTCACCACATGCTTGTTAACCTCTGTTGAAGCACTCGGAAGGCCACATTTCTTCCCAAAACTTTGACTATCACTGCCCTTTTCCACGGTGCCCATAGTTCAATGCAATCTTCCACCGGTATGTCGATTGGATCATCATCGGTCTCAGTGCCTCTCTAATTTTCCGCTATATGTATGAAGTCTGCAATATCCCCTTCATCTTCACCTGCTATGGTGTACAACTGTTCCCTAAATTTCAGCCGGTGTAGCAGGTCAACGCCACTCCTATTACCCCACACCGATTGAGGTTCTTGGTGATGGACGGAATCCTCTTTCCACCGCTCATTGATTCTTCGCATCAGGTCTTCTTCTTATGAAGTATGAACGCCCCCATATAGGTTCATAGTGGAGTGTGGCCTGTTGGCAGATACTCTCCATTATCCTGCCTATGACCTCATCCTACACTTGATTTAGGCAAACCCAGAATGGTGTACACACACTCATTAACTCTCTTTTTGAACTTTATACTCTGAGCAAGTCACTCCCATGAGTTATCAATTGACAAGTCGAACTCATTGCCATAAGGCCACCGTCTCACTGTAATAGATGGTGACATCACGGGTTTCTTGTGTTGTCCAAAACTTAGTCTTCAACTTTTATAATTGGGAGTTGTTTTCAGGATTTGAATACATCTCTTTGATGGCATCCCAGGCATCCTTTGCACAAGGCAAAAACATGTGAAGTCGTGCTTTTGAAGGCTCCATAGAATTGACAAGTAATGGCATGACCATGGAGTTTTCAGCACAGCCCCCAATTGGTTTTAGTAGAATGATAAGTGTTTGATCCTAACATGGTATCGGAGCAATGAGATCGAACCCTGGTATCGACATTATTAAATAGTAGCGCATTTATTAACACCAATTTGTTTTAATAGAATGGTAAGCCCTTGATCCTAACCATTTTTTGTTTTAATTTTTTTTGGTTTTAAATACTTACATTCATCTTGTTTGAATCCTTGTGTACTTTGTTATAATATTTATTTAGGTGGGTTATTAAGCTTCTGTTTTTTTTATTTTTTTCTGAAAAAAAAAGCGTTGGTGTCTTGAAGAGAACACAAAGTATGATCGACGTTCCTTTATAAAAATCACCGATGCATCAAATAATTTTTATGATCATGGAATAAAGAGAGTGACAGTAGTAAATTGGAGATGCCAACAGAACCCCCTTTATTTATTCTTATGTCATCAATATTTATTTATTTATTCTTACGTCGGATATATACGAAAAGGATATGCTTTCTTTTGCCGGCTGCAATGATGATTTGATGGCAGGATGGAACTTGGTAATTAAGATGTGGTATGTATGATGAGAAAATTTTTAGGTAGGAAGTCTCTATTAGACTCGACCGTCATATATGAGCTGTATGTGTATAAAAACAAAACTGCTTTGTTTTATTGTCCACGTGGCGCAAATCTGATGGTCGGATGTAATAAAGACGTCCTACGACAGAATTACCCGGTATGAGGAAGCACATTAGAGCAGCCCTAATGAGATTTTTTTGGAGAGGCTTTTTCCTATTTTTTGTCAGAGTAGAAGATATCTAAAATGAAAAGTAAAATAATAAGAAGAAAGCAGAGAGTTTTTTTTGGAGATTCTCTACTTCATTATCTAATTCTAGATAATGGTAGAGAGAGTCTTCTACTGATTTTTTTTCTTCTTTTTGGCAAGAGATTTGGGATGAATTTATTTGTTTTATTTTCTGTTGATGAAAATAAAATTGCTTCAAGGAAAGCATTCGCATTTCATACTCACCTTGGACTCCTCAGATCCGGCGGACTGTGACGGGACCGTGAATAGGCCGGAAAAGAGTCGGAGGCCATTCTTTCCGATTTCATGCTAAAGAAAAAAAAGTATTCCTCACTCCTCTCAGATGTGAAGAAGGTTGGCCTATTAATTTTTGGCTGAGAAATCAAATGGATTTGTGGAAGGTTTTCTAAACTTTAAATTATGGAATTTTGAACTTTGGATGACTCAGGTGCCAAGTCCGGCAATGGCAGCGGCGAAGAAGAGGATGAATTGGCCGGAGATAAGAACAAATATTAATCTGCCATTACCACATCTTATCAACAAATATCACCTTTAACTTTATTCCACATTTTTCCTCCAATCTTTATTTGCCATGTGTCATTAACTTGTCAGAAAAGAGAGCTTACCATTAATGGAAGGAAAAAGAGATTAGATTGGTGGAGTAGAGAGAATGCACATTAATGGAACCATGTTAAGTCTAAAGAGGATGAGAGGTATATACTATTATTATTATTATTATTATCTAAATAGTATTATAATATATACCTCAAACTATGATAATCAAATGATGAATGAATAAATTCATATGCATACCGCCCTAGGAGTATTGGTCTTCTGTCGAATAAAATAATTTTGTCTAAACATAATGTCATGTAATTTTTTTGGGAAATTTTTAATGGCATCTCACAAAATCTGCCTGATGCACCATAGCAATTTATAAAAATAGACATGTACCAGATATGCTCGGATACATTCGTGTATATAAAAATATAGTCGTTATATCGACAACAAAAATCGAAAACAAAAATCAAAAACAAAAAAAACAAAAATAGTGCCTCTCTGAACTTCAATTAAATGGGCACAACTAAAAAATACTCGACTGCAGGGAAAACCGGCTGTTGTTTCTGCTTCGGTTTACTTTACTTACCTTGCCTTTTCTTCCCCCCTTTGTTACCGTTTTTGCCGAATTTCTTCTTACCTTTACCTTTAGATTTGGTCTTCATCTGAGCAACTCTGTTTACTTTCATTTGTCTTTCTTTCCTAACTTGTTCCATATCTTTTACCTCTGATCGCACATGCGCGTTGGGTATATTACGCTTCCCCTTACCTCTGAAACGTCTATCGCCTCCGCTTGGTCCTACCCCCAAACAAATAAAAACCCGTTACTTCAAATGATACGTGGTAGACTAGACATACATACACACATACATGCATACGACATGTGCTATACAATATAGAGACACACACTCATATATATACAGTGACCCTTTGGAGGTGCCACAATCAACTTTTTGAAAGTCTGCTTTCACCGTGATGTCGTGGTATATGTGGTGTGGTGCATTTTAAGACCTGACACACGTTATCACTTAAGAGCTTCTTGCATCACACAAAAACAATCGCCCGGGTGAAAGTTTAAGGAACACTCAGCAACGATCTCAAAGCAACAGAATATGCATGATCAAATCATGTTTACCTGATGTAGTATTATTTTCATAGCTTCCATCGTTTCCAGATCCAGTAGAAGAGATTTTATTGTGGGACTGTTCTTTCCATCTATTGTATATTCCTGTTTTATGTGCCTTCACTTTTGCTCCACCTTCAGTCTTTACCTATCATACATACAGCAGACACGTTCAAAAATGGTGAAGTTAGACAAATAGCGGGATTTCCTCAAATTTCACTAACAAATGGCAGTATTTCTTCAAATTTCACTAAATATATACATAATAAAAAAAAATTAAAAGGGACCTCCACACTCCATGCATAAGACTTGAAGCAATGTAAGTCGCACCAAAAGAGTATTTACCTTTCCATTAGCCATCACGCGGTCTCCACTATTCAGTTTCACATACTTCTTACTTCGCTGTGATGGGAGATAAAAAAAAATTCAATGATACGTGAAATCAGAAAAGAAACTCATTGATAAGCAACTAAATGCTGAAAATACCTTGTCCCAGTGATATGTAGACTTTTGCTTTTGCATCCCCTCTTGGTTATCAGCAACTAGGTCAAGAACAGCATTTTCGAACCTGAAAAATGAAGATTATAGAAAAGAAAGCAAGGAATACTGTTTTTTTTAAACTAATATCTGAAACCGAGTGACAATATCACATAATACACAAGAACGTTATTTCTGAAGGCAAGTTAATCTCACCTTTTGGATTCAAAGCCTTGATTTGATCTCACAGAAAGTCCTGACTCAAAATGCTGAAAAAATCATAAAGTTCATAAACCCGATTGTCAAAGCATGCTTGCTACTGAAGCTTGACAAACAACATACGAAAAGAGTATAATATGGAACAGCATACAAAAGAGTATATTATGAAACAACAGAAAGTAGAACCAAGACTCGGTATATTCTGTCCTAATGAATTGACTGAGGGTGGGCCTGGGTGGCTAAGGTGGACTAATTTGCAAAATAAGCGAGCTTCATAGTTGCAAGGTAGTGACATTCTCATAAATTAACAGTGTGTATTAAGGATGGAGCAAAGGGGTCAATGGTTAACTCTAGGGCAGACGATATTGTTTTTCAACGTGAAAACCACTGAAGGCTCGAGTTGATACAAAGAGGGTGAGACAGTCTGGAGGGTTTCAGAGACTGAGGTAGAACTGTGGATTATGGAAATCCATAAATGAGTTATGTGTGAAATGCTGGTGTATATATATACACACGCCAAACTGCACATTCCAGTTATTATTATGCTTTTAATACATGTAAATCTACCTGGTTTGTTGGTACTGAACTTATGAAGTAGTCCTCATCTTTGAAGTCCTTTAACTTCCTTTTCGAACCAGAAACTGCAAAGATTTGTATATAGCATAAAAGTCACGTTTACTAAGAACAATGAAGTCAAGAACATTTGAAAATCAAAATATGCATCAACAAAACGTTTACTTTCTTTCAAAAGACAAACTAAAACTCTGCCTTCATCCCAGTTTCCTACCTGTTTCCACGTACAGCAACAACCCCAACGCCCACCGCACACAAAAAACAAAAAATAAAGGGAAAAGTAAAGGCAATTTTTCAATGACACCACGTCAAACTTATTGTTGTATCACCTTAGTGATAATCAACCTTTCAAAAGTCGATTCTAGACCATAGAATCAACTTTCCAATGGTCGATTGTCATATTCGACCATTTAAAAGTCGATTCTATAGTCTAAAATCGACTTTTGAAAGGCTGAACCAAAAAACTGTGGGCGGCCCACTGTAAATTTTGAGTGGTGTCATCAAAGGCTTCCAATGAACACAGGAATTTCACAGCACACTTAATTACGTAGCTCCCTACATAAAAGAGTTTAAACAACCAAGGAAGAACCTTTTTTCTCCTTAACCGTTGAATTTTGGTCTTCAGTGACATCTTCAGTGATATCTTCATCAAGATCTTCCTGCGACAGATATGTTAAAAAAGACCCATCAAATATTAAATGATCGGTGGGGGTATTTTTGCAGACCAAACAGGAAAATGAGAGAAGAAAACAAAAGCAAAAACAGAAACCGAAAACACACAGAAAATTGTGGAGACCATCTTACGTTATCATCAGTTTGGTGAATATTAATGACACAGAAGAAAAGCTCATCATATCAAGCTGACGGAAAAAATACCTTCGCCATAGGCTTGCTAGACCGTTGTTCACGGAATTTTTCTATCACATCCTCGTGAATAGCTCTTTTCACTTTCATAACGTCAAGCCATTGGCCAGGTCCCTGCCCACAAAGTGATGGACAATGTTGAGTTTATCCTACTAGCAATCAAGTAAGAAAACGCCAGTTCCCAATTAAATTTATGGCCTGCTAAAGCTTCAAGCCTAAATACACGATTTACAGAAAAAGAAATAAAGCGACATGCATATGGACATTTGACCTACACATCAACACTCACATACACAGCGAAAGCTAAATTAGCATGAGAGATACAAGAAGAGGACATATGCCTACAGTGCAGTAAATGCATATTCTCCACATAGGAACAATTCCTTTACACCTTAGAACCACATAAACAATGGAAGCAAATACAGTCTGCAAAAAATGAAACAATTTGCATGTCTATAAGATTTCCCTACGCAATAAAATATATGTAATCCCAAATCAGCAATGAGATTCAGAATAACAGAAAATAATAATTGTTCCATCAACAGTTTTGTCTTGATGAAATAATATTTCCAATGAAAAAATAAAATAGACGACCATGTCATATCAACTACGGATTTTGCCAAGAAAAAGAACATGTATCCCGGTTTCCGGTGCCAAATCAAACCTTTAACCTGGTGAATTTATCAAGATATATTAGGTGTAGGACAAACAAATTAGAACGCAATAACAAGAAGTCTGCATTACGAGTTATTAAGTATCAAGACCCAAATGAAAAATATGATTCAGTTATAAATTCTAAAAGAGAACACCCTCTGACATTTATTTCCCTCCATAATGGGAGCATATGTTATGTTTGTGACAAGCAAGAAAGGCAAAACTAAGACAATATGGCTTGAAATATTATTCCTCAAGAGGAAGACCAGGAAAGGGCAAGGCCTCAATTGAATCACTGAACACTATTACTAAAATGTAGATAACAACAGAAGAGGATAATCTTACTCTGTGTTTCGATTTAGCAGCAGCACCAACAGTCTCCAGAACAGTTTGCTTTGGTCTGGTGAAATGTCATTCAAAGGTTTAAATACCGACTCACCAATTGCCCGCATTTAAAAAAAAAAAATTAGATCTACAGTAACCTGAATGCCTTCAATCGTTCTGAAAAAGCTAATGCTGACAATTCTTTGCCACCTAGGACATCTTTGTAGACTGGATGTAACCCTTCACGGGGTAGTTCCTTTGCTCTTTTGATAGACTCCTTAGATGGCTTAGGTTTTGTTTTTAAATAAAGGTGAAATGCCTTCTCACAAGGTCTCTGCAAAGTTGACAGTTCGGTAGAAGATTCAGTGATTTCTCGAACTCTATCCGCAACAAGATCAATCGCTGTTTGGGGTAGACGTCCATAGACTGTTTCCCCATTCGCAATCGCTTGGTCTATCTTCTCCTTAACACCATGTGGGTCTTGTAAGATCTCTTCTTCAGTGGGAGCAGCCCGAATCGGCTTGGATAGGAACAGATGAAGATCCAAGACGTAAGGCATATCTTCTGACGTAATGAAAGAAAATGCAGTACCAGTACGACCTGCCCGTGCAGCCCGACCAACTCTATGGACAAAAAGTTTAGGTTTGGCAGGGAAATCAAAATTTATGACATTATCAAGCAATGGGATATCAATTCCCCGAGCTGCAATATCAGTCACAATCAATAGCATGGTCCTTCTTGACCTAAATCTCGATATCTGAACCTTGCGAGCATCCTGATCCATATCACCATAACAGACTGAAGTCTCAATGCCCTCTTCTCTACATAAAATGCCAAGGTACTCAACATGATATTTTGTGCAAACAAAAATCAATGTCTGCTGATCAGAGCTAATCCGTTCCCGAATCAAATACAACAAGGCAGAATACTTTTCTTCATGTCTTAAGGTGAAAAAACTGAGCTTCAAGTCAGGACTAATCTTTGTCTCCAGATCGAGCCGCACAAGCTGAGGATCCCGCAAGCCAGCCTTGGCGAAATCAGCAAGGCTACTAGGCAGGGTTGCACTAAATAGTAAGGTCTGGCGATTTTCACTCAAACGAGAGAGAATTGTGTGCAACTGCTCAGCAAATCCCATCTCAAAGAGCCGATCTGCTTCATCAAAAACAACATATTCCACAGTGCGCAATGACAGTTCATCTCCAACCTCATTCAAATGGTGCATCAATCTTCCAGGAGTAGCTATTATAACATCAGGATTCTGAGTTAATTCTTCAAACTGGCTTTCCATACTATCACCACCAACAAGTAAACTGACACGGAGATCTGCAGGAAAACATTAGAGTTTCATGTTTAATGAGATGCAAAAGCAAAAGCAACAAAACTAAAACTGCTTAAAAGACGCCATCTAAGAACACTAGCAACAATATTCATCGTTCTTCAAACTGCATATTTTCACTATTAATTCTAACTAGCAGTAGCAGCTGTCCAACCCACTTGAATATCACATTTTTCATTCAACAAATGGTAGAGACAATGGTTCGGATAGCAGAAACTAACAAAAGGCTTGATATACCCTAGAAAAATAGATATACACCCTGCAATTCAAAGCAGCCTCATTCTAAGACCTATTATGGTTCTTAAAACTAGCATTACAATTTATTACTCATAATTCATAATGGCAGGCTCCGCATAAGAACTAATCACAGCTAAAGACACTCTACAACAATAAAAACGGTTACTTTAAACCCGAGAAAGAAAAAACGAAGATCGAGTCTAAACATCTTCGGTCTATATCAAAAGAAGAACTTCTCCTATGAACTTCCAGAAACGGCCTATGAACATCTTCGGTCTCTATGTCAAAGCAGCTCAAAGGCACATAAGTTTAACATAAAAAGATTAATGCAATACCATCAGTTGAAGATGCATCCAGCGCAACCAGCCAAAAGACAATAAGAATTATCAAGTAATAAGCCCTTTTGAGACGTCCTTATCGGTTTCAGATAGTAAAAACATCTAGGGTCTGCCATAATTAAATAAATAAATAAATAAGTAAATGAGAGAGAGGCCAAAAACACCCTAAATCAAATACCAGTGAATCGGCCAAGTTCCTTGGTAAATTTATGTGTTTGGAGAGCCAAATCACGAGTAGGTGAAAGAATTAAAGCTCGAGCACTAGATTGAGCCACATGCACTTGGAGTTTCTCAAGCATAGGGAGGAGGAAAGCCGCCGTTTTCCCTGATCCAGTTCTAGCCATAGCAACTACGTCATTTCCGGCGAGTATAAGAGGCATAGTCTTCCGCTGTATAGGCGTTGGCACCCTGTAGCCTTTCCTCTTGATTCCTCTGAAGACATTTGAGCTCAGCCTCAAGGATTCGAAACCACCAGATTTCAATTTCTTTTCTAGCTTTTGCTTATAGAGCAGCTCACCTTTTGAGCTTGCAGTTATGGCCATGGCGGACACAGCCGGCCGGGGATATTGAGTTTTGGGGTTTAACGTGGGTTTACCTCCGACACTCGCGCGGCGGATGCTCGGCCAGCTATAGTTATAGCGTTAACTTTCAATCAGACAAAAAGAAAATCTCCTAGGGTAAATATCGTAAGATCGTTCTAAATATATATTTTAGGTATTTCACTTTAATTTCAATGCTATTTTTTTTTCAAAAATTTGTATCACAGTTGATTTATTCGTGCATCATTCTACATTTCTACATATCTATTACAATATAATCGACTTTATAAAAGTAGGCCTAGAGACTTTTCGTAGGTCAAGTAACACGAACCAACCTGATAAAATCGGTTCTCATAATGCATCTATGAAAAATTAGTTTTATGTTTGAAAATCGACTTTCATAAAACGGTTCTGCTATGATACACATATAGACTAATGTACGAATAAATTATACGTGACGTAAACATTTGTATATAAAGAACACAACAAAAGATAGAAATGAACGAAAGAATAGTAATACTGTCACAAGACTCAGAACAAAATAAAACGACACACTTTTACAACGTGGAGCCCACAAAATTCTATACATTCTGCATTATAATCAATGTCTTGTGACACGAAAACGTCTCGTGATATTGTTGTGAATATTTTGTTATGACATACGCATTTTTCTCAACAGGAAAATTCAACCCGCCACCCAACGACCCATCTGTGGATGTAAAAAATCAACGCTGCTGCTGAGAGATTCCATATAAAAATAAAAAAGGAGAATAGGGTTTGAAGAGGGAAAGTGAAGGAACGGACGCCAGGAATTCATCTTCAAGCTTAACCGTCGCCGGGTAGCTTCAATCGAGAGACTCTGATTTCCAATTTATCTGCATCTTTGTAAGTTTCTGTATCATTTTCTTTGACGAATTATCATAATTCTTGCTGTTTTTTGTTCTAATTTTTTTTTCTTTAATTCAAACAATTTGTGGAATGTTGGATTGAATCATTGAGAAGTTCCCCTTTTTTTTTTGGTTGTTCCCAAATTCAAAATTAGCATGATTTAATGCAATTTTAGCATGATATAAGTGAAAATCCATATAGGTAGTAGCAACTAAGGCATTTCAATATAAGTGAAAATTCATATAGGTATTATTATTAGCAAATATGATTCATATTTGCAAGATTGGACTTCCCCCAATGTTTCTTTCTTGGAGGAAGAACAAGTTTCTTTCTGCTGCAATCTGTAATTCTGTATCATATCTGTTTTTTTAGACGCGAAAACCAGACGAACCCAGCTGAACAATCTGATTGGAAGCTAGTCCGTGATGGATAACGACGATTTTTCTTTTTGTCCAACTGGTGTTGTTAAGGAAGAAGACAGAGTTGATGCACAAAAGTTAGCTGAAAACATCAGCGGTATAAAGTTAGAGAACAAGATAGAAAACGGGGTTGATTCCCGTCACAATGACAGCATATCTAAGAACAATAACTCGGGGAATGATGATGATACTAAGCAGAAGAAGCAGGGAGGAACAGTAGGTTCTTTGTCTTTCACAGTCACCGACATGTCCTCCTCCCCTGTTAAAAAACCGAACCCGAGAACAAGTGTGGTTGTGAAAAAGGGTGCTGCACCGAGGAACAAAGTTCCGTTCGAGAAAGGGTATAGTCAGATGGATTGGATGAAGCTTAGTAGGACACATCCTGATTTAGCAGGATTAAACGGGCAGTCGAACAAGAGACTAATAACATTAAACGAGGTTAAACAGCATCAATCAGAGGGCTCGATGTGGACTGTTCTGAAAGGACGTGTCTATAATATGACACCATACATGAAATTTCATCCTGGAGGCGTTGACATGCTGTTGAAAGGAGTTGGTAAAGATTGCACGGCGTTGTTCAACAAATACCATGCTTGGGTGAATGCTGATATTTTACTCGAGAAGTGCCTTGTCGGTATTTTAGACGATAGCAAAAAGTGAATCAGACACTTGCAGTATGCGTACAGGTACGGCTAGGGCAGTTTGGCTGCTGCCTGAAGCTGAAGAAGGGGTCATGAGAAGCGGTGTTTCGTTTTCATTCAATCATTTATATACATTTTTATTATTTGGGGCAACAATTTGGATTTGAAGCAACACCCTAACCGAAAATCGATATATGTTTGTGATTTTTGTAACGATACTGATACTTACTGTAACTGTATGATAAGTTCACTTTTCAGACAATTGTTTTCTTTCATATGCAGGTGAGTTTGAATAAGGGTAGTTTAGGCATTTCGCTGTCTTCTCGAGTGCCTGTGAACTCGAGTGATCACTATTAGTTAGCTTCATTTGCAAGAGGAACCAAACCTTTCATTAGTCTAATTACCACTTACCAAAACCTGCAAAATTGGATGTACTTCTCATTCAGCATGAAGCCATGTAGAATAAATATACATATTTATATATGTATATAAGCATATATATCTACGTATACATATATAGACTAAGTTTCGATTGCAAAAAATGGCTGCCATTACGATGATCTCTGAAAAGTTTTACAATACGAAACATATATAGACTAAGTTTCAATTGCAAAAAATGGCTGCCATAACGATGATCTCTGAAAAGTTTTACAATACGAAACGTGACAGGTTGAAGAACAGAAAAGGAAAGACCAACTTTTTTTTTTTTTTTTGTGAAAGCGAAAAGACCAAGTTTCGATTGCAAAAAATGGCTGCCAATACAATATTCTCTGAAAAGATTTACAATACGAAACATGACAAGTTGAAGAACAGAACAGAACAGAAAAGAAAAAGACCATGTTTCGATTGCAAAAAATGGCTGCCAATACAATGATCTCTGAAAAGTTTTACAATACGAAACGTGACAAGTTGAAGAACAGAAAAGAAAAAAGAAAAATCACGTAAGCTTTTGATATAGCCTTCTGTAAATCCGGGCACCTTCAAATTCGGCATGAATTTCTCTTTCTGTTCTTATTCCCATTGGATTATTCAACAGCCATCCTTCATTGTCACATTTTATACTGGGATCAATGTTATCAATATGCACGAGTTTATCGGATTTTTCATCAAATTGATTCCTCGTGTCAACGGCTACTTGTAGCACATCCGACTGTATAAATACCTGCACTAAAACGAAAAAACAACATACATGCAAGCACATTACAATGCTTATAGACATCTTCAAGTTCATGTAGATACGAGATTTTATTCCAAAATGCATCATCCCGAGAATACAACAGCATTTCAACAGCCACTAATATGTACTTGATTAGCATTGCACACAAATTGGTTGCACATACGAGTCACAGATTCACACAAGCGACTTATATTGGGGAGAAAAAAAAGTGTGGCTTATATTGCGTCATGACCTACCTGCCCATTCGGCATTAAGCGACTTACAATCGACTCAACCAGGGGCTTTTGTACAATCCTCCTTTTGTGATATTTCTTCTTGAAATGTGGATCTGGGCACTGGAACAAAAATCCATAATTAGCTCAAATCAAGAGGCATTATTAATAGATTAATTGAAAGAAGAACATAAGAATAAATCTGTTTCTAAGCAGGAAATTCTAACAAAAAGTCTTAAATTCCCCAACATTAGGCAGAAAACGTACCAAGATGGATACTAGGATCAAGGGTCCAGGGTACGAGGATACAAGCTCATTGAAAGACACCATAGCATTCGCAAACATGAAATGTCTGCACTTTAAGATATGTTAACAATACAAACACCACACCGTGTACAACAAAATTTACAAAGAACTCACATATTGCTGAGGCCCATCTCGTTTACCCAGTATTTGGCTCGGTCAGCCAACTACAAACAAAGGAAAATACATAGTCAGCACAAAAATCTTAACTTGTCAGTCTTCAAAATATAAAGAATACCAATCATCTACATCTACTCAATTAACCATATTCTCAGAATGCCCAGGAACTCTTGCCATACTTTCTGCCGTATTTCTAATCCCAAGTAGTTCATAGAACCACCATTCCTCTTTGCCAACAACATAAGAAATCTGCCACTACCTGAAAACCATTCTAATGTCAGATCTCACATAACACTACCAACCTGTATTTGGCCCATTCTTACTTATATACTTGAAGCATCACATAAATGTCTGTGATTTTTGTAACAACAATGAATTTGGGACATTACCACAACCAATATCAACCATCAAAGGCAATGTTGCATCTTTATACATCGCATTCCAATCTGGCACTTGTGCTGGAATCTGCCCCAGTCAGCAAACTAATCATGAAACAACAATGAAACCTAACAGCACAATCTTCTATATTTGCTGTCTACTTTTTCCTCTAGTATGGTGTAATACAAGAAATGTTACTGATTAATAGTTCGGGATAAAGCCGCTATTGATCTATTTTACGATTTTTTCACTTCTATCCTCAATGTTCCATCTTGTATGCATTTCTTTTACATTTTCACTTCAAAGTGCCACGTGTCTGAAATCTAGCATTAAAAGTACGCCATACAACAAGTAATAAAAGCTTGGCATGCAGCAAAAATGGACTGAAAAGATGAAAATAGATGCATAAAGGGATAAATGTACCAAGATGAAACAAACATAGGGGATAGAAATGCAAAATTGGTGAAACAAAAAGCATTAAAAAGTGTCTTATATCCCTTAATATTTCTGACTTGTTATTTCTTAATCACTGATTTGATGCAAATGAAAGATGCATACAGTCAGGGGCGGACCCACCCTACGCCCGGGGTGGTCTCAAGCCCCCCCAAATGGTCACAAGCCCCCCTCCATATGGTCCCAAGCCCCCCCAAATTTTTATTATTGTAGTAGTAGTGTTAATATTAGTATGTTATGTGTCTTTTTCTTGAACAAAAGACCCTAGTGGTTTAAGAACAAACCCTTTTAAGTCTACCTAATTCTAGGTTGTAAGTTCAAATCCCACTACCAACATTTTTTATTTCAAATTTTTCCTGGTTCTGCCACTGCATACAGTTTGATTTCATAATAGAAAGAGAAATGCATTACCATGAGAGAAGAACGCAGAGGATTGACATGCTGACGAATACGAACAGGGCTGAGGTCCTGCAAAATCCGATTCCTAAATCAAAATTAACACAACAGTATTCGTTAAACTTAGAAAGAAAAAAGGAAAAAAAAAAAAAAAAAAAACTAACCTCGGAGAATTTATCAGGGAGGTTGAGCTCAGAGTACTCCAATGCAACGAGTGTTGGACGACTTTGAACAGTATTATGAAGCACCGAATCTTCCCGAGAAGTGACGATTGCAACTGAAGAAGCGGAGGAATAGAAATTGGCACCGCCGTGGAGGCGGAGAGGGTGGCGGCGATGGTGGAAAGAGGGACATTTTGGCGGACGTGAAATGAGTAGAAGGATAGTGCTGCGAGAAAGCATAGGAGATGAGAACTGAGAAGTTGAAGGTTACGCTCATGAAATACTCGTTTAAATATGATAAAACCGAACTCGAGTTATTGGATCGGTTTATCAAAAATTAACGAGTCGAACTTGAACACTTAAATGTTTTGATTCAAAATGTTAACGAATTTTACCGAACATTATTACATTAAAAAAAATAGTATTTTTTGACGAGTCGAACTCAAACACTGCTTTATAAAGTTGCTCGATATCTAGTTCGAGTTTGAAAGTGATTAAAAATTTATTGAGCAAATTAGAGCCGAACTCGAGCTTAATTATTATTATAACATAAACTTGCCAATCTCAAGCGATTTTTTTCTTTGATCAAACGAACACGAGCCGAGTTTAAACATCATTGATTTGAGTGATTGTTCTTGGATCGTTTTCACACCTGAAGTCAACGACTCACGGTGGCTGTTTCGGTCCTTTCGGACTTTATTCCCCAAAATGATTTTTACTTTACGATACAAAAGATGGCAGGATAAGGTGGCAAAAACAACGAAGAAAACAAAATTTGATAATATCAATCAAATATTCATCGTAACAAAACAAAAGATGTATTCATTGTAGGCAGAAGATATTACATTTGAATTTGACACCAAAAGCAAATAAAAAGACCGAAAGGAAGTGTCAACCACAATGTCGCAAATAAATTTAGCTTCTCTATCAAAAGATTAAAAACAGTTATCATTTGTTGAATAACAACGGATAATCAGACCGGAAATTAGTAAAACCACTCAAAGTCACGAACAATAGTTTAGTTTTTGATTACTCATGGCAGCGTTTATTTATCATGTCACACACGCAAAGCGCACCTTCAATGTCATCACAATCAACCTGAATTTCGCATTCATTGTCACAAGGAGACGGTTTTGGTAGGTCGCTATCGCCGCCCCTGCCGCTGCTGCTGCTGCCCCGTTGTCTTTGTTCCAGAATTTAAGTTCTGATACAGAGAGATCTCGAAATTCACTTCGATTACTAGCTGCAGACACTTTTTCGTCTATAGTGATATGAACTCATGTTAGTCAATAGCAAATGTGCATGCAATACTTACATAAGGCATATCTACTATATTCAACATGACGGGGTCTATGCTACACATCAAATAAAGATGGATTGCTCTTAAAAATAGATTCCGACAAAGGTTAAGTTTTTTGGGAGCGCGCTTTCTCTAACTTTTCTCCTCCTCCTATCAAAAAAAAAAAAAAAAAAAAAAATTCCTCCAGCCTCTTCAACATTTTTCTGCTTTCTCCGGTGCCGCTGCCGCTGCCGGTGTCCTCCTTGTTTCTTTTATGTCTTTTTATTTCCTTTTCTTCACATCTATTATTCTCTTGACAGCTTTCCTTCGATTTTTTACCAGATCTAATGCCGTCTTTCTTAGCTTTCCGGCCGGTTTGGCGGCGATTTTGGCCAGATTCTGGCTCCCCATAATTTCCGCCGCGTCTTTGGCACCCTTTGTCCGGCGTTCTCATGGGGCAACTATTTCCGGCGATGATTTGGTGGTTTTCGTTATCACTTCTTGTTGGAGAAAAAGCCCGATTGAAGGGTTGAACAGTCAACTTTAGCGTTAATTACGGATAGGCTCCGATGTATGTCATCGAGAGTTAATGATATCATTAAATACTTTATACAGAGTAGTTGATGATGGGCTTTTGAATCACTTGATTCGGATGTCGGGTGAATGAGAAATTAATGGCTAAAGTTGGTAGGAGATAAGAGTTGAAGGGAGGACCTCACCCCATTCTCCCACATTGGAAACTTGAGTGTTTGGAACTCAAGTAATAAGAGCTAGTGTCTCTTATAGATGTGCCCCAAGGGGCAAGACACTTTTGTGCAAGAGCGAGGACTTAGATAATTCCACAAGCACGCCGCCGCCAACCGTCCGTCCGGCTCGAGCTCGGTTCGGGTGTTACTATTAATTTTTTGAACCAAAATTTCTTTATGAAATTAACCATAAAATTAATTTTGGAATGTTATTGAGTCATTTGACCAATCAGAATTCATTGAGTCATTCGTCCAATCAATATTCAGACGACACATCATCCGACTAATCAGATGATTTCCTTGAGGTAAAAGTGGGCCGTTACTTTTCCAAAGGGAAAAATTTAATGATGTGTTTCGGCCAATCAGATTTGAGCGTTGACTCCTCCTCTCCATTATATAAAGAACCCCATTGATGAAAGTTTAAGTATCGAATTCTCTGTAGTCTTTTAACCACACAAAAAAAGTCTACCATATAGATCAAGATATTGAGTCGAAGAGAAGTTGGAGCACTCTGTAAGTTCGCCGGAGCTTGGATTTTTGAAGTGCCTCTAAATCTGAGACGTAAAGCCGTTGTATCTTGGGAGACAGTTGCGACTACCGTGGGCACCATACCGGAGCAAGAGTTTCATACTCGCCTCGGTTTGTCATTTATTTATGCTGTGATAGTTTAATTGTTAGATCTATCATATACTTGTGTTAATCTATTAGATCTACACTGTAGTTGCTTTAACTTGTTAGATCTACGTAGTAAATTAATTTTTAATTTTGAGTTTTATTTTCTGCATTTAATTATCCATGATTACATGCGTGAATTACGGATCTGTTCCGTGAATTACTCCACACACGATACACTCTCCCAACAAGGTTAAGACAAATTTGGATTCGAGTGTTGTAGGATTGTGTTGAACCTATTACTTTATAGACCTGGTTAACATGCATTATGTTGGATGTTAGATGATGCTGAATAGTCCCTTTTGAGATGCAAACCTTACATGTTATAATGCTTCGACGGGCTCAGAATTATGATATGCATGCTATGTGTATATAGCCGTATTTTTGGAAATCTTTCTTGCTATTGAAATCTTGTCTTTGAGCCTTGTTAATTTGTTTTTAGTGTCGTAGCTTTGTTAATTTTGTAGAAGGCTGTTGAGCCTACTCTTTTACATATAGATACTATGATACATGCTACGGGGCAAAAAAAAAAAAAAAAAAAAAAAAAAAAGGAGCAACCGATTCAATTACTGTTAGGAAATTGGAGGTCTACACATATTTGATATGTTAATACTTTGAATCGATGCTGTTCCACTCACAGTAAAAGGATCGGTTGTGGTGATTTTGCATCTTACTAATTATTTGCTTAAAATTCAACATGAAGTATCTTGAAGATTACTTAAAGTGGCTGAATAATATTTTGGCTGTTTTCAGTGTTGACTTTAATCTAGTCATAGTTATTCTAAGCAAATTTGTGGCTGGGTGTGTTTAAAAAAGCGATATTAATGATCACACACGATATCTTCAAGATCACACTGTAAAATTCGACTTTTTAGAGGTCGAAATAACATATTTCGACTTTTCGGGAGTAGAAATAACACATTTCGACCTCCAAAAAATCGAATTTTGCACATGTGTGGTGCCCGAGTATATTGAGTGTGGTGCCATTAACAATGCCCGTTTCTAAATTACTCAACAAATGAAGCTTTGATGGACATGAATGTTCTATTATCAGCATGAAGCTCAATTTCCCCTGAGGTCAGTAGTTCAATTTGAAAGATGTATTCTACTTAGATATATAATACTTCTTGCTTCCAGTGACTTATATACGCAACATATATAAAACACAGCTACCGTAACTATCCACCTTGTTCACATATTTTGAGCGGTATGTGGTATCGTAAAGCTGCGTATAGTTTCTATGTCAGTAGTTGAACTTGTGTAATGAAGTTAGATACATTGTTATCTTTGAGCTAATTTGGAAAGGTACTGATTATGGCGGCCACCATTCTTCTTGACTTTACGTAATATAGAACAATATATATATTACATGTAACAAGGATAAATTCTTGTTTTTCTGTCTCCTAATTGATTGATCATACCCGTTTTACATTAAGTGACTTTCATTGATCTGTTGCGCACATAAACCTGAGTGGTGGAAAGGTTCTATTTGATTGCCATCCTAATAAATTATGTTTTGGTCAATGAATGATCATTTAACAGATATATGTAGAAAGGCAGCAACATGTTCATTTAACATGTGTGGAATATTGGGGATTTGTTTGAAAAACAAACTGTTTTAATTTGGTAGTTTATTTAGAAACTTGAAACATTTATTCGTGAATTACTCTCTTGATTTGGTATTAAGGATCTAATACGTTGATTTGTTTAAGTACTCACGGGTATTCAAACTTTATTGATCTTCTGTTGTTGAACAGAAATTAAAGAATAGGTCGAGGTGAATCCAAATGTGATTATGTCTTTTGTGACACTAGTGTAGGTGCCTGTAGTAGCACTAGAAGTAGCACCAGTGACCGGTTAATCTCATCCCTTGGATGGAGATGTTCCGTGGTGCAACGAACGATGGTTTGAATGATCGAACCGAATTGACTAGTATATCGACAGTGAAACTGTCCGTTGAGCACAAGTGATGCTCCGTATATAGCCATTGAGATTGGCTTTAAGATCCGCTTACATGCTCGAGTAATCATGCTTGTGACACTGGACTAGGACTTGGAAACTTCAAATTCGTTCGTCCATTGATGAACATGGTGTTGTTACCAAATTTGAAATTTGATCCTAATCACAAGTGTCTAGTATGTGTTGAAGCCATGTTGGCTAACTCACCGTTTGATCGGTAGGAAAGAACACAGAACCTCTAGATTCGTGTAAACTAGAGGATATTGACTATAGCACCGAATATTGTGACAAGGCTCGTGATGCCTTGTGGGTTGTCAGAATGAACGTGCAAATAAACATAGTAAATGGATGAGATGTATCCGTAGTGATTGTAGCGGTGGATATGATGTATTGTTTCATGAGTCTTGCTAAGGGCCCGGCATCATTCATCAAACAACTACACCATACACACCTAAATCAAGTGGTATTGCTACGTGCAAGAACCGAATTCTTTAAGAGAGGATTAATGCTATGTTGTTAAGTTCGGGTATACCTTAGAACTTGTGGGGGGAGCTGCTCTCTCAGCAAAATTCATTCTGACCGAGATCCCTTCAGTGAAGAAGGATGACACCCCAAATGAGTTGTGGAAAGGCTGTGGTTTAGCTACAGATTCTTGGAAATGTGGGGGTATTTGGCTAAGGTCGAAGTACCTAAACCAAAGTGAGTGATAGAACCTAAAATCATTGGTGCCTATTGTTTCTGGTGCATAAATCAGACATCAATGATGTACATTAACATGTCATCATCGAGTCTAAGAATGTGGTGTTCCTTGTGGATATCTTTCCTTGAAAGGAAATTGTTAAAGAAGAAGCAAGCATGAGTAAGCGGATATATGAGTCTTAATAAGAGAGTGGTCCTCAAAAAATTGAGGAACATCGTCTTAGTAAGAAGGCTAGGACTTCCAAGTCCTTTGCTCCTGATTTTCTGCCTATATGGTAGAAAACGAACCCAAGACATATGCTGAGGCAATGTCAATTCCAGAAGCCCATTTTCGGAAAGAGGCTATAAATAGAGAAATCCATCATGCAAAACCACACTTGGGAGTTGGTTGATTTTCCACTGGGAAATAAACCACTCGGGTGCAAGTGGATCTTCAATAAGAAGTTAAAGGTTGATGGATTTAGTGTAAGACGTTGTTGGTAGCCCGAGTGTATCGACAGAAAGAAGCCCTTGACTTTTTACTCACCAGTTATGAGAATTACTTATAAGGGTTCTCATCGGTATAGCTGGAGACTATAACCTGGAAATCCATCAAATGGATGTTATGGTGAGTTGAAAGAAGAGATGTACTTGGAACAACCCGAGGGGTTCATAGTTCCAGGACAAGAGAGTAAGGTGTGTAGACTTGTTAAGTCTCTCTATGGGCTTGAATATTAGCCAAAGCAATATCACATCGAGTTTGACAATGTTATGTTGTCAAGTGGGTAGGACATATATATGTCAACATTAACAACATGCCTATGTGATAGTATGTCTATAACATGCCAATAATAGGAAGTACTCATGAGAGTATCATGTGAACGACCTGAGAGTTGCAGATGTGAGCACTCCACTTGACCTAAGTATGCACTTAGGCAAGAATAGAGGTGAACCAATGGATCAGTTGAGATATTCTCAAGTGATTGGAAGTCTGATGTACGTAAGCAAATGTACACGACTAGACTTAGCATGTGGAATGAATAAACTGAGTAGGTTCACGAGTAATCCAAACCATAATCATGGGAAAGCCTTAAATAGGTTGTTGAGGTACATGAAGTACACCATGAGTCTGGGATTACGATATACAAGATATCCAGAAGTATTCGAAAGATACTGTGGTGCGAACTGGATATCAGATACAAAAGATTTAGAGTCCACCAGTGGATACTTATTCACGATTGGTGGTGCTGCTGTGTCCTAGAAATCCATGAGACAGACATGCATAGCTCATTCCATGATGGAATCTGAGTTTACAACATTAGATAAGGCTGGAGAAAAAAGCTGATTGGCTTAGGAATTTCCTTGAGGATATTCCATACTAGTGGCTGCTATCAGCATACACTGCGGTAATAAGTTGACTATAGGAAGGGCACAGAGTAGTGTGTATAATGGTAAGTCTTGACACATACGCCGTAGATACAATACCATTAAATAAATTATCTCTAATGGTTTGATTTCCGTCAATTTTATACGATCGAAAGAGAATCTTACGGATCCGCTTACAAAATGTTTAGTTAGAGATCAGATGTCAATATTGACAACCGGAATGGGACTTAAGCCTATTACGCTTGTTTCCTTGTAGTGGCAACCCAACCATGTTGACTGGAGATCCCAAGATCATGGTTCAAAGTGGATAACTAAGCTATAAGGAACATTCTAGCACTTACCCATTCTGAGAGAGTAAAAGTGTTGTCTGCAGAGGGTATGAGGTTAAGTGAAGCTTTTAATGATTCCTATATCTTGATATTCAAGTGGGGTAGGGCAGAATACCCTTGATAGGAGGTCACCTATGTAAGTGCGAAGTGGGGCCGCTTCTGTGAGAATTTTGAGGCTTGAATTCTCTAAAGCACTTTTTGAAACCAAGTGTTGTCCAGGGCCGAGATGGACACAACAATGAGAACCGAAAGGTGCTAGGGGAAATATTGTGTGAATGCTATTGTCTTGGTTTACACTAAAAAATTTGAAAGATTCAAGACCTAGTTCACTGATTAGCCGAGTAAATCCGATAGTACTTCACTAAGGCAGGTTCAAGGCCAGAAGCTACCTCTCCTGATGCAATATTTTTCCGTCTGACTTCTCTTCAGAGTCTGCATTTGCATTTGCATTAATTTTCATTCATGTGGGGGATTGTTGGAGAAAAAGCCCACATTACACATTTAGTCTTTACATTCCACTTCTTCATAGAAATTATTTCAGAATTGAGATTGTACAATAAATATTCACTAAATATTCACTATGTTTACCCAATTTCCCGAGATACAACGTCAATGTAATAATACTATTTGATGTGAAAGCATTTTCACCTTTATAATGTTTCATGGGATCCTGCATTTTAAAGGCAAGACATTTTAAATTTTGAAAAATGTTATATCCACAACGAAATTGACACAACACATCTTACACCATTGATAATGATGATACCCTAATCTATTACTGGTGTAAGATAACCGTTAATGCCTAAATGAAATGTTCATCCATGTCATAAAAATATAGAAAAGTACGTAACAGAAGGAAGAGACGGAAAATCAAAACAACCAAGAAGTAATAAATACAACAAAAACCTCAATAATCAAGAAGCCACCACCAAGTTGTATAAATGATCAAAAGAAACACCATAACAAAGTTGTCCTTAAAGAGTAACACTCATAAACGGACCACCAGAGACATGAATCAACATAAACGGAATCAACATAAATGGAACCAACCAAGGAAATTCAAGTATAGCAGAAGCTATGTAAGGCCAAAAAACAAAAAACAAAATAAAATATATAAAAAAATCCAGCTAGACATAAGTTTAGTAACTTTGCATAAGCATAGATCTGTCCTTACCACAAAGATTTTATGATCCACCAGTTTGATCTTCATCTTGCATATAAGGAGCTTACCGTTTACACTTGCGACGGCTTCTGTGGTGAAGCCACACAAAAAGAAGCAATAATCATCTAAAAATAAAAAATCCAATCTTTACAGAACAACGATGGGGAATATCATAAAATATGAAGAGAATATAGATGGGGAAGAGAATATAGACGTGTCACGGATTTTATCTAAGCAAAACAAACAAGTAATAAATTTATAAATCCGGTATTCCCCAAGTGTAGGGATCGTAGTACAGCGATTAATACCGGAGTCGAATCACAGGGAATCGAGGTTGTTTATCTAGTTTATTAATCTTTCTAAAGATTTGTCACGAAAAACACAAAACAAAACAAAAACTAAAACGAACACAATAAACTGGACAGAGAGTTGTCAATCCAAAGCCAGGAAATATGATTACGAACTTAAAATAACTAATTCTATTCTATAAACTAAAACGAAAATAAAATTCTAAGCTAGCAACGAAGAACAAGGCACAATGATTCTTTCAATTAAGTTAACGAAGAACAAGCATTGATCCACCTATCCCGCAACCCTCAATTTCTACTCTAGATCGTTTAGTGAAGATTTAAATAAAGATGTGGTTCACCTATCAAATGTATGAATTTCTACTCTCGTAGATAATTCGCCTATTAATCTTTCATCTCTCGATCTTAAAGATTAACGCTTCCATAAAAAAGGTGTAAGATTTCTCAATCTAGCAACCTAGAAATTTAAACTAGCAACTCTCGTTATTTTTAGGTTAAAAATCCCATCTTTACTACGGTGATCTAAGTCCAACAACGATTTTCATCAAAAATTAAACATCAAATAGCAACAATCCATCGATATAATTGCATAACAATATAAAAGCATAATAAAGATACAAACTTTATTTAAAACTCACAAAACATCCAAGATTCGAAATCAAAACGCTGCACGATCGGTTTCACATGCTTGTTCAGGACTTGCTCAGCTCATCTCCAGGATCGAACAAACAAAATAAATAAAAAATAAAATAAAAATATGGCTCGGTCGACCGAGCAGGAGCACTCGGTCGACCGAGTGTGCCTCTTCTCGGTTTCTGTGCTGCAGCTTTTCTCCAGGTAAGTTCTCTGTTGTTCTGTCGAATGCCTGCTCCTTTTATACTTGTTCTAGCCGACTTAGGGTAATTATTAGAAAAGCTTAAACCCTAATAAAATAGAAATAAAGATATTCCCATATTTATCCTTTCTATTCATCTGAACTCACGTTTAAAGCGATGGGCGCTCGTCCCCAGAGTAGTGGGCGCACGCGTCAAGCTTTGTAAAATCTTGAGTCGGGCCAAGCTCAACGAGACGCCCGTCCTATATAATTTTGGACGCTCGTTCAGTGAAAATCTCTCTTCTCTGAATCCATTTTCTCCTCTGGACGCACGTCCATTACTTCAGACGCCCGTCCATCTCTCATTCAGTTCTTCAAATCTTCATTCCAAATTCACTTGCATCTTTCTCCTTCTATTTAAACTTCAAGTGAACATCGTTTAAGCTTCCTCCATAACATGCAAGCGTACCTACAACACGACAAAAACATGCAAAATGTAAAATCATACATATAGATAGAAAACACCAATAAAACCACGTAATTAGCTCGATTTTGCATTTGAATGATTTCCATATGCATTCTTTCAATATTTCACTTAAACACCTAATTTTCTATAAAAATTAGTAAAACACGAAGGAAATTGTTACGAAATAAAGTCATATAAACCGTAAAAATCACCGTCAACAACTCCCCCACACTTAGCTTTTGCTCGTCCCGAGCAAAACAAAACAAGAAAACCATGGACTTACTTGAACATTGAACCACATCAAATCCCATATATCAAATCACAACCGGTCGACTAGTAATAAATTTATAAATCCGGTATTCCCCAAGTGTAGGGATCGTAGTATAGCGATTAATACCGGAGTCGAATCACAGGGAATCGAGGTTGTTTATCTAGTTAATTAATTCTTCTAAATTGTCACGACACAAAACGAAACTAAAAAGGAAAACAATAAACTGGACAGAGGGTTGTCAACCCAAAGCCAGGAAAGATAATTGCGAACGAAAATAACTCTAATCTATAAACTAAAAAGAAAAATAAAATCCTAAGATAGCAACGAAGAACAAGGCACAAAGATAATTTCAATTAAGTTAACGAGGAACAAGCAATGATCCACCTATCTCGCAACTCTCAATTTCTTCCCTAGATCGTTTAGTGAAGATTTAATAAAGATGTGGTTCACCTATCAAATGTATGAATTCCTACTCTCGTAGATAATTCGCCTATTAATCTTTCATCTCTCGATCTTAAAGATTAACGCTTCCATAACAAAGGTGTAAGATTTCTCAATCTAGCAACCTAGAAATTTAACCTAGCAACTCTCGTTATTTTTAGGTTAAAAATCTAATCTTTACTACGGTGATCTAAGTCTAACAACGATTCTCATCAAACGTTAAACATCAACCATGCAACAATCCATCGATACAATTGCATAAACAAATTAAACATAATAAAGATGTAACTTTAATAAAACTCACAAAACAATCCAAAAGAGTAGAAATCAAGTTGTTTTGCACGATCGGTTTCACAGAGTTCGTTCAAATCGGCCTCGACCTCTCGACCATCCTCGGACCGAAAATATATATATATATATATATATATATATATATATATATATATATATATATATATATATATATATATGGCTATGGCTCGATCGACGAAGCGGGCACTCGGTCGACCGAGTGAACCTCTTTTTTTTTTTTTTTTATGCCGTCTCTGTTCCCAGATGATTTCTCGTGTCTTGCTTCCAATGACTGCCCCCCTTTTATGCTTGTTCTGCCGACCTAGGATAATTATTAACTTTTTTTCTTTCCTTTTAAAAATAAAACCATAAACCCTAATAAAAATATAATCCCTATTTCGCCCTTATGTTTAATCTCCAAATAAATGTTGCTTCTTTTAATTCCTTCAGCTCTTTGACTCATTCCACGACATGCGTTCGTTGTACCTACAATAATAAAAACGTGCAAAGTGTAACATCACATATATAAGTAGATAATTGCTAATAAAATCACGTAAATAACCCGACTTTGCATTTTAATGATTTCCATACACATTCTTTCAATATTTCACTTAAACACCTAATTTTCTATAAAAATTAGTAAAACACGAAGGAAATTGTTACGAAATAAAGTCATATAAACCGTAAAAATCACCGTCAACAAGATGGTTTTAAAAATCCAAATGGTATAAGCATATTAGTAGGAGGTTTCAAAGAAAAGTAAGACAGAACAGGAAAACAGAAAAGAAACGAATAATCACTATTCTAAAATCGGCTTGCAAATAGGCTTGGATGTGTGGTTGGACAAATTCCGTTTCGTTATCTTGGCCTCCCGCTCGGTCAGAATATGGCTTTATCGAATGCTTGGTCCCCGGTTCTCGAGAAGATCAAGCTAAAATTGGCAGACTGGAAATCATCCGTCATCTCGTTCGGTGGTAGACAGGTTCTTGTGAAGTCGGCTTTGGGCAGCATACCACTTTTCTTTTTCTCGCTTTTTCAGGCTCCAAAAATAGTCATTAGTGAGATTGAAAGTATCCGTCTTAATTTTTTCTGGGGTAGGGGTGGGAATAATAAGAAATTGTGTTGGATTGCTTGGGATAGACTTATGAGAGGTAAGGAGTTCGGGGGGTTAGGGTTGGGTAATCTTTCAATTCAAAATGTAGCTTTGTTAGGTAAGTGGTTTTGGAGATTTAAGGTGGAACCGGAGGCTTTGTGGGTGAAAATCATTAAAGAACTTTATGATGATGATGGTGGCTTTATTGAGAATTATAGAGGGAGCTTTCGGGGGAGGATTTGGAGAGGCATTCTAAATATTTGTAGGAATTTTGAGAGATGGGGAGTTGATCTTCTTTAAATCGATGAGTGTGGCGTCTTGGTGAGGGTGCTTTGATTAGATTTTGGCATGATCCGTGGTTAGGAAATTCTAGTTTAAAGACTATGTTTCTAGACTTTTTCGTTAGATCTTGCTAAAGATGTCTTTGTTAAGGATAAGGGTAGTTGGAGAGATGGAGTTTGGGTTTGGAGTTGGTCTTGGAGGAGGGAGCCGAGGGGTAGAGGGTGTGGTGAACTATCTAATTTGCTATTGTTGCTTCACAATGTTTCCCCTTCTTCAGGTATTCTTGATAAGCCGCTTTGGAAATTCAACATTGATGGAACTTTCTCTGTTGGTGCTTTAAGAAAGATTTTGGAGTCTACTCTTTGTTTGTCATCATCTTTCAACGATGTTTCTGGCACAGGTGGTTGTATGTTTGTTAGAAATCGACTCTTACCTTCTAAAGTCGATTTCTTCATATGGAGAATCAAGTTAAATCGTCTGCCCACATATGTTAACTTGATCAAGAGAAATATTTCAGTACCAATGAATTCTTGTGTCTTTTGTCATCTTTTTGAGGAGTCTCAAGATCATTTATTCGTGTGGTGTACTCACTCGCGGTCCTTGTGGTCGAACATTTACGCTTGGTGTGGGATTAGAGGTCCTTCTGCATCCACGACTTTGGATCTTCTGGATGAACAAGTTGATATGATTCATATATTCAAGGCTTCGCCTGCGCAAAAGGTGGTTTGGAATGCAATCAAATGCACGGTGTGTTGGTGTTTATGGAAAACAAGGAACAAAATCATTTTCAATGCTGGTGAGTTTAATCAGAACACCATCTTTTCCGATATTAAACAAACATCTTTCTTGTGGTTCAATGCTAGAGGAAAAAAGTTCCCCTGCAACTGGACTCAATGGCATCTGAATCCTCTGTTGGGCTGCAATGGTGGATAGCTTTAATCTTCTTGTGTTCATGTTAGTTCTTAAAAGCAAATGGTCTTTTGTTTTTAGTCATTGATGTTGTCGCTTTTCTTCTACTGTCGTTCTTTTTTCTATTTTCTTTCTGAGGCTCAAAATCTTGTACTTTTTCTCTAGCATCTTGCTAGAGGCATATATAAAAACCTTTTTGCTGTTCAAAAAAAAAAAAAAAAAAAAAAAAAAAAAAAAAAACTATTCTAAAAGGCAGCCATTGAAGTACATAAAATCAAGATATTACCTCAAACACAACAAAATCAGGACATCTGAAGCCATATAGAAATGCAAGGAGAAACCTTACAATATTTCTTGTGCCGAATTAACCTGGAAAAAAAATTAACACCACATTTCAGCGCCCCTAATTCATAACCAAAACAAAACAAACGCAGAATGAAAATACTCAAAACTTGAAGTGACTGAATTTGATGAAGAAACCTTGCATTTCCTTCTAATGGAAGCCTTTGCTGCGTTCGAATCGTCACCTATCGATAATCGTTATAAATCTCTGTCATCGTGAAGCCATGGTTGTAACTGACTCTCCTCTCATCCTTAGTCTGAAACAAAGGCATTACCATCATCAATAAAATAAAAATAAAAGAATAACAGCGACTGAACTCTGAAGATGCAAAATGAGGGGAAAAAATCGAATCTTGAAGCAGAGATGCGGACATCAACATACATCGTCATCCTCCGACTCAAAATCCACTCCGTCAACCTCCAGAATCGCAGCCCAAATTATGTCTCACGAAGCCGCTGATACAAAATTGGTGCTTCCTCGTTTCGATGACTTTTGAAAGGGCATTGCAAGTAAATGTAGATGAGTATGATGAGAGTGAGAATCCAATAATTTGCAATGGATTTTAGGAGTTGTGGGTTGCGATTTTTTGGGCAGACCGTGGGGAGTTTTTCATTGCTTTGTGGAAGTTGCAAAGCAGTTTGGAACGTGGGGAGTGGAGGTTCTTTATTTATTTTTTTTCGCCCTTTTTTTTCCTTCAGGTGTATTGAAAAACCGGGTATGGGTCGGGTCAATCAGTCAAAATGGGTAATTAGACGGTTATTTTCTTGAAAATATAATATATATATATATATATATATATATATATATATATATATATATATATATATATATATATATATATATAGATATTTATATATTTAGGAGATGAAATAAAATTGATTTTGACTCGAACCCGTAAAATATCCAATTGACCCGCTCCAAACCCGGAGTAATTAAATAGGCTGGTTAAAAAAAAACAGCATTAACTCCTTCCCTACCATCTCTCCCTATTAATTGTGGCAACTTAAATTTCGGTAAATCTTTGAATGAATTTTTTAGGATCTTAATCAATCAACAAAGATGTAACGGTAAAGGACCGCCTTGATTGCATACATATTATTCTGTTCACACGTTCAAAAATATTAAATACATAAACCAACAGTCCCAAACTTCTACTACTTATTCGGTTATATGATACCAGGTGTACACAAATTCAAATCATAACGCACAGTGTCGGCCACTTTCTCCAAAAAAAAAAAAAAAAGCTTTAGTAGAGGTTTGGGTAGTCTTTTTCTCCCTTTTTTCCAATCGTTGTTTATCCATTTTTGATGATTCTACCATGATATATAGTTTGTTCGGTGTATGTTTTCACTTTCATTCAGATTATTGATATGATGACCAGAGGGAGATCGATGTTGGTTTTCTACGTACGGGATCCACTCCGATTAGCAAACCAAAGAAAACTGAGATTTTTTGTTAATGTATTTAGGGTTATTATTATGTTTTTATTTTCTAGATTCCGTTGATATTTTGGTTGTCGGTTACGAAATTATTTTCTAGATTTGCTGAAGAGAATAGAGTTTCATGATCAGCCCCTTATTCACTTAATATTTTTGTTGTTATTCACTGTTGGCAGAATATTACAGATTTATCGTTGAAGGTCGATGACTACTAACCTGTTGGGAGTGCGGAGAATGTGTGAAAATGAAGATTCTTTTGTGGGTATGTTTTCACCCTTAGTTTGAATTAATCTTTTATGTGTGTTTATTTCACCCTTAAATTAAATAAACTAAATTTCACGCAGCATCCTTGGTCCGTGATAATTTCTGGTGAACAAGAAGAAAGTGTACTTGACCGAGTTTGTGTAGCTACTTGAAGAACAAGTATCTTCTTCATTTCAGAGTTTATTTAAGATGTGAAGACAAACATTCATATTTTCAAAACGTTTAAATATTTATGTTAATCCGCTTTTTATGGTTTGTTTTTTTATTTTATCAAATAGGTAATCAAAGGTGACTGAAGATATGACATGTATCGGGATCAAGGCTGCCGACTTTCAAAAAGGCCAGTTCAATAATTTTGCAGTGCATTTATCTCTTTCTATTTATCAAGTGTATATGTCACCCTTAATCCAAATAAGAATTTAAGGAATCATCCTTGGTGTATGAACTACATTTCAAGAATCATTTTTGGTTTGTGACAATTCTTGATCCGTGAACTATATATAGGTTGTCCTTCACTATTTCGTTTTAACACACCGCCTCTACATATAGTGGTCGGCCTTTTTTTAATGACCTTTTTTTAATGTTTCAATTTGGTCATATATTGGTGATCTATTCTTGCTCTTTGAGACAGATGGTTGAAGCACAACACATTAAGACATTGGAGCAACAAAAAATACATATTTAGCATATATGGCCATATGATTTTTTCTACAAAGGTATTGATCAATCTTTCGATTGTAAAGTATAACCATATATAATACTTAATTTGTTTTTTTTTTGTTTGTTTGTATATTGGTCAGGAATGCCGGTAAACAACATTCTCATATTTGTATTTGTCTTATATTCACATCATTGTATTCTTCTTTCTGCATGCATTTTTCTTTAGGTTCATGTAATTTTTTTCCTTTTGTCCAAACATTCTTTGTAAGCGCAATAAGACATTGTTCAAGTGGTAATTACTGTGGCCTTTAACCCGGGTGTTCCGGGTTCGAGTCGCAATGGAGACAAAAAGTGTGCAACATTATTTGTAAGTGACTCACCCTGTATAATTTTTGTAGCGTATGCCGTGTGGTATAATTTTTTTTTCTTATCAATGCATTTTCAGGTTGATAATATTACCTATATTCTTTATTTATACCTATGTTATTATACATGTGTCTTCTTCTTCTTATTGTTTTTAAGAAAGTTAAGTGAAGTAATGATTCAAAACATCCTTTACCCCGCCGCTTTTAAATTGTATCTGCTTGGCTTGGGTTAGGAGCCCTACATTCCATGGGTTTCTGACATGTGTTTGAATGATAATTAAATGCGATAATTAATAACAATATTTTGAATGATTTTTTTACATGTGTTTCAATGAGAATTAAAGACGATAAATAATAGCAATAGTTTAAATTATTATTTTTTCTTACATGTGTTTGAATGAGAATTAAATGCGATAATTATTGACAGTTGTTTGAATGATTTTTTTTGTTATTACATGTATTTGAATGAGAATTAAAGGCAATAATTAATGACAATAGTTTGAATTTTTTTTGACATGTGTTTAAATGATAATTAAAGGCGATAATTAATAGTAATAGTTTGAATGATTTTTTTTTCATGACATGTGTTAGAGATTTTTTGTTATGACATGTCTTTGAATGAGAATTAAAGGCGATTGACAATAATTTGAATGATTTTTTTTGACAATAGTTTGAATGAGAATTAATGACGATAATTAATAACAATAGTTTGAATTTTTTTTAGTCATGTATTTGAATGATAATTAAATGCGATAATTAAAACAATAATATGAATTATTTTTTTACATGTGTTTGAATGAGAATTAAAAATGATAATTAATGGTAATAGTTTGGTTGATTTTTTTAAAGTAGATTATCAAGTAGGCCCGACCATCAATAATAATTATTGTTCTTTTTTCATTTTTTTACTTTTATATTCTTATAAAGTCCTCACAAAATGAGATTTTAAATTGATTTTAAGGCATTATTCATGTTTGAGTGAAATTAATTTTGCTTCTTTGCAAGTTATGTACTTTAATTTCATTTTATCGTATGATCATACATTGGGTTTGTTTATTTTTTATTTTCAAAAGAGTATTTATTTAAAATTTTATAAATTATGGATGATTCACTGTTTTATTTTACGTTGAGTTATCTCCGTGCATAACACGGGTAAATTGCTAGTGGTTTATATATTTGCCAGGATGTTTAGATAATTGTTATAAATAAGATCTTAAGTTTATTATATTAGCCCTTTAAAAAAAGGTTTATTCGAAGAAAAAAAAGTTTATTATATTAGACATCATTGAGATATATCATTTTTTTCTTTCAAAAACGATCTTTTATTGAATATCAAATTGGGAAAACCACAACTTACAAATATTCAATATGTAAAACAAAAAAACAAAAAAAAAATCTAATGAATCCAAATTCCAGGCTAGTCTGAGGTTACGAACTCGGGCTACATTTTTTGAAATCAAGACATACAGAGGAGGATGAAATCCTTGAACCCCATGTTGGATCTTGTTTCTCCAATACCAAACGGTGTATACCATATCTCTGAATTGGTAGGACCATCTGCTATGCATACTTTGTTCAGTTAAATTTTTCTGTAGCCATTCTCGGGGCGTTGTCTCCGAGAAGAAATCCCTCTATTGCTGTTTCGGAACAATGTTCTTCCAAAGCCGTTTTGGGATTTTGCAATCCCTTAAAGCGTGAAGACAAGATTCCCATCATTCTTGCGCAAGTTACATCGAGCTGATGAGAAAATATGTCGTCTAAAGAGCAAGGACATTGTGGGCAAAGCATTGTGTGTAGCTTGGCACAAAGTGAAATTCAGACGAGCAAGACATTTTAACTGCCAAATGTCTTTCCAGAACTTGTCAGCCGGGGGGTGGGTCTCTGAAAGGAGGTAGGCGTACCCGTCTGCTACCGAATATTTCTTGTTGCTCGCATTTTTCCAGATAATGGGATCATTCTCAACATCAAAACCATCCTTCAATGCTGTTGCTGCATAGCAAATGCATATATCATTTTAGATAAACTTTATTGCATGTATTTCATTTCTCGGGCCGTTGTTATTTGGGTTAAGAAGATAAACTAGAAGTGTTTTTTTAAAATCCTGATATGACACGAGGTTTATGTGGAATTTAAAATTTACTTTAAAAAAACACGTGTCAAATGTTTATTTTCCAAATAAACACTCGGTATATGGGATATAGACGTTACAATATGATTCCTCATAGTTCCCATTGATAGCTTACTATAATCAAAATTGAAAACTGTGTTATGACGTGTATTGTTGGTCAATTATGCTCTAACACTAGCCCTTGTTTGTTTTGGGGTTTTGGGTTAGGGTTTTCTTTGGGGGTTTTTATATATCAAATCATCAATTATTTCTTACAATTCTTTCACCAATCAATTCTTCAACTACAAATATATTAAATTATCTCTTACCATTTCATATTATCTACTTTATTACCTTTTTTAACATTATTTTATTTATTATTCAACCTTATTTCAATTTCTCTCACCACTAATTTCTTTACTACACAAATTTCAGAAAAACATTTTAAATTTCTAATCATTACATTCATCATTTTTATCATATTTTTTTATCCACTAGTATATAAAAACCCCAAAAAGACCCCAAACCAAAACAAACAGTGTGCTATTATTGTGCGACACTGATATTGTCAGGGCTAAAAGTGATATTTTTTTAAGTGCTAAAGTCTAAAAGTAGTATAATGTCAACGTATTTACAAAACATCACTTTTACATTACCAAACATTTTGTCTTAGCAATCTTAATTTTTTCTTAACACAACTGGTATCAGGAACTAACTGGTCATACTATTCTGAAGTTTGTCCAGCTTTTTAATAGTAAATTGAAAATTGTCTTATGACGCTTGGAAAATTAGAGGACTACTAATCACCCCCCCTATCCCATCACCCCCCTCCCATCATTGTTTTCTTTTCTTTTCTTTTTTTTTCGTTTTTTTTTTTCTTTCTTTTAACAATTTTTTTTAAACTTTTTTTTAAACTTAATTTGTATTTTGTTGTTTTTATTTTATAATTGAAAATTTTGTATAAATTTTGAACATGTATTTTTTTATATTATTATGTTATTGAAATTTAGTAAATAAAATCAATAAAACGAGTGTAGTATTGATAGTCACATTTCTCTATCATTTTTATTCACAACCAATCATTCAGATTTTATTTATCTTCAATTCTTACCACCCATTTCTCTATTATTTTTATTCACAACTACTCATTCAGATTCTTCTTATCTTTAATAATACCCCTTCTTATCTTCAATTCTACCCATTCTTATCTTCTTATCATCAATTCTAACCACACATTCAGATTTTCTCATTATCATCTCATCTTCAATTTCTCTATATATTTGACTCATTTCACTTACTAAAAAAATCATCATAATTTCTCCAACTCTTTCATACATACTCATTCAACAAATACTCAATTGATTTTCGTAATTCATAACATGGATTCCTACAATTCATCATTCTTTGGTAGTTCGTCATTTGGAAATGATTTTACAAATGATGTTCCTAGTGGGGATAGTTGGCCAGTTGGAAACGATTCATCGTTCTTTGGTAGTTCGTCGTTTAGAAATGATTTTACAAATGATGTTCCTAGTGGGGATAATTGGCCAGTTGGAAACAATTTTACGAATGATATTCCTAATAGGGAGTGCATCCCCAACATTGAGCGTGATTACACAGCTGAATTTACAACTGATCAGGTTAGTTATCGTTGTTGTTATTTCCACATTCGTTACTTATTTTCATTTTAGATAGTATAATATTGTTCTTATACTTCGATTTTTCTATAGATATTTGAAAGTAGAGATGTCATGCTAGATTGGGCTCGGAGAGTTGGTAATGAAAAAGGTTTTGTGATTGTCATAGATAAATCGTGCGAGAAAAATGGAAATAAAATGCCGAGATGCACTCTTATTTGTGGAAAAGGAGGATTGTATAAACCGCCACGCGAAGGGCATACAATGAGTAGGGACACTGGAACGTATAAACGTGGTTGCCCATTTAAGCTTCGAAGTGTAGCACAACCACCACACGGTGTGAAGTGGGGTTTGAAGGTTGTTGATGGTTTTCATAACCACGAAGCAAAATTGAAAGCTTAGAGGATTTGAGTATCCTTCAAGGTTGACCGCAACCTGAAAAACAATTAGTGCGTGACATGTCCAATAGCACTGCTCCTCGAGAAATTCTTACTGTGATGAAATAACAAGACCCATCAATTACTACATGGTTTTGATGATTAATTTATGCGTTTATCTATTATTTCTATGTACATAATTTTCAGAGAAACATAAAATAACTTTGACGGATTCAACATATATGACTCAAGTGTATGAACTTAAAAAAGATATATATCATATACTTGTAAGAGAATGAAGGATAACCGATAAAAAAGATAAATGACAAAAATAATATTAACAAAAAGAATTATATTGGATCCGGTAAAATTATTTTTAATACAACATTTCATATTCAATATTGGACTCATTTGATAGATTAAATTGAATAGATTTCAAAAACATATAATTTATTAAAAAATAATTTATCAAAAAAAAGTTACAAGCAAAAAAAAGAATGCAAGCAAAAAAATTAAAACAAAGAAGATTGATAAAAAAAAAATAAAAATAATTGGGGAGGGTGATGGGATGGGGGGGGCGATTAGTAGCTCCCGAAAATTATGCTCTAACACCAAATGACATTGATTTGACTCTAAAATATACTTTTCTACTTTCAAACAAACAAAAAAATATAAGCATACTTTTATAAAATTAAAAAAATATTTTACCTTTTTTTTAAAATATGATTCCTCATAGTGATGATAGTTCCCATTGATAGCTTACATTGTTGGTCAATTATGCTGTAACACTAGCCCTTGTTTGTTTTGGGGTTTTGGGTTGTGTTTTCTTTGGGGTTTTTTATATATCATATCACCAATCATTTTTTATAATTCTCTCATCAATCAATTCTTCAACTACAAATAAAAATATATTAAATTATCTTTTACCATTTCACTTTATCTACTTTATTATCTTTTTTAACATTATTTTATTTAATATACTACCTTGTTTTAATTTCTCTCACCACTCTTTAATTTTTTATCTACACAAATTTAATAAAAAACATTTTAATTTTATTTTTTTAAAAACCAACATTTTAACTTTTTAATTATTACTTTAATCATTTTTATCATTTTTTTTTATCAATTAGTATATAAAAACCCCAAAAAAAAAAAAAAAACCAAACCAAAACAAATGGTGTGGTATTATTGTGCGCCATTGATATTTTCAGGACTAAAAGTGGTATTTTTTTAAGTGCTAAAGTCTAAAAGTAGTATAATGTCAACCTATTTTACAATACATCACTTTTACATTACCAAACATTTGTCTTAGCAATCTTAATTTTTCCTTAAAGCCATCGGTATCAAGAACTAACTGACCGTATACTATTCCGAAGTTTGTCCAGCTTTTTAATAGTAAATAGAAAATTGTCTTATGACGCTTGGAAAATTATGCTCTAACACTAAATGACATTGATTTGACTCTTAATCCGCCCTTATGAATGACAAATGGTTGAAAGACTTGTCTAAAATATACTTTTCTACTTTCAAACAAACAAAAAAAATATAAGCATACTTTTATAAAATAAAATAAAAAATATTTTACCTTTTTTTAGGAGTTGTACTATTTTCCTCTAAGCCGGTAAAATATCGATCCAGTGGTTTACCGTTTACACTAGGTCATAATCCGATAGAGACCAATGTTCGAGTCATGTTAGAGGTGAAAATTAATGCATGTGTATATCTTTTATTTTCGTAAAAAAATATTTTCCTCTAAGTGATTATATGATGCAATTTAATCGGAATATTGTATCAATTGGCATGCATTACACGGTTTTATTTTTACTTTTTTTTTTCTTTCACACAATACATACCTATTATGCATAAACATTGAGTAACAATAAAAAGATATGACTACAATGATTGTATTCAAAAAATATTCTTAAAGTTCGTGGTATCCGAAACCAAACGACCCATTAATTCGGAGTTCGACCCGGGTCGTACCTGCAGAATTCGACTCTTACTCAAGGATAAGGAATACGTTATGACGTATATCGTTGGTCAATTATGCTCTCGTTAACTCTACTTAGTTTTCAATACTAAATTGAAAACTGTGTTACAACCTGTATCGTTGGTCAATTATGCTCTAACACTACTTAGTTTTTTAATATTACCTAAAATGATATTGATACTTTTATAAAAAAAAATTGTTTACCCTTTTTTTTAGGGTTTATTATTAAAAACGACAATTTGAACACAGAAATATGGAAAAAGGACAGTGGAATTTTTTTCGGGTAAAAAAGACATGTCCTTATTCCACTGTGATAGTGAAACATTAGATTTGAGGCCAGTTCCACTGCAGAAAACAGTGGATTTGAGGTTATAAACAGTGGATTTGTCCTTATCACCCATTTTATATTTCCACTGTCCTGATTTCTATTTTTCCCTTCTTTTTTGTCCTTTTAAACCACTGCCACTTTTTTTTAATGAGTTGAACTATTTTCCTCTAAGACCAACAAGGTATCAGCCTAGTGACACTAGGTCTCCAAAAAAAAAAATAGAGTAAAAAAAAGATATGACTAGAACGATTGTATTCGTAAACAAAAATCTTCAAGCTTCCGGTATCAGTGTCACAGTCAGCAGAAATTCACTTTACTCTGAGGTAAGCGCGACCAAGAGCCCTTAGAGTAGAATCGAAACTGTGACCTCCGTAGTCGTTTCAAATCATTACTATTTGAGCCAAGCTATTTGTTAATTTTTTTCCAATTTCCTTTATACCTCTATAGAGAGAGAGAGAGGAGGAGGGGGGGAAGAAGAAAACAAAGAAAAGAGAAAGAAAGAGAGATGAAGAATGGAGGGGCACAATTTTGTGGAATGATTAAACAAAGCATTAAAAAGAGGAGAGGGATAGATAAACAGAAATTGTACACAGAAATTATCTCATCCTTACATTTAGATAGCAAAATTTTAAAAACCAAAAGAAAAAAGGGGTAGTGGTTTAAAAGGATAAAAAAACAGGGGGAAAATGAAAATCAGAACAATGGAAATATAAATTGGGTAATAAAGACAAATCCGCTGTTCATAACCCCAAATCCATTGTTTGTTGCAGTGGAACTGACATCAAATTCAATGTTTTATTATCACAGTGGAATAATGATATATCTTTTTTACCTGAAAAAAATTCAACTATCTTTTTTAGATATTTCTGTGTTCAAATTGTACTTTTTAACAATTAACCAAAGAAAAAATATATCCACCGTGAGATAATTTTTTGTACACATTTTTTGTGCCTTAATCATTTTTGTTAAAAAAAAAGAGAGAAGATGTTGACAAATAACATAATTGGTTCAAGCATTCCTTTTTTAAACCACAACCAATCTATCGTGGTAGCACATTTCGAGTTAGATTCGATTTTACGGAGGATGAAAATCCATATTCGAATTTATAGAGATAGAATGTTAATATAGGGCCCCGAAAATGGATCCGTGACCTTTAACATCTAACTAGTATCATCATCCAAAGTACATCCGACTTCAACCAGCTTGGTCTACTTTCATCAACAACTCCAGATGGTTTACAGCAGATTCCCAAGCATTTGACAACCAATATCAACCATCAAAGGCAATGTTGCATCTTCATACATCGCATTCCAATCTGGCACTTGTGCTGGAATCTGCCGGCCCAGTCAGCAAACCAATCATGAAACCTAACAGCACAATCTTCTATATTTGCTGTCCACTTTTTCCATCTAATGTGGTGCAATACAAGAATTGTAATTGACTAATAGTTATGGATAAAGCCGCTTTTGATATGTTTTGCGATTTTTTCACTTCTATCCTCGATGTTCCATCTTGTATGCATTTTTTTCTTTTTTAACATTTTCACTTCAAAGTCCTGCAAAATCCGATTCCTAAATCAGAATTAACACAACAGTATTCGCTAAACTTAGAAAGGAAAAAAAAAAAAAAAAAACTAACCTCGGAGAATTTATCAGGGAGGTTGAGCTCAGAGTACTCCAATGCAACGAGTGTTGGACTTTGAACAGTATTATGAAGAGCCAAATCTTCCCTAGAAGTGACGGTTGCTACTGAAGAAGCGGTGGAATAGAAATTGGCACCGCCGTGGAGGCGGAGAAGGTGGCGGCGATGGTGGAAAGAGGGACATTTTGGCGGACGTGAAATGAGTAGAAGGATAGTGCTGCGAGAAAGCATAGGAGATGAGAACAGAGAAGTTGAAGGTTACGCTCGTGAAATACTCGTTTAAATACGATAAAACCGAACTCGAGTCACTGGATCGGTTTATCAAAAATTAACGAGTCGAACTTGAACAGTTAAATATTTTGATTCAAAATGTTAACGAATTTTACCGAACATTATTATATTACATTAGAAAAAATACATATTCGTTTGTATTTTTTGCGAGTTGAACTCAAACACTGCCTTATCATACTGCTCGATCTCTAGTTCGAGCTTGAAATTGCTTAAAATTTTATCGAGCAAATTAGAGCCGAACTCAGGTTTAATTATAACTTAATCATGCCAATCTCAAGCGATTTTTTCCTTCCTCAAACGAACACAAGCCGAGTTTAAACATCATTGATTTCAATGATTGTTGATTCTAATTCAACTTGGATCGTTTTCATCCATAAAGTCAACGACTCACGACGGTTGTTTCGGTCCTTTCGGATTTTATTCCCCAAAATGTTTTTACTTTATGATACCAAAGTCGGATTCAAATAGCCCGCGACATGATAAGGTGGCAAAAACAACGAAGGAAACGAAATTTGATATAAGTAATCATAACAAAAACAAGAAGATGTATTCATTGTAGGCAAGAGAAGTGTTAACTACAAGCAATGGTGGACCCATAACTTTTTTTCAACGAGGTCCGTAAATATTTAACACAGTAAATAATTTTTTTTTACGGGATTCGAAATATTTTTCTAATAGATAAAATATAAAGTATTTTTATGTAGAGCACCCCCATATGCTCTACCTAGATCCGCCCCTGACTACAAGGACGCAAATAAATTTAGCTTTTCTATCATAAAGATTAAAAACGATTATCAACTTGTCGAATAACAACGGATAATCAGACCGGAAATTAGTAAAACCACTCAAAGTCACGAACAATAGTTTAGTTTTTGATTACTCATGGCACCATTTATTTATCGTGTCACACACGCAAAGCGCACCTTCAATGTCATCACAATCAACTGGGAATTTGCATTCACTGTCACAAGGAGACGGTTCTCGTGGGTCGTCGTCGCTGCCGCTATTGCCGCCGCCGTCGTGGCTGCCGCTGTCTCTGCCGCCGTTGTCTTTGTTCCAGAATTTAAGTTCTGATACAGAGAGATCTCGAAATTCACTTCGAATACTAGCCGGCACTTTTTGGCCGATCACTGCAACTGTAAATGTGATCTTCTCGTTTTAGTCAATAGCAATTGTACATGCAATACCTACATAAGGCGTATCTACTATATTCGACGTAATGGGGTCCGTGGACTCTGCTGAACCGAAAAAAATATAACATACTCCCTCCGTTCCTAATTATATGTTGCATTTACAGGAAAAATAACTTTTACTTTTTAGAAGAACCTGGTCATTTTTTAGTTGAAGGTTGATTATTTTTGTATGAACTTGGTCAATTACTCTTTCTTCAAATGTGACATATAATTAGAAACGGAGGGAGTATATTATATTAAAAAAATATGGTGTAGCCACCACTACAGAGAACATAATACAGATAGATTTTCTACTGAAAAAAAAAAAAAAAAAAAAAAAAAAAAACACATACCAAATAGCAAAAATAAAATGGCAAGAAGGAAGTAAGCATTTTTTGCCATCTCTTTTTCCCAAAACATCAATTACTCAATCTATCTTCTTCTACTTCTGAGGGGAAAAAAATTTAATGTTTGGCAAGTTCGTTTGCACTAGCTAATAGGGCTGACAATTTATACAACTATAAATTTGTAAATTGACATTAATTAACAGAAATGAGTTGTAATTAATTTTTTTAATCAGTGAAAAAAGAAAAACATGCCTGGCATTCTGGCATTATACATGGGGGAATGAGTAAGACAATTATATATATAAACAATTGGTTTTATGCAATCATTAACAATGCCAATTCCATAATAGTTTTTATTTTTTTTATTAACCAACCCTAGGATAAAAGTACTGAATATATATATATATATATATATATATATATATATATATATATCATTGAGATATATCATTTTAGATAAACTTTATCACATGTAGTTCAATTCTCGGGCCGTTGTTATTTGGGTTAAGAAGATAAAACTAGAAGGGTTTTTTTTTAACTTCTGATATGACACGCGATTTACGTGAGATTCAGGGTTTACTCTAATTGACATATGCAGAATGTTTATTTTTCAAATACACTCGTTATGCGAGACGGAGACATTACAATATGATTCGTCATAGTGATGATCGTTTTCTTTTGCCCAAGAAAATATATAGGTTGGTTTGATTGAACCACGTGCACACACCCAATGATAGAATAATAGAAAAAGATATTGTATTGCATTACTTTGATTGAATACAATAGTAGGCTATTTATACCAATAGTCATAATGTGAACATAATAATAACCATAATGAGATTGATTACAATCAATTATTTTCCTAATTTTCTATATCTAGAATATTATGTCATTATTTCTAATACGCCCCCGCAATCACATGGTAGTGCAACGAACATGGTGATTGGCTCGCAATGAATGGCTTGAGTCCTGGGTGTCTACGACAACTCTGCATATCAATCAGCATCAACTTCTTCTCAACTTGATATTACTTGAAGAAAAGCTGGTGGGATAGATCCGAAAAAAAAATACATGGAGGGATATACCCTAAAAAAACACGAGGAGGGATTTACCCTTAAAAAGACAATAAATTGAGGATATACCCTAAAATAAAAAAAACGATAGAAAGCAAATCAAGTGAGTGAAAAGTCGAATCGCCGATGAAACAAGAAACAATTGAATTTGACCATGAGAAAGAAAGGGGCTTAGAAAAAGAAATTGATTGGGAGACCATCACCGTTAAACAAAATGAACTAGGTGTTGACGGGGTTGGATCGACAATAATGACATATTTTTTTTTTATTGTTTTTATTTATTTATTTATTTTGATATTAATATGATAATAACAATAATAATAGAATAGGGGTGGCGGGAGGGAGGGTCGACGGGAAAGAAAAGCCGGCGGCTGTTGGTAGTGCAATAGATTACCATGTCCGCAAATCTCATGAATATGCATGTGGATGTATAAATCTTGAAGAAAGAAAAAAAAAGAGCGAGAAATAAAGCAAAGTAGAGATGAGGAGATGGGACTTGTGAAATAAGAAAGCTAAGATAGTGGAAAAAAGAAATTAAAGTTCTGATTTTTAGAGGAGGGTTGACAGATAGAAAAATGACCGGCCGAAGAACAAGCAGGAAAAAGAAATTCGAGAAGAAAAGAGAAGTAAAATAAAAAAAATTGGGAGGGGTGAGGGTTTGATCATATTGATGTCACAAATCCCCACCCAAACATTATTTTTCGTAAAGTTTACTCAGGATCGAAAAGACGTTAGTCTGTGCTCACGATCTGTGTGAGAATAATAGAAAAAGATATTGTATTGCATTCTTTTGATTGAATCTGATATTATATTTATTATTTATACCAATAGTCATAATGTGAACATAATAATAACCATAATGAGATTGATTACAATCAATTATTTTCTGCATGTGGATGTATGAATTTGAAGAAAAAAAAAAGAAAAAAAAAAAGAAAGAGTGAGAAAAGAAAAGGAGAAAAATGATTTAAGCACAACCATTGAAACATAAAATGTGATAGTATATACATAATACAATTTTATGCAACGAATATTCATGATACTACCTTCGGTCCAAAATATAAGTCATATTAGTTTTTTTATTTTGGTCCTATAATATAAGTCATTCACAATACCAAGAGAGTATTAATGAACATTTTTCCTTATCTTATCCCTAATTTATATCAATCCAACCATTTTTATTTACTCCACAATTGTTGCATATGATAGTTAAAGGGTGTATTAGACATTTTATCCATACATTAATTACATTTAACTACTTTCTTAAAATATAAAAAATTTAGGATGACTTATATTTTGAACCAGAGGTAGTACATACGTAACTTATTGATTGCTTACTATAATCTTATTTTTTTGTTTTGAAGGATGCTTACTATAATCAAAATTGGAAATTGGGTTGACGAGCGTTGGTCAATTATGCTCTAATTAACACTATATACTTAGTATTTTAATACTAAATTGAAAACTGTGTTATAACGTTTGGTGGATTATGCTCCAACACTACTTAGTTTTTTAATATTACCTAAAATGACATTGATTTGACTCTTAATCCGCCCTTATCAAAGACAAATGGTTGAAAGCTATAAAATATACTCTTATACTTTCAAACAAACAAAAAAATATAAGCATACTTTTATAATAATAAAAATGTTTTACCTTTTTTTTTAAGAGTTGAACTATTTTCCTTTAAGCCCAACAAGGTATCGACCCAGTGATTTACACTAGGTCATAATCCGACAGAGTCCTTGTAACGTCTCGTTTCCGGACACCGAGTTCTTATCCGGAAAAAGAACGTTCGGCACGTATAAAATAAAATAAATTTCACTTTATATGTAAGCCTCTAACACATCATATCGAGTTAAGAAAAACGGAAGCAAAAGACTCGGGTATTTTTTTTTTCAAACAACCAAGAATAGAAACTCAATATCTAAAGGTAGAAATGTAACATTTATTATATTGGGAAAAGAAATCAAATGAAAACCAAACGTACGAAAAACCTCCAAACGTGTACTAAAAAGAATTACAATGTTCCCAACAAAGCTCCAAATCTAATATAATAAATAAAACATGAATAAATAAATCTTCAACTTCGGCGTCCTTAATCGTCGTCATCTAAGTACTCCTCGAACTCTTCAATTACCTGTTCGTCTTCTCTCCCCCAAACACATAAATAAACATGCATTTGAGGTAAGTACATTATACATAGTAAGAAGTAGAAGCTACAATTTAATTCAGGTTTATAATTAACAGATTTTATTATAATAATCATTTTTATGAGACCGACTCAATCTGGGGTTCAATCCATGCCCATCTACATGCCATGACTATATGTTTCTAACTTAACTTATCTTGGTTATATCATTACTCAAGGACACTATGCATGATGAATATCCATCACGAGATATACTTGCCAACTACGGTGATTAGCACCGATAGTCCCGGGATCTCCCCGGTATGCATATACGTCCGATGAATTTCCTCCACTACCCTTCAGCCTTTTGAGCTAGTAGCGTTGTTCACCTTTTATGGACGTATCACATCGCCGATATGAAATAACGCCTAACCGAGAATAAGTGACGTTTTAGCTTTTACAACACTTATGTAATTATTATTATGTATTACTAGCCACCTAAGTGTTTTCAAAGCAAATCGCACCTTATCAACTCTACTCCCTCACTTAGACAGCTAGACATCATGTCCTATCAAGTACATAGACATTGGTGACCAAAGCACAAGCGCTTTCATGCCTTTCCGACGGTCCCGGACTTCAACTCCCTTTAAGAGTACGTCCGGTGCCGGAACCAAACGCACCAGAACTCAATCGGGGCTTGATTATGTTTAATTAATGTTGTTAGATCAAAGGATTAACATTTAAAACTCATTGCAACCCACACCGGGGTCTTGTGCGCCCGCACCAACTCTCTGAATGTAAATTTTAGTTTCTGGACCTCCAGTGCGTCCGCACCAAGCGCGGCCACTCTCCAAAACTCAGTTCTTGAACCCTAATCGATCCCTAATCGTTTCCAAACTTATTCATCATCAATATACTCAGAAAATAGCAGAAAAACTTCACTTTTACAGGACCATAACATCTTATGATTCTTAAACTCGTAGCATGAATTCTAACATCCAAAACATCAACAAAATTGCAACTTAAGTCCTATAAGCCGTAATTAACATGTAGGAAGACCTTCTTACCTTTAGCAAGCTATTCCAAATCCAAACTCAGGAAAAACAGGAGCAAACGATCCTTCCTCTCACAGATACCTATATGATCAATACCAAAAACAATTTAGAATCGATCAACGGCTTCTAAAATGATCAAACTACGATTATACGAACCAAAGATGATCATGAATGATCAAGAACAGCCCTTAGGGCGAAATTCATACCTTAGCCAAAGCTTCAACTTTCTTGGGTTGAATTGATGCTCTCCTTACGACGATTCCGATGCTTCTCTCGAAACTGAAAACGATTAAAGATTGCTTCAGAAATCAAGAAAAGTCTCTTGGCCTCTTTCTCCTTGTTCTTATGCGCAGGAAATAGGAGATTAGGGCACTTGTACCAGATGGTCTAATTTACACCACCAAAATAACATAAAATAATACATATTTCTATTATACAACATCTCAATTCAAAACACTCCACACCAGCATTTCTATCCATTTATCTATAACATTAAAATATTTATTTTAGATATAAAACACCTAAAAGAACATCTACTACAAGTGCCCTTTTAGGTGTTACATATCTAAAATAAAAAAAAAAAAAAAAAAGCGGGTCAAAATATGACCTACATCGGATAAATTATACACAAAAATATTTAGGTATGGTGAATAGTGTTGTTCTATATATAGAACAACACTATTCACCATACCTAAATATTTTTGTATATAACATCTATCTAATAAATATATTTTGACCAGTTTTTTGTTTTCTATTTCTATTTTAGATATAGGACATCTAATAGAACACCTGCTACAAGTGCCCTTAGGAGGTAAAATCTGATTGCTAATAGGTTTTAAGTATAAGGAGGATTATTTTTCCTTAAATAAGTTTTTCCCAAAATAACCTATTTCCTCAATTACCCTTAAATCGGATTTTCTTTTCCTTAATATATATACATATAAACTCGATATATATATATATATATATATATATATATATATATATATATATATATATATATATATATATATATATATATATATATAAAATAATAAAATACTTAAACTCCGAATAAAAGGAACTAACCCAATATTTCGTTTTAGCAAAATGACACATATGTCCTTTTCCGAAAATCGGAATATTACAGACCAATGTTCGAGTCCAGCTAGATGTGAAAAATAATGCATGTGTATATCTTTTATTTCCGTAAAAAAAATATTTTCCTCTCAGTAATTATATGATGCAATTTAATCAGAAGATTGCATCAATTGACATACATTACACGATTTTATTTTTACTCTTTTTTATTTCATTCACACAATACATACCTATTATGCATAAAAATAGAGTAAAAATAAAAAGAAATGACTACAACGATTGTATTCGGGAAAAAGAAAATCTTAAAGCTCCCGGTATCTGGGACCAACTGACTCAACTAATTCGAAGTTCGATTCGGATCGTGCATGTAGAGTCCGACTCTTACTCAAGGGTAATGCCTGACCAAGAGCCCTCAGAGTAGAATCGAAATTGTGACCTCCGTAGACGTTTCAAATCATTACCACTTAAGTCAAGCTATTTGTTAATTTTTTTCAATTTCCTTTATACATACATACAGAGAGAGAGAGAGAAGGGGGAGGGGGTGGGGGAGAAGAAAACAATGAAAAGAGAAAGAAAGAGAGATGAATAATGGAGGGGCACAATTTTGTGGAATGATTAAACAAAGCATTAAAAAACACTTCAATTTGGGCGCCGTGTGTCGGGTTCAACACATTTCTGACACAATACACGATCGACACGTTCCGACACGTGTCGGCTGATTAAAATAATATTATTTAAAATTTTAATATCGGACACGGCACCGACACTCCCCGACACTCCTGAACCCAATTTTTTAAGTTTTTTCAATATTTAAGTTTTCTTGAATGGAAACGTTAAAATACACGATTTTTATTTCTATAATAATTTAATAAATAGTACGCCGTATTAAGTTTATATGTTTTTTGTTGATAAACAATAAGGATCTTTGAATTTTAGATTTTGAACGTGAAAGGGTGGCCCGAAATTCACGTACGGAAGTAATGTTGGCGGACGGTTTTAGGAAATTTGAATGTGTACCAAACTGAAATAAAGTGGTAGGGTTATATTTTTATTTCTTTTTTATTTCTTTTGGGAAAACCGGGTTTGGGTCGGGTAATTGAGGTTAAACGTGTCCTTAAATTTTGGAATAAGCTGTATCGCCACGTCCGTGTCGTGTCGTGCGGCGTATCCGTATCTGTGTCCGTGTCTGTGCAACATAGGAGAGAAGGTGTTAACACATAAAATAATTGGTTTAAACCACAACTAATCAATCGTGGTAGCACATTTCGGGTTAAATTTGATTTAACCGAGGACGAAAATCGATATTCGAATTAATAGAGATCTAATGTCACTGTAGGCTCCGAAAATGGATCAGTGATGTTTAACATCTCTATCTAGTATCATTAGTAGAGAAAACGACACATCATCATCCAAAGTACACATCCGACTTCAACCAGCTTGGTCAACTACTTTCATCAACAACTCCATATGGTGATGTGTTTTACAGACAAACAAAATTGATCTCATACGCGCCAAAATAAGATCTGCCAGATCCCCAAGCATTTGACAAGATCAGAAAAGAAAGGCAAAAAAAAAACTAGCCATTCACCTCATTTTAGTACTCATACATAATACATTACATAATATTATTTTTACAGGGCCATTCCTGATGTTTAATGGGCCCGGGGCAAGATTAAAATAAATGCCCTTTTTTAAGTGAACATAATGTATGTTGCTTGTTGTTATTGCTTTGTGATCACTCTTAACCATTGCTATTTTTTTAAGGTTCTTCACCATGTTTTTTTAAAATAAAGTTTGCTAAAAATAATACATGAACGAAGGCCATGAGCCGTGCATGCAATGGGTAGTGAAAGCAGACATAGGAGAGACATGAGATGGTAGGTTAAATTGTGGAAAACTTTTTTAAGCGTATCAGATGAGCAGAAAAAGAAAAAGAAAAAAAAACGGGCAATAGGATGTCGGTGATAGGGTCTTTTCTTTTGAAATATTATTTCACAAAATGTTTAATGATAAAATCACACATCATTACAATAGAAAAGTAAAAAAAACCGCAAATTGTCATTGACAAGAGTCAATTGGGTCATTTTATATAAACTTTGCACTATTATAATACATATACATGTGGCCCCCTTACATCATGGGCCCTGGGCGGACGCTCATCTCATCCGCCCCCAGGGCCGGCCCTGTATTTTTATAATATACGTTAAAATAAATAATTAATAATATCTCCTATATTTATTTCTATTAATTTATTGTTTGACTTTTTATATATGTATCGATAACTTCGCCTATATATTAGGAAATGTGGGATAATAGTTGTTAAATGTATCTCACAAATTCTTTTACCGATCATAATAGGTTGAATGAGTCTTATATTGTAACGCCCCACCCCCAGATACCGAATCCTTATCCCGAAACGAAATACTCGACACGTATAGTATTAAATAAATTTAATATTATACGTAAGTCTCTACCACGTCGTATCGAGTTTAGCAAATGGAAGCTAAAAAGACTCGGTAAATTATCGTAAATGCTGCTAGGAAAAGAATACAAACCGACCATGGCTGAATTGTTTAACTTACAACAACAGAAAGTCCAAAAGTCACAACATACGATGTCTAAAATAAAGATACAACACTTGTCTTACAAACTTGAAATAAAAGTACAACATTTGATATAAAAGTAAAACGAAAGTATCATCATGGCATCAACGTCATCAAATCATCATCGAACTCCTCAACGAGCTCAAGGCTAACATGTTCGTCTTCTCATCCTATAAGCACACAAAACAACTTATGCAATTGAGTTAAGTACAAAGTACTTAGCAAGAGGAAGAAGCTAATGTATAATTAAGTCTTACAATGAAAGGTTCATATTATTGTTATTAAGTTATCTTTGTGAAACCGACTCAACTTTAAGGTTCACTTCATGCTCATCAACATGTCGTGACTAACTGCTTATAGCTTAGCTTATCTTTGTTTAAACGCATTCAAGGGCACTACGCATGGGTGCAACATATTGGTGGATCACACCAATAACCACGGTAGTCTATCCTAGTAGACTCCGATAATGCATGCTTTCGGCGAAGTCCCCCTACCATTTAGCCATTTAGAGGCCAGCAGAGTTATTCACTTTATCTGACCGCCCACACATTGCGATATAGACAGCGCCTTACCAAGAATGACATGTTGTTTAATCTTTTTACTACACAAGTATGTTTGTTATAATGTTGTTAACTAGCCATCTAAGTATTTTCAAATAAGCTCCCACACCTCTACTACTCTCTTTCCTAGACCACTAGACACGGACATTAATGAATACTAATTCATCAAAGCACAAGCCAATCATACCCTTCCGACGGTCCCGAACTTCAACTCTATGGAAGAGTACATCCGGTGCCAGAACTAAACGCATCAGAAGCTTAATCGAGGCTTGTTCATGTTCATTTAATGTTATTAGATCAAGAAACAACATTTAAAACTAGACTCGGGGCTCAAAACTGACTAAACACAAAAAAGACAAGTCCAGTGCACCCGCACTGGATTCGGTGCGCTTGCACTGGCCAAATAGAGACTTTCTGCCAGGTTGGTGCGCCTGCACTGGACTCCGGTGCGCCCGCACTGGGCTCCGGTAGGCCCGCACTGGGCTCCGGTGCGCCCACACCAAGCCTCTTAATGTAAAAATGGACATTCTGCTTCCCCAGTGCGTCTGCACTATATCTGGTGCGCCCGCACCAAGCGTAGAAACTCCCAAAAACTCAGTTTTATGCATCTAAACGATCTCCAATTGATCCCAAACAAGTTTAATACTATTAGGCACAGCAAAACAGCAAAAAAGCATCACTTTTACATAACTAAACATCCCATACTTCTCTAATACAAGTAGGCATGATTTCAATCATTGAAGCACCACAAAAAAATCAACCTTATCATCATAAAGAGCCTCTTACTTGATTAAAGCAAACCAAACAACTTTCCAAAGCACAGCAGCCCCAAAACGCAGATTCTTCAGCCAAGCCCTATGTGATCAACCACCAACATGAGTTAGACTTGATCACATGCTTCTATAACGTCTATACTACGAATTATACCAAGAACGACTACGAAACCTGATCAAATCCAAAAGTAGGGCTGAACTCATACCTTCTCAAAGCCCCAAATTTTCTGTATTAAAACGATGATCTCTTCTCGCTGATTCCAAATCTTCAACCGGTTCTGAAATCCGTTAACTAACTTGTGTGAAATTGAAAGAAGTCTCCCCCTCTTCTTGTTTTCAATTTTCTCTCAATTGCTTCTCAGAGTTTCGTGTAATGCTTGCAAAGTTTTGGGATTCTGACACTTCCTTATTAGTGTGAAGTTATTGCCAAATATAACTTCCACACTAGTTTCTAGTTAAACCCTCAATTTCTTTTTAATTACTATTAAAACCCAAAACATCCTTATTTTCCTTATTTGCCACATAATTCCCTTTTAATTATCTTTATGTATATCTCGAAAATACATATATATAATACTTAAATCCAAAATTTAAATAAGCATAATATACCGAACTTTACAAATTGACATGTCTGCCCTTTCCCAAAGTTCGGGATATTACATATATTTTCCTATATAAAAACAAACACTTATACATAGAAACAAAAAAGGGTTGCCGTATCCCCTGGATATGGCCTAGTGGTAAAGGTTTGGGCGTGGTATAGTGCCTAGCGAATTCTAAAAGCCGGAGTGTGGGGGTTCGAGTCCCGTAAAGGGCCGGCCCCTTTCGGTAAGAGATATATTAACGCAAGCCCCTTCCTGAAGCTGCTAGGTCCCTAATTAATCTCTCCTCGCACTCCTGTGGGATCGGGGGTGAGGGGACCCTTATGGTTAACCATTAAAAAAAGGGATTCCGTCTTCCCCCAAAAGACCTTCTTACTTTTTCACCTTTTGCTTTTGAACGGTACTACTATACACTTAATAGACTACTATTCACTAAATAGAAAAAAGGAAAAAGATATTCTTATATATTTTACTCCGGTTTAAACTATTGAACATTGAGTAATACGGTGGTTTGGGGTACTTCTCGCTGCACGGTTATATATATGCTTGTCGATTACCATGTGTATTCAAGATGATATAAGAACCATAAGGCTGGAAATAATGTCATTTTTTTAGGGGTGAGTGTGTTGGGGGAAATTGGTAAACCAGACCACTGTAACGTCTGACATTTTTTTTCAGGTCAAACATTTTTTTCAGGTTCCCCGTCCAAATTTGGACGATTTCGTCCAAATACAGTCAAAACCGTCCAAATCTGGATTCCTTTTTGTCCCAATCCATTCACTGACCAAAATGGACGGAATCCGTCCAAAATTCGGACGCAACGTCCGAATTGTGACGAATTCCGTCCAAATTTGGACGTTTCGCCCAAATTCCGTCCAAACCTTCTCAAATTTCACTTTTCTTCCTTCTTCTTCCTATAGACCCAAATTCAGCTCAGCCCAAAGATTTGAATCTATGTTGATAAAATTTGGGATTTTTTTGAGATAGGATGATAACATTTGTGTTTCATCTGTTATATTTCATGTATATATATCTACTGCTTATTTAATAATTATTGAGAATATGGTTGTTGATGTTTTTATATTTTTATTATATGGATTTTGATTTCCTGGAGTTAGAGCAGGAGGTTTGCTTAGAAAGGTGTGTATTTCTTTTTATTTGGACAGAAGAACAATAAAATAAAAAAAGAAAAAAAAAGTAATGGGTGGTGCAAATTTGAACATGGAAATGATTGAGAAGGATAAAAGAAGAAGGGTGAGGTACAAGAAGAGAAAGGATGGATTAATGAGAAAGATGGGGTGTGAATGTGATGTTGCGTAAAACACCAGGTTTGCGGTAACAGTGCTTATCTTGTGGATATAAGGCTGTGATGGGTGATTTCGACGGTGAGGACACGGTGGTGTTCAAGAACAGTGGTGGCGGTTTAAATGTTTATGAAGAACAAGTGAATCTATCGACAAATTGGCAGAGTTTCTGCTTGTAGTATATTATAGCTTAAAGCTTGAGAGATTGATCATCCTTTTCTATTACAATGTGATCCCATATTTATAGGCTAAAAAGTAAGTCGGTCTACTGTTCATTGACAAGACAACTGAGAGTACATATCTAAGTTAACTACGTATGCATTACAAGTGTCCTAGCCACCGGTATCACGATTGGCGGTATTACTTCCAAATGGATTGATAAGGACGACGGACGGACGAGAGAGATAGGCGCGCGAGCAGTAACGACCATCGATTATTGGTAAGAATGACGAGCGGGACTCATTTGTGCCTTGACTGTATGGGTAGAAATCACATTGAGAAGATGGATCCGACATTGAACTGGCGGACAAGATCCGGCTTACGGTTGGCGGACAGGTCCCGGCTTGTAGCTAGCGGGTAAGAGATGGTTGTGACAGCGGCCAGAGGAGAGTAAAGCCCATTTTCATATGTGGATGGGTCAAGAGTATAGGCCCAATAGGGATGAACAGGGCCCCGTTCTGACCCGGGTATATCAATGGCCCCCTACTCTGTGCCTGGCGTGCCCGCCAAGGCGGAGAGTAGAACTCTGAAGAACTTTTGGTGAAGCTCCTTGTGGTCGCTCGTGACAGAGGTATGCCGATACTGTTCTAGCGGGCTTGAACCAGTGTTGGTGAGAACCACTAGTTATATGCTGTGCATTGAAGCGAACAGGCTTGAATCAGTGTTAGTATCGCGTAGCGAATTACCGATTATATGCTGCGCATTTGTAGCGGACAGGCTTAATTGCCGACAACGCTCTGTCGGGCTTAGTCAGGTGATAATACTCCATCAATGGTGTTTTGTCAGAATAAGCCACAGCGGGCATTGAGTGATGTTAGCCGCTTGAGTAATGTTGGGAGATAGTTACGGGCTGAGGGCGCTTCTTCTGCGGACAAGTTTGAACGGTTGGTAAATATAAACGGATGTATCGGTACACGAAACGTCACATCAGTCACGTGTTCTGACACGGCGGTTGGAACTGAACCGTCTCTTGCTCTGATTGGCGGAGAAAAAATCGGTAACCGTTCCCACCATCATTACGTTTGAATTTTGAATCCCAAACGTCGTTTCCCCTCTTTTTTCCCTCTATAAATAGAGGAGTTACCCCCAACTCTTACACTTTTCTCTCTTTTCATCTCGATAATTTTTCCGCAATCAAGAAGAAGAAGATCCGGCAATTGCAAGCGTGTTTCCGGCAAGCGCTATTTCACCCAAGATCAACGCTTTTCCTCTCTTTTTATCAATCAGTGCGAAATTGCACATTCCTTTGCTCTCTTATCCGATTTTGCCTTGATGTCATCTATTTCTTGTTGGAAGATTACAATGCCTTGATCTCATGCCTCTCAGTAATTTATATTGTTTTTCCTTTGATGAATGCCATGAGCCCGATCGTTCATGCCTTCTTGTGATTTCAAATTTCTTTTTCCGAAAATAACCTTGTATGCATGTACTTTGATTACGGTTTTTTGCCAATGCTAGAGTATTTGTGTTTGTGCTTTTGAATGTGTGATGTATTAGGGTTTTTCTGGGTAGTTTTTTGTAAAATTGGATTGTGTTTTGGGGGTTTTCTGGGCTTTTGTTTGTTTAAGGAAGATGGAAGGGCTAGGTGTCGGGGTGTGATTGCTTTCACCCCGGCCCAATTTCCATGTCCGGGTGATAATCTAATCCACCTTGCCCTTTTTCTTTTCCAGAATGTCATCAGAGCATACTCAATCAGACGAAGAGGCTAGGGCCGCGGCGGGTTACGGATCAGAGGAGGCGAGTATGGAGGACGCTTCCTCTAGCGGCGATGAGGAAGAGTTGGATGAAAATCCCAACCCTGGACCCATTACCATAGAATCTGACCTGGATTTATCCGTTGGTGATGAGGGCGATGCTGAGGTCGAGGTCGAAGATGACGACCAGATGGTACTGAGCGGGCTACTAACCAGAATGGAAAAAGCTCTGAATACTGGAGCCGCCAAACGTAGCGGCAAGCTCAAGGAAGCCGTGGAAGCCGTTGATCCATCGGAGAGACCAAGGAAATCTCCAAAGGTCGTTGTGTCCAAGAGGAAGGCCGCAACTGTCCCTGAGCCCGCAAAAAGGAAAAGGGCTCCTAGGAAAAGGTCCGATGACGTCGAGAACGAACTCGCAGAACAAAAGCGTGCAGACAGCGATCTTATATCTCGATGGAAAGAGTTCAAAGATCGAGAAGATTATACCTCGGCGTTATCGGCATACGATATACCAGCGGACTATCGTTTTGCCAGCATGGGTGCGACCAATGTGTCGTGGGTTTGTGGCCGGGAACATCAAGACTACCTGTGGTTGCACTATGACCATCTCGCGGCCGGGCTCAGACCTCCATTTGACCCATTTTTTGTTAATTTTATGGAGGAGCTGCAGGTGATGCCCTGCGACCTTAGCCTTGGGGTTGTTCGCGTGGTCATGTCGTTTATCATAATCAGTAGGTTGAGCGGACGTGAGCCGTCGATGCCAGTGCTCTTATACTTTTATAGTTTCTCCCGGAAAGGCGGGGCCGGTCAAATTCAGCCGCGAAGTAGATCTAGTCATGGGAGGCCCCGCTTGTTGTTCGATCTTCCAGACAAGGTGGCGGACTGGGATAAGAGATGTATGAAGGTAGAATCCCGGGTGGGATGGCCATTTCCGAAGTTGCCGGTGAACTCGGTTAAAACCGAACACTTGGTAAAAATAAAGACTCAGTTTGACGATGACACCTTCATATCCGAGCTAAAAGATGATCTGGGCTGCACCCTCAAAGGTGAACCTCAAGCCCGAGCATTTAACTGGAGGTTGTTGTTGGACGTCGGCCAGCCCTACCTTAGACAGGCCGGACTTCCCGGAGCTGGCGTTGGCAAATCCCTGGTTCTAGTCGAGTCATTGCCGACTCACCCAGACTGGTACGGCGAGTGTCACCACGGCAGGTTTATGCCCTCTCAATGCGGAATTTGCCGCGGTTACCCTAATATGCGAGCACCGAGTAGGATTTTTACTTGTTTTATTTCATAATTTGTTCCCTTGTTGTTTTTGTGATCGCTGATAAACTTTGTTCCCGCAGATACCATGGACAAATTAGTTCAACGCAGCCAGCTGTCAAAGAAAAAGACTGTCGGCGAGGTGAAGAGGATCACTTGGTGAAGGGATCAAACATCCCTCCCATGGTCAATTCTGAGACGTCCGGCGGGGAACATCTCGGAGATAAGGTCGTGAAGTCATCCCGGCCGCTGTACCAGTAGTAGAAAACGCGCCGATAAAACCATGAAGCGGACTACTCGACGACGAAGCCACCCGTGGGGATAAGAAAAAGAGGGTGCTTTGTTGAGGAGATCGAGCTTGCGAGGAGATGACAAGATGAAGCGTGGATGTCCTCTTCATAAAAGACCGAGCAGATGATCCCCGAGGAAAGAGGCCACTTTGAAAAGAGTAAAGGCAAATCTGTTGCCGGCGAGTGTCCGCTCTCTGGGGCATGAGAACAGTGGTGCCTTTACTTTGAATCCTCTTTGGGCCCGAGAGGTGTCCTGCCGCTGGTTGGACAAAGAGTTTATCGCGGCAACATCCTCTCGACCGCCCATGGCACGGACAATTTCTAGGGGTATCGCCGACGTGCCTCCCCGAGGCATTTTTAGGTGGGGTATCCTAGTGATATCCAGATTGGAGATAGGCCGCGGAATAGCGGATGGGGTTGTGATGGCGGACGGTCGATCCCGCCGTGCCTTTCTTGGGAACATTGATGATTTGTGGGGCTTATACGGCGCCACGGTGAGCATGGTAAACCTCTTTTTCCGCTTTTCGTTTTCATTCTTTTTATTGTCATTCTTCTCAAGTCAATATTGACTCCATTTGTTTACTTTTCTTCCTTAGGTCGGCACAGCTTGGCGCAGCTTCATCAATGATTACGAAACACCATAGCCGAGAGTGCCAAAGTGTTGCGAAAGAAGCTGGCGAAACCAAGAAAGCTCTTGGTGCCGCAAATCTCGTGTCCATTGGGCTTCGTGGGCGATTAAACGCACGAGCGGAGAATGAGAAGCTAAGAGCACGACTTCTTTCAAGCTAATAGGATTAACTCGACCTCGTGGAGCGAGGAAAATCCGTTGATCGAACCATGGAAGAGATGAAGCGAAAGTGGCGAGGCTCAAGCTCATTGGGAAGCCGAGAAGCGGTGTCGCGCAGATCTGCGTAAGCGATTAGAGGATCTCGAGCTCGAGTATCCCAGCCGATTGAGGTCGCTAGAAAAGCGGCTGGCGACGATAGCTTTATGATGGGATATGACCAAGGGTTTTATCACATCGCAAGGTGCGCCCTGGCTCATGATGGCGGTACCCGACCTCGATGTCTTGGAAGAATGGATTCTTACCCATCCGCACTACGATTATCTAAGAGAATTCCATGACCGCATACCTTTCTCCGATGTTGAGCTTGGCGCTCGTCCCAATGTATGATCCTGATTGGATGGTTCCCGCTGTAATTGAAGCAAATCGAGGAGCGTGTTCGCAGCCCACGCAGGCGAGAGAGAGAGCCGAAGAAGCGGTCGAGCGGCTGGTGAGAAGTCGACAGAGCCCTCTTGAGTCGGAGACCAATCTTGATCGAGATCTTTGCACCATTCTCTCCGCGAAGAGAATGTCCATAATGGAGAGATGCGGCCCGAGGTTCTTAGATTTACGGCTCTGCTTTGTAAAACATTATTACGTGTTCGCATATGTATAACTCTTTTCCTTTTCCGCACTTTTGTCCGCACATTTGTCTCTGTAATAGCTAGTATGTACTTTGTCCAGCTTATAATTTTATTCACAAGTTTGTTTCCTGCCCGTTTTTTATGTGTGCTTGCTTTTTGCTCGAATTTATTGTCTAAATTGAGTCCGATGATAATAACATCCGTCCCCCTTGTTTTAGATAAGATTCTAGGTCGATCTTGTGCGGACTCCTGTATGAGATATGCCCCTCTTGAATCTTATCTGAAATAACTTGTTCGCTAGGGAGTTGTGGCCGCGTTAAATTTTCCCAAATATTGCCCCTATTTTAACAACTCTGAAGTCCAGCCGAAGTTTTGTTGAAAATTCTTCGAGCACAATTCTTTCTTACCCGTGCATACTTGTAATAATTTGCATATATAAAAAAGAGAATGTAAAATCGGGCTTTATTAATTTCGACTCATCCCGCTAGATGAGTAAAGATTACAAGCAAAATAAGAAAGCCTAACCACTCACGTCGTAAACAAGAGGATAGCCATATCCCTAGCCGATTTATTACATGTAGTACCTTTTGAGGTTGTCCGCATGCCAAGGTCTATTGAGCTCGTAGCCTTGATGATTTCTGAGGACATAAGTCCCTTTTTTGATCTCTCTCGTGACTTGATAAGGGCCTTCCCAATTTGCTGTTAGCTTCCCTTTATTAGGCTCCATACCCGTGGCCTTTCTGTTCCGAAGAACGAAATCCCCGACTTTAAATGAGTGGTCGCGGATTAAACTTGTCGTGTTGTTGTTTAGCGATTTGCTTGTAGTTCGCTAATCGATGATAAGTCGCTATTCTTTTTCCTCCACTAGATCCAAGTCAATCATCATGCTTAAAAGATTATCCATTTGGGTCATACAATGCGACCACGATGTTGGGTAGAGCCATTTCAATCTGAGTCATAGCCTCTCGATCCATAGGTAAGAGCAAAAGGAGTTTCTCCTGTGGGTGTTTTGATAGTGGTGCGGAGTGCCCAAAGTATATCGGGTAACTCATCAACCCACCCTCCTGCTTTTACTTTGTCGTCCACGCTTTTCTTCAACATTTTGATAATTTGTTTGTTGCCGGCCTCGGCTTGGCCGTTTCGCGAGGATAAGCTACCGATGATCGCCGGTGTTTGACTTTGAATTAAATCCGCAAAGATCCGAGAAGTCCTTCCTAAATTGCAGGCCGTGATCCGATACTACGCCGGCGGGGCGCCAAAACGTGAAAAATCGATCGTGTAAGAAGTATCCTGCTTTGCTTTTGCGGTTATCTTAACCATAGGTTTTGCCTCAATCCACTTTGTAAAATAATCCACGGCTACTATGATAACTTTGCATCCGCCTCTTCCTGGTGGAAAAGGTCCGATGAGATCGAGTCCCCACATGTCGAAAGGCCAAGGTGCGACCACAACGCTTTGTTCGACAGATGGTATCCGGAGGATGTCTGCGTGTTTTTGGCACTCCGGACATTCTCTTACCAGCTTTTCTGAATCTTTAAGGATAGTTGGCCAATAATACCCTGCGGTTATGACCTTCTGTGCCAAGGAACGGCTAGCGGGGTGTCCCCCACACACTCCTTGGGGAAGTTCGATAAGGATTGTTTTGCTCTCTTCCTCTCGAACACATCGTAAAAGAGGTCTTGTTGCGGACCTTCTGTAGAGTATTCCATTGTTTAGGATATACCTGACCGCTCTTTTCTTAAGTGTGCGAGCTTTGTCCGCCCCATTTGGTAATATACTGCTTTATGTAAGCTTTGTACCTCATCAATCCAACATGTAATCGGCGCTGGTGTGTCGATTTCCATGATTTGTATTTCCTCTATGGCGGGTATGGCTAGATACTCAATCATTATTGAAGGATTTGCAATCTCTTCTTTGAGTGATAGCTTAGAGAGATAGTCTCCTCGCTCATTGTCCTCTCTTCGAATTCTGATGAACTCGCAATAGTTGAAACCGCTTTTTAATCGTCGAACAATCTCACCATACTTCTCAAGAATACCACAGTGCGTGTCATAGTCCCCTGAGATTTGATTGACGATGAGTTGGGAATCACAAAATACTTCAACATTTTCCACTTTTAATTCTCGGGCAAGTTTGAGCCCGGCTATAACTGCTTCATACTCGGCTTGATTATTGGTGGCCGGAAATTCAAACCTCAAAGCTTTTTCGATTTCTTCCGTCGTTCCGGGCTCCATCAAGATAACTCCGACTCCACAACCATTTCGATTAGATGCTCCATCAACATATAAGTGCCAGCACTGATTTGGCTTAACTCTGGCCGCCGCGGGCTCTTGTGATAATGGAGAACTAGGTTGTGGCGAGCTAAAACTTGTCTCTACAATAAAATCCGGTAATGTTTGACCTTTGATAGCTTTTCTTGGTTGATATTGTATGTTGAATTCAGTAATTTCTATAGCCCATCTGAGGAGTCGGCCTGAAAGGTCCGGTTTATGAAGTATTTGGCGAATTGGACTATCCGTTAAGACAATAATTGTATGTGAAGTAAAGTAAGCCCTGAGTTTGCGGGCAGCAATGACAAGCGAGTAGGCTAATTTTTCAATATTAAAATAGCGACTCTCCACCGGACTGAGAGCCTTGCTTACATAATAGACGGGATTTTGGAGGGTTCGGCCTCGATGACAAAACGGCGCGCAACGACCCGATCTCAAGCCGCTAAGTACAAAAACAAAACATCTCCTCTACGGGCTAACCAAAAGAGGTGGTTTTCCTAGATATTCCTTCAGAACTTGGAATGCCTGCGAACAATCTGCGTTCCATGAGAAAGTTTTATCGCCTCTGAGAATCTTGAAGAAAGGAAGACACTTCTCCGCTGATTTTGATATGAACCGACCCAACGCGATGATGTGGCCATTAAGCCTTTGAACTTCTTTGATAGTTGTAGGCTCTTGCATATCGATTAAAGCTTGAATCTTTTCTGGGTTAGCCTCGATGCCACGACGACTAACCATGAACCCCAAAAACTTGCCCGCCTGGACACCAAAAGTACATTTGGCTGGATTGAGCTTCATCGAGTGTTTTCTGACATTGTTGAAGGTTTCTTGAAGGTCAGCGGCGTGACCGTCCCCAGCGGACTTAACAACCATGTCGTCTATATAAGCTTCCATATTTCTGCCTATCTGTGAACTGAAGACCCTGTTGACCATTCGCTGATAGGTCGAACCCGCATTCTTCAACCCAAATGGCATCATTTCATAATAAAATAGACCTCCAGCGGCTCTGAATGCCGTTTTCTCTTTGTCGGATTCAGCCATCCGCACTTGGTGATACCCAGAATATGCATCCAAGAAACTTAAAACTTCAAAGCCAGAAATAGAATCGACTAACCGATCGATTCGTGGAAGCTGATAAGGGTCCTTGGGACAAGCTTTGTTGATATCGGTGAAGTCGACGCACATCCTCCACTTGCCATTGTGCTTCTTTACCATAACCACATTTGCTAGCCAGGTCGGGTAGGCGAGCTCTTTTATTATCCCCGCTTGCAGGAGTTTTTCAACCTCTATTTTCACCGCCGCCTCCTTTTCAGCTGAAAATTGGCGCGCTCGCTGTTGTATTGGCTTGAAAGTAGAGTCGACGTTAAGATGATGAAGAGCGACGTCAATCTCGACTCCTCGCATGTCCGTGACAACCCAGGCAAATGCGCTCAGATTTTCTTTGAGTAATTGTACCAAATTTTCCCTTTCAAAAGAACTCAGCCGAGCCCCAATTTTGACTTTCTGATCGGGGTATTCATCGTTGATGATTACCTCTACTAACTCATCCTCTCTTTGTAAATCGAGCTCGTCCACGACTTGCAATGTTTCGCACTCCACTTTAACTGTCACATGTTCGGCAGCGACCCTGATCATGTCAATGTTTTCCATGTGTGGGGGCTGCTCAATCCGTGCTCTCTTGTTCCCTGTTCTCATTTCATGTATGTATGTTAGGACAGCTGCAGGTTCGCTGATCGACGTTCCGATCCTGTCCCCTACATAAAACTTTGCCCGTTGATGAGGAATGGAAGTTACCATTTGAAATTGTTTCAAGGCGGGTGTCCCAATTATCATGTTATAATTGGACTGGAGATCGACTACCAGAAATGTCACCTTTTCCGTGCGAAATGGCGCGTAATCTCCCATTTGTACATCTAAGTCGATGGCCCCCTTGACCTGTATTTTGTGATTTGTGAATCCCTCAAGGGTACCATTGTGCGGCCGCAGATTGGAGTCGCTGAACCCTAATTCTTTAAAGCAATTGTACACTACAAAAAAAACTGTTTCTAGTGACCGAAATTTTATGACGGGAAGGAAAAACGGACATTAAAAGATAAACTTTAGAGTTTTTAGTGACCATGTAAAATTTGCATAGCTAAATATCATAATTATTAGTGACGAATTCTTAATCCCATCACCATTTTCTCTAAAAATATCAATATTTATAGATTGAAAATAAGTTTCCCGTAATAATTTAATTATGCGCGGTAACTCTCCCGGTAAAATATTTATAAAAAAACACTACCGTAAAATCATTCTTATATATTATTCAGAGAAACTAATCAAAGTTCTTACCCTAAATCCATTCCCTTCTCTGCTTGCTAATCATCTTCTGGAGCAGCTACTCTCACCATATCCGGTTGTTGAATCTCCGAGACAGATTTGTAGCCAAGTTTCCGTTTCGTTGTGACGGATCTTCCAATTTTTGGCAAAAATACCCCTAATTGGCAGCGGTGACTCTCCATTTTGCCGACGCTTCTTGTTATCTCGAACTCCGCTTTCGCCGCCTACTGAGAATATCTCCATTTCACAACCGAAGAATCTTACAATACAAAGTGATATAGACTCGGAACAAGCTAAAACCGGTGTCCCACCGCGTCGAGGCTTAGAAGGAGCGGTTCAGTAAAATTCAAACAATTTAGGGCCCGAGAGGAGAGAAATTTAACACAGAGGAGCAGTGAAGTGGGGAATGATTTTGATTTGGGTGTTGAAGCTTCATCCGGAGAAAGTAATTTGGGGATTTTAACCCATGAAAGGTATGCATAGCTATACCACAATCAATTTAACAAAAATTTACGCCTACTTGTGACTATTTTATTGTTGCCTCAAATATCTATTATATTGTCTTTGGGATTTTTGTTGATTAGTCTCAATTTTGATTGTAAATATCCTCAAATTTCGTTTTAGATCGATGAATTAGGGTTAATTTCTCCTATCTTCCGAGATCGTGATCGTGATTGCAAGAGCTTGATCATCTTTTTTGTTTATCTTCCCATTCTTTCACAAATTTGATGAAAGCTTGAATTTTTTTTTGAAATCCAATTGAATGTCGATTTTTATTTTGTTGTTGCTATTTTCTCATTATATATTTACGCTCTCATGGATTTGGAGTTTTGTGCTTTTGATACATCAATTAAAGTGCTTGTACTTCAATATTATTCTTATTATTTCTACTTTCTTAATTTAGTGGATTTTTGGATTAGGCAAATGAGAAAACTTTCTGGAGAGGCTACTGTCTTGGCGTATAATAGCGGGAAATTTGAATTATATTTTATTGTCATTTTGAATGCTTAAATCCCTTTATTTTTTTGTATCATAAGTGAAATTGAATTGGCCTTATTTTCTGCTTTTTGTTGCCATAGATAGTTGTTTGCTTTCTTTTTTGTATTCACAGTCAAGGACTATGTGATCATAGGCTCCTCCCTCATTCGTTGAACATTGCCTCTGTACTTTAAATGTGGAGCAAATCTTTGTATTTTCAAAGGTTAATGGGCTTTGTGGGATTGCATTTATATTTAATTTGTATATATATATGGTGTCTCTTAAGAGCTACTTTCTTTTATGTTCCATCCTTGATACTTGGAAGATGTTGGCGTTGCAATCAGTATCTTTAATTGGCCGTCTGGGGTGTTCTGTTAGTGAATGAGCATCTGATAGTATGCATTGTTAATGAAGTTTTATCTTAAAGGGTAAAATATATCTGGACCTTGATGGTAAGATGCTCATATTTTGCTATATCATCTATTAAAATTATTGCATTCAAGTACTGTTGTTTTTACTCTTGTATTCTTCGTATGTTTTTGTCCAAAGTGGACATTATAATATTGAGCTCAGTAGTTGCTACTTGCTTCCCTACGCTGGTTATTTATCATGTGTTCCATCTACTCATTGGATAATGTTATTTTGGAATTGTCTTTCGCTCTCTGAAAATTGATTTCTACACAAGGTATTTTCTTGGCTAGTTTGCAGCTAAGCCATAGTTGCTTTAAAAGTGTTAGCTTGTCTTTTAAGAAAATATTAGTGTTAATATGGTACTTACCTGGATCCATCTTAGGTGGTCTATTCTCGTAGTAGTCTATGTCCCATCAGCAAGAAGATGTTGCTGATTGTGTAGCTGATGATTATGAAATAGAATATTTAGATGATGATATGGATGAGGACTTCAGTAACCAAGCTATAGGTTAATTAAACTCAGATTCAGATGAATTTGGAAACAGGATTTGTGCGCTTTATTTCAAATTTGTTGAAGTTTTGGACCATTTTAATTTTGAGGTTCATCAACTGATGGGTCTTTTGTTTCTGTCATTCTAATTAGTCTTCTTTCTCGTTGTCGCACTTAGCGAAATGCAAGATAATACTTCTTTGCTCAAGCTAGAAAAAGGCAAAGATATTCAAGGAATTCCTTGGGAAAGGTTAAGCATAACGTGAGAGAAATACACACAGACTTGCCTTGTTTATGATATTAGAAATCCGTATGAATCAGTTGTGGCTTTGAAGGGTAACCTCGGTTCAGTTTGGTCTATCCGTTATGTGTCTGATGGTAGATTAATGGCAATGTCTGAACCTGCTGACTTTGTCCATGTATAAGACGTCAAAACTGGGTATGAGACGGAGCAAGAAAACAATTTCTTTGGTGAGATCTCAGGCATGTCATTCAGTCCTGATAAAGATTCCCTGTTCATTAGGGTCTGGGATCGAACGTATGGTAGCTTTTTGGAATTCAGACGTCGAAGGAACTACTCTTAACTTGATACGATGGTCTGAACTTGCACATCCCGCTAATCGCCAGAAGAAGTTGTCTCATTCAATCTTGTTTTCGTAACCTTCACACTCTAGCATTAAGTACCTATGCTCTTGTTCAAGGATACTAGCATTTAAGAGAGTTGTTTTGAGTCTTCATAATATTGAATGTGAGATGTACAGGTAGTGAGGAGTGATCTGGTGAGTGCAAGGTAGTTTATCATAGAATGTGTTAGGAAGTTGGGGACTATATCATTTATTACAGGGGAAAGTCTTGTATGGAGACTCTCTATTTGCACTGCATCATTAGATAGGTGATGTGTGCTTATAGAAAAGATGTATCGTCTTTTTTTATGTTTGTTTTTTTTTTTATTGTTTTGTATCTATATTTATGATTTTGAAACATATGTATTTCAAAGAATGGTGGTGAAGGTTTTGATGCAAAATCATTGTATTGCTTCAACTACTTTATAATGAAGGTTTAATGTTTAATAGTCACCGTAATTTTATCATCATCATCGAAATTAAATTTTAATGCCGGTATAATTGATAATGACATGTATAAATTGGCAACAAAAGGATTTATAGTGAGGGAATGATTTGTAAATAATGACGGGTTACAATGTTAGTATAATTATTTTTAATGAGAGGAGAATGAAACAATAATGATGAAAAATGTGTTCATTGAAATGAATTTCTAGTGAGAGTATAATATTGTCATTAATCATATAACAAAAATAATGACAGGATGCTTTACGGTCATTATTTACTTTTAGCTAGGAGGGCAGTAGTGACGGGCAATGACGGGAAATTTACCGTCGTTAAACGTCTTCAATGACAGGAATGTGACATATAGTGACCAATTTTACCGTCATTAAAAACCAATTTTCTTGTAGTGGTAGTATAAGATGTCGCGGCAAGCTCCTGTATCAACCATCACTCTGTTGACACATGCCCGATTGATGACCACTGAGATGCATAAGCACATATCCTCTGTGTTGATCGAAGTCACCAGCTCACTTCGAGTAAAGGCCAGAGGTTGCTCATTTCCACGCAAAACTATTGGCTTCTCCACATGTTTGTTGATGGAGCCGATGCGATTCTTAATCTGATTGTTCTTGGGAGGAGGCTCGCTTATCATTCTAATGTTCTGTCGAATCGACGAGTTTGTTGATTCCTCCTATTCGGACCACCATTATCTAGTTTGAGGTGATCATGGTGTCCGCGGGCGAGCAACTTCTCTATCGCCCGTTTAAACTGAATGCATTCATCAGTAGTATGCCCCTTATCTCTGTGATAGCCGCAGTATTTGGACGCATCGCGGCGGGTATCTGGTACCATCGGATATGGCTCAGGTATCTCGTCTCTTATTTCATTCAACACTTGGGAATAGGAAATTCTGAGCGGCGTGAAATGCTCTTCCTTAAATCTTTCCGGTTTCTTGATTTCCCGATCTGCCCCTCGGCGGGTATCTCTTGGCGGGCTACGCTCAGCCCTCTTTTTGCCTTTGTTGGACGAAGACGCTCCTTCGTTTCCCGCAGTTGCAATGTACTTCCTGGTCGAGCTCAACATCTCTTGTAGGTTCGCTGGTGGCGACAAAGCGAAATAAGATTTTAAATACCCCGGCTTCAACCCTGTTTCGAAGCTAGTCATGACGACGTTATTTGCTATGCCCCTGGTTAGCTCGTATACTTTATAAAACCGCTCATAGTAGCTGCGGGTAGCCTCGTTGTCGCCCTGCCGGACCTCATGCAGGTCAATGTGCGTCTTTTGGTCCTCCCACCGACCTAAATTCACTATAAATTTGTTGATCGATCATCCCAAGACGAAATTGAGCCCGGGAAGATCATGATCCATGATGTTGCCCGATCTTGCATTGACCCCACAAATGCTATACACCAAGCCTCGTCGCTTGATGTACACAAACTGATTCTGCTTTGGAAAGCTGACAGCCAATCCAGAGGATCCGTAGCCCCATGGTAGTTAATGAAATTGGGGTAGTGAGTCCCGCCTCTTGGCGCCGCTTTCAATATAGTCAAAACCGTCCAAATCTGGATTCCTTTTTGTCCCAATCCATTCACTGACCAAAATGGACGGAATCCGTCCAAAATTCGGACGCAACGTCCGAATTGTGACGAATTCCGTCCAAATTTGGACGTTTCGCCCAAATTCCGTCCAAACCTTCTCAAATTTCACTTTTCTTCTTTCTTCTTCCTATAGACCCAAATTCAGCTCAGCCCAAAGATTTGAATCTATGTTGATAAAATTTGGGATTTTTTTGAGATAGGATGATAACATTTGTGTTTCATCTGTTATATTTCATGTATATATATCTACTGCTTATTTAATAATTATTGAGAATATGGTTGTTGATGTTTTTATATTTTTATTATATGGATTTTGATTTCCTGGAGTTAGAGCAGGAGGTTTGCTTAGAAAGGTGTGTATTTCTTTTTATTTGGACAGAAGAACAATAAAATAAAAAAAGAAAAAAAAAGTAATGGGTGGTGCAAATTTGAACATGGAAATGATTGAGAAGGATAAAAGAAGAAGGGTGAGGTACAAGAAGAGAAAGGATGGATTAATGAGAAAGATGGGGTGTGAATGTGATGTTGCGTAAACACCAGTTTATGGTAATGCAGTGCTTATCTTGTGGATATAAGGCTGTGATGGGTGATTTCGACGGTGAGGACACGGTGGTGTTCAAGAACAGTGGTGGCGGTTTAAATGTTTATGAAGAACAAGTGAATCTATCGACAAATTGGCAGAGTTTCTGCTTGTAGTATATTATAGCTTAAAGCTTGAGAGATTGATCATCCTTTTCTATTACAATGTGATCCCATATTTATAGGCTAAAAAGTAAGTCGGTCTACTGTTCATTGACAAGACAACTGAGAGTACATATCTAAGTTAACTACGTATGCATTACAAGTGTCCTAGCCACCGTCACGATTGCGGTATTACATTTCCAATTTGGATTGATAAGGACGACGGACAGCGGACAGAGATAGGCCGCGGCGAGTAACGACCATCGATTATTGGTAAGAATGACGAGCAGCGGACTCATTTGTGCCTTGACTGTATGGGTAGAAATCACATTGAGAAGATGGATCCGACATTGAACTGGCGGACAAGATCCGGCTTACGGTTGGCGGACAGGTCCCGGCTTGTAGCTAGCGGGTAAGAGATGGCTGTGACAGCGGTCAGAGGAGAGTAAAGCCCATTTTCATATGTGGATGGGTCAAGAGTATAGGCCCAATAGGGATGAACAGGGCCCCGTTCTGACCCGGGTATATCAGAATGCATCACATGTGTAATCATCTATTATGCTTCTTCGGCATATGATAAAGAAGAAGCAGTAGATGGATGAAGAAGTATGGCCAAAGAACGAGGATGATGAGCAAAATAAACGTTCAAATTTGGGCGTTCCGTTCAAATTTGGACGGAATTCGTCACGATTCGGACGTTGCGTCCGAATTTTGGATGGATTCCGTCCATTTTTGTCAGTGAATGGATTGGGACAAAAAGGAATCCAAATTTGGACGGTTTTGACTATATTTAGATGAAATCGTCCAAATTTGGACGGGAAACCTAAAAAAAATGTCAGAAAATGTTTGTGACGATACCGGGTTTCACCCCTCCACGTGTCGTCCTCAAATTTCCTATCTCGGCGTCCGCCTCCCTCGCATGAGTCTCCAATTGGGACTCCAATCCAGCTATAGCGGCACCCTTCTTGGCACTTTCGTCCATCAACTTCCGAATTGTCTTCTTCAGGTCCTCCTCTACCTCGACTAGCGCAGTCAATCTCCTAGCAGCCTCCTTGCCAAGGTAGTTTGTCTGTCGAGAAAAGAAACGCGTCGTCTAACAGACACAAGGGATGAACCACGATAAAAGTATGGAAAAGAAAGTAACTTACCATGCGACACAGCTTCCGGAGTGCAGACGATAGAACCTTGTTCTCCATGGTGGCGCTATCTTCAGCAGCCTGGTTCATATCGATCTCAAGTTCGGTAGGGGTCTCACCGACTTTGGCCTTTTTCCGCTGATCTCTCATCACCGTTTAATTACACGCATGATCTCTCCTCTTTGGATAAGATACGTTTAACCCACATGATTCATAATCATATGGTTCAACATCATCAGAATGACGTTTAATTACACGCTTCTCTTCCAGAGAGACTATGTCTAGAACAACCACAAATATTAAGGATAACAGCCATACAAATATTTAGTTGAGATATCATCACATATATCAACTATATAGTGACATCAATCTAGTATGTTAGATTCAGTGACCTTCCAACTTTATCGGAATAACATTTATTCTTTACAATTGAATATGTCTACTAAATCCTAACAAATAATCGAAAGCATGTTCTTCATAAGAACCGAACATAATAACATTTATTTAGTTCCCTTATCGCTTTACTAGATCCGCATATGGTAAGTGTTACAACATTTGATTAACCTTCCATATCTCAGATTTAATCTTTCTAACTTAATCACACTCGTAAGATATCATATATCTAAGAGTTGACTTGAACTTAGATAGATTTATTTCAACTCACTTGCCTAGAATAGAAACTTCAATAAGTTCTCTATTTAAGCATATGCCCTAACTTTCATTTTAATCCTTCAAGCACTTGTAAATGTTTCTTAGTGTAGTCTTCATAAGACTTAAGAAAGATCACAAGAGCTATGTCTTTGATTTCCTTTCATAAAGAAAATTTAAAGTTAAATAGTTCATTTAACCTTTTAAATCGTATTTAAAACATTAACTATTTAATTAACCTTTAAGCAATGGTAGAATTAAGTCGATACTTAAATCTTATAATTTTGAAAACAACCTTTCCAAAATTAGAGTGGTCATTCTTATCCAACGTTTGAATTAATTGTCATCATATGACTGAGTGATCATATTGGATCGTATCTAATGCCATGAGCTTCCGCTTTTTAATAATAATTAAAGTCTTGGAGTACTCCATCAAATATGTAGTCTCCTTGTCTCTAACTACTATAACGAGATCTCTCGTGTCATTGCTTATTTTAAAAGGATTAAAATTACTTAACCATACTTGAAAACGTTTCTCAAAAGGTAACAGTCATAATTTGGTTTTACTAATCGAGAAAAACATAAATATAAAGTTTGCTAAAACTACAACATAAAATGAAAATAAAAGAGTGTTGTTGTTTATACACGCAAAATCAAAATGGTCTTTTGGTTTATGATTTTGCTCCCACTAGTCAACTACTTCCAATTGACTTTCAAGAATTTTTCAAAATTCTTTAGTGGCTGAGATCCCATCTAGTTACCTCGATTCCCGGCGGTGGTCGATCAACCAAGATAATTTCGATAGGTAGGTAACCCTTTACCATTCACATCTCTATGTGATTCTCAGTGGTTGACTAGTCAACTCTTTGGCGATACACATCACTATGTGTTAGTCAACCCCTTGTCTCTAAAGTCAGACGGCCCTGACGGTGGCCAATCACCGAAAGACTCTAGTCAAGTCATAACCCAATATTCACGAGATCTCATACGATCATATCTCAATAACGACGATATACCCGAGGTAGGTCAACTCCCGGCGGTGGTCGATCAGTTGGATCCGAACACAGGCTCTTCACCGTCGTTATAATATTGGGAGACAATATTTCGACTTGATTTTTGTCGTGGAAGTATTTTTCGTAAATTAATTCACTTAATTAATTTTAATTCCGGTCTCATCAAATATATCTATCTCAATAGACATACATCCTACACATTTATCTAGATCGCGCCTAGTCATGCATCTATCGTATCATATAAAATAAATACAAGCACAAAATAAATAAATGCGTAAAGTAACCGGTATGATCATGGACTTTTCCTAGGTGCGGTTTCGAATACAAACTGATGAAACCGCGGGTCACAATCTAAGGGTAGCTACAACCGCCAATAGGATCTTTAATGCGTCATTCTCCAATGGGATATTTATTCTTCTTTCTTTGGTCTCCATCTTCTGCTCCATTCTTGTTACATTTAATTCTATCTAATAAAATAAATACACCCGCCGCACACGGGGAAGTCAACGGGAAAGGGATAAATGCAGAAAATAAACTAGGTCACGTTCTTCATAACGGCCTAGGACAATTTTTAAACCAACAGAAAAATTAAATCATTCACATCTATCCTATCGGTCGAGTCCATGATCAATCGGGATCCATATAATCATATTATATCTACTATATCTAATCCATACAATAAAATCTTATGAAAAAGATAAAATTAAAATTTAACTACTTGCGTCTTAATTAATCAATTAACATTTAATCTATTAAATAATTTTATCCAATCAATTAACTAATTAACATTTAATTAATTAAATGATTTTAATCGAAATAAAATTAACGATTAATTTTAAACCGATTTTAATTTTAATTTTATAAATTAGAACTTTTCCAAAATAAATCAAAATTAAAATTATTTCTCTTTTTGTTTCTTTCCTTTTGATTCGTAATCAAAAGGGATGCCTTTGGTTTTGTTGGTCCCTTGAAAAGGCTTTGGTTAAGTTTAGAGGGGGGGGAAATAAACTTAACACTTAAAACTTTGGAGTTAACAAATTGCAACTTCAATGAATCTCACGATACTTGAGAGTCTGCTTGAGACTTCATAACTCTCTTTGATAAACAAGATGAGTCTCACTGATAGTTGAGCTTGTTTGAATTTGTGCAAATGAATTTAAATCAAAATTAATCCTTAATACTTGTTGTTAAATATGATACTAAGTATTAGATACTCAGTAGTGCAAGTGTGTGATTTCAGTTGCTAGATTCAGTAGGTTGATATGTAGGATAAACTAAGTGCAGAAATTAAATGCTGAAAGTAAGTAGCGCATTTTATAGTGGTTCCGTGGTGTAATCTCGTCACCACCACTCTTCTCCTGTGATGTTGGAGGAAATTCACTAGAGATCTTTGATGTAGCCATTACAAAGATTCCTAAGTTGTTTGTCCTTCACCAATAACTATGGCTTCACAAACTAAAATCGGGAACATGTAGGATTGTTTGCTCCCGAGTCTTCCACTGGTCCTTGAAGGGTAGGATTGCCTCTTCACCACTCCTCCACCACAAACAACGATCTTTCACACCCAACAGATGCTTCACTGTCTTGGCAGGTTCTTTATAAAATAAAGATTGAATCAAGTAAATGATTCAGTTGCAGCAGCTTGATTAGGATGATGTAATCAGCAGCTTGCAGTCTTCAAGTGTGTAATCTTGATGTAGCTTGAATACAGAATGCACTTGAAGAAATTCTCTAGATCAGCAGCTTTATGCTCAGTAAGTTCAGCAGGGTGTTTTTCAGCTCAGAGTTATCACTTAAAGTTTATAATTCATCTTCTTTTTCTGAGTTGAAAGTCCTCTATTTATAGGTAGGAATGCATGTGACTTGTATTTTAAATTCAAATGTGACCGTTCCTTGTTTTTGTCCCATCTGATTTGCATTCTCATCACTATTCATGGGATCGACAATCGCCGAATTGCTTTTTGACAAAGCGCATCATCCCACCCTTTGACTTGTATCCAATGGATAAAAATATAGATCATCCCAACGCCTTTTTAATCTCAAATTTTTGATTTCCTTGATAAGTCGAGGTAGTTGGTCTGTCCTTATCCATGTAATCTTCCAATAAACTTGAATTAATCGAGGTAATACATCAGCAGGTTCATGAGTCTGCTGAGATACCTATCAGTCTGCTGAACTCCAATTTTCTGTGTTTAAAATACAATGCAGCTGATTTCTTCTATCTAACTTTTATTTGTGAAGTTAGATTACACCATTTTAATTATAACCAAGTTCCAAACATCATCCAACTTATGGAACTTAGACCTTCTACACAAGGTATATGCAATCAGTTTAGGTCATCACAGACTTGCCTAAATTCTGATTCCATATCCTTGACTTTAAATACTAAGTTTGATCCCTTAGCCTTCATTTATCGAGTTTGAACCCTCACCCTTCGATCTTCGATCTTGAAGAGTTCTGACTAGTCTCTCGACCTATCTACCCTACTTGACTGGAGACCGATCTGCGATATCAACCAAAGAACCCTTTACGAAGGCTTGTTTGATCAAACCTATTTATGAATCAAACTCTAATAAACCTATACATTTGATCTAGACATCTTTTTGCCTTTACACTATAACAGCTAGTATGGCACTCATCATCAAAACTAAGAAATAAGTCCAACAGGTTTCCTAAACCAAATTTGGCTTAGGCCTGACCACTTTCCAAAATCAAAATTTTGGAAGTGGCCTGAGCCTAGGTCTTTACAAATCAAATATTTGGAAAGGGCCTAGGCCTATTCCAAATCAAATATTTGGAAAGGCCAAATAATTTTGGTTTAGGCGCCACTTTCCAAAATCAAAATTTTGGAAGTGGCACGAGCCTAGCCCTTTTCCCAAATCAAATATTTGGAAAGGGCTTAGCCTATTCCAAACAAAGTTTGGAAATACCATTATTATTTTAATCGCCATGTGGCATCCCAATGGCCCAAACTATTTGAACCATTGGTTAGCCACACATGACACAACTAAACAAAGGAGATATTAATCACAACTATGAACAATATTGAATCACAAATACACAAAACAAAATTGGGGACCACCAGATCACACCAAAGCGACGCCGGCACGGAGGCCGCCGCCGCCGCCGCTATCACATCGGTGGTGGTGGTGCCGCCGATCGGCCGAGCACCACCAATGCCGCCCCTTTTTTTTTTCTTTTCTTTTTTTTTCTTTACGTGTATCAATTTTGCAAATCAAAAATCTTTCATCTTTTAATTACGTGATTTAAACGATAAAATTAACTACGATATTAACATGCTTATTGCTTAAGCTCAAGCTCTCTCTCGATACCACTCATTAGAAATCTACGCGAACGCAGCGAATTCAAAAATTTATTTCCTATCGACCCAAGATCGACTTCGTTTAAGCAATAAACAAACAAGTAGTAGACGGTGGTTACCTTGGTTGATCTATAAGATCGACGCTTTGACCGTCTAAGGAGAGTAGTTCTGCATAGAGCCGCCCAAGTGTTCGGCCTCTACCGCTAGTCCACACGAACAGTCCGCCGGAATCCCATCATGGATCGCTATTGGAAAACTCCGGTTGCTAGACCGGCCTTTTTCCCCTCTCTCAAACTCTCTATATGATGCTCTCTATTTTACACAAGAACTATTAGTTCTTGGAATTATGTTGTACAAAAGAGCTTGACACCCACCTCTTATTTATAGTAGAAGTGGCGCCCCAAACAGTTGTGGAGGAGAAGAAAACATTTTTCCAATAAAATAAAAAAAATATAATTGATTGATTTATCTCATTTATTATAATATCTTATATCAAATAAATCTAGGATATTGTCAATATCTTATATTGAATATTTCCAAGATATTGTCAAGATCATATATTGACAATATTTATCTTATTACCATAAATCAATTTACACATGTGTATATATCACACATATATAACACACATAAATCTATTAATATATATTATACATACATGCGCATGCATTGCACTATTGCACACACACGCACACTTAAGTATTGTTTATATATATATATATATATATATATATATATATAATATTAATATAAGGTAATACTATTAATTAAATTGCACAATCCAAGTGTATCTTATACACACACAAATTATTTCTTCATATGCCAATAAATTGGCATCCGAAATATTCTTTAATTAATATAATATTATTAACATCTTGTATTTAATTTATTCATAATAAATAAATACCACAATATTAATTTACCACTATAACCTTTATAGTCTCGAGATAAACTTTCCTTATTTGGTTATCGTCTATAACCACATTTTAATCCGGCTAGATGTTCATAAGTTTGTGACCCGATAGGCTTCCGAATATGTTGGCCGTAGACACAAAGTGCAAATTACGAAAATGCCCTTCATGCCTAACGATCACGGGATAACGTCTAGCAACACACCGTGACCCCCAATCATCGGAAGAGTCAAATGCAATGACTACTACCTTTCATGTGAAACAGTTACCGTGTAACTTACAATCCTATCGCTGTAATAATATCCATACGGTCGTTAGTCGAGTGTCAAAACATCAACGACCGTATCTTATAATCTGGATATCATGCTCTCTCTTGAAGTAACTCGTTTACTTCCACTTTGCAAAGATTCACGAGAGTAAGACATTCCTTATAAGAAGGCCATTTCGGATATTCGATCCCAATCATAGGATACGCGATTCCCGGACGACCAATCATGTATACTCCGCATGCTTCAGTATCATACCCAATCACTACCGCATGATCGCCCCGTGGCTAGGGGAAACCTCAATAGTGTCAAAGCATGACAATCCACACCGTGATGCCATGAAGACTCCAGTCTTAAGGATAATTACACAACCGCCACATAGTGTGACACTTATCCGTGTAAGTGGGTCGATCCCAACGTCACGCATTCTCTAATACACGCCCACGTCATACCCAAGTGTCTCTACACTTCGATAGATGAGATCTATCCCTGCCCTTAAAGACAGAAGACATCTAATACGTGCTAGTCTGGTTATACTATCAATGCCCTGTTTAATAGTACATCAGCCTAGAGACATTTAAGTATCAAACTTATTAAAGTGATTAGAGATCTCATCAACCATAATCGCCAATCATGGTTTCTCTATCACAGTTTAATACTAAAGACGTTATCATATAATAATTCATAATTGGTTCTTTAAAAGAACATATATATGACAACAGAAAAGCCATTTAATATATGTATAAACATAAAGAAATAGTAGAAATGATCCGACCCGGTCGGATCCGGTCCAACCCGATTGGGTTTAGGACACTATTTCAACAGTGGCCACCTCGAAACCGAAGCCGTCCAGTGTGTGGGCCTCTCGAGGGACTGGACCTTTATCCAGATTATCTGTCCTTTTTCCCCTTGACCTCCACTGCCCGATGTAGGGGTTATCTAGGCCGTGACGTATGAAGAAAAATCGAGGCTTCCAGTCCCCGTGTGATGAACGCCCTCGGGACACGAACTTGTGTCGGTTTGTCCTTCGTTGGAAGGTGTACCACAGCTTGTCTGGCATGCTTGTCATCTTGTAGAAGTAGCGAAAGAGGGGGATCGAGAAACACACTCCTGCCACTGGACATGTTATTACGAACCCCATTAGAGTCCTAATAGCATTGGGGCCTAATTGAGATATACTTATCTCATAGTGATGTAGAACCGCTGCGACGGCCGGGCAAAGTGGAAATCTCAACCCACTGGAGAGTTAGGCTTCGTAGACGGAGCAAAACCCTTCTGGAGGCTCGTCAGCGTATTGATGTTGGCCGGAAGGGAGTTGCATTTCAAACTGGGGGCTGGCAAGGCCAAACTTTTGACGGATTTTATCAATATCATCAGCAGAAAGGGTAGTGAGGCAACCTTTAGGGCCCTCTCCGTCCATCCTAGTCACTAGTTTCTTAGGCTCTCTAAGGACAGGAGGGAGTGAACCTACGGGTTCGCCTGAGAATGGCCGGAGAGGATGATCCGACTGAGCAGACGGCGAAACTTGACTATTAGAAGGCGATTCGCTACCCCTATCTGATTCCGTGGCACTACTAGACATGAGTAAATGCAAAAGGAAGAGGTAGAAACAAGAAAGATGCTTACTTGGTATTTGGAGAGTATGCAACGAAAATGGTGAAGTAATCACTTCTCCTGCTCTTTCTCTCCCCTTTTATGCTTGCTAAACTCTGAAATGATTTGAAAGGACGTGATTGAGGGAGTTATAACCCCTTACAAATCACGAAAATCCAGGCAGTGATGCTACGGTTGCCTGAAAATACGGCGTTAGTGCGCCATGACGTCATACTGCAGTGCTGTGATTGGCTAGGTCTATGGGTGGCAGTACAGCTGTTTCCTGCCCAAACGACGAACCAACTCGAAGACGATTTCAAAATGGCAGATTTGACCTCGGACAACGGGAGTCGCCTCTCTCAAGTCTGGGGGGCTTATGACGATACCGGGTTTCACTCCTCCACGTGACGTCCATCGGTTGGTCCTCACATTACGGATAAGTGTCAAGGTACGCATGTCGATGCCATGACTCGAGGCTACGACGAATCGACTTTAGGCAGTGTAGGACGAGAGTCCCGGGTCCGATCACCGCAAGTCGGTTAAGTCGGTATCGAGGACAGAGTCCGCACTAGCTACGAAGGCCCATATCAGCATAATAACTTGGGCAAGGGGCAAGGCCCATGAAGGGTAAATATGATAATAGCTAAGACCGACCTAATATTAGGGTTAGGGCATGCATTATCATTATAAATACCACGTTCCAGGAACTACGTAAGGCTTGATTCCTGGACAAATACAGGATACGTAGGCAATCTAAGACAAGCTTTTAGACTCAGCCCTAAAACATAAAATCTACAACTCGTTCTTAAGGCATTAGGGTTCTGGGTATTCATCACTAGATTCATTCAGGCCCGGATTAATTAGGTGACATAATTTGTCATCGTCAGTTTGACCTGGGAAAAATGTCAAACTTTACAGTGGTCTGATTTACCAATTTTCCTGTGTTGGGAGGGGGGGTGGGCTTTTGACTTTGGCTTACAAGTCTCAAAATTGTAAGAAGGGAATAGCAGGAATAAAATGGCAAGAAGGGAGTAAGCATTTTTTGGCATGTCTTTTTTTCCGAAGCATCAATTACTCTATCTATCTTTTGAGGGAAAATGATGTGTGGCAAGTTCATTTGCACTAAAAGGCAAATGATATTGTCAGAAATACAAAAAGGATACCGTCACAAGGTTTAGATGAAGACTGTGAGGACTAATCACTGTGAAGAAGAGCTCAAGATATCCATTACGAAATGTCGACCAACAAAAACCCACCCCGTACGAAGCCCAATCCATAATATACTATTATTTATACAAAATTTCGTATCAGCCGCCGGATACAACACCCCTCCTTTTGCACTGCACAGCTAATGTGTAGTAGAAACATTTCATTTCTTACAAATCGCAACCCCTTTAACGATCCAGTGTAACCATCGATTTCATTTTTGATGGTTAATTAGGAAATAAAATGAGATATCCATGAGTATAAAGTAAGGATATATAACACCTGCAACTACCTGAGGAGGGAAACGACGAATACTCTCAACCAAGTATTGACAGGATACGCGATCACCTGCAACTAGCTCTCCTACTGCTGGAATTACTGAAAACGAGTACACGTCGTACCTGAGTAAGGATATATATATAACCCCAATGAAGCTCCGTTATAATTAAACACCAGCCAAACTCAACAGCACGCTCGATAAATTTGCACAACGATTTAACAGAGCTTGTACGTATTAGATGCCAGCAGATAAAGCAAGAGAAGATTCAACTTCCACATTATTAGAACAGAACAGAGAGGCGGAGATTTGTTTGATTTTTGAAATGTTAGCTACTGTGATTAGGTTTGCAAGTCCTTACTAATAGGGAGCTAGGCACGAAGTAAGATGAACAGTGTCTGAGGTAATGAAAACTATAGCCAAAACAAAGGGGACAATAACGAGAGAGAGAAATCGATATTATCCGTTTATTTTTATTCATTAAAATCGATAGCAGATATATCTAGTTAAGAAAAAAGGTTCACCAGGGGTGGATGCCCTCGATCCGCCCCTGCACTCATGTATTCGGCAATGAACACTGCTATATGTTGTGTAGAAACCAAAATGAATGATGTGTATGCATATTGCATGTAACATTAAAATACTGCATGTGTTACACAATTCATAACTCGATAGAGCTCATGAGTCTGATTATATGGTTAATCCATCATTCAGCAGAATCAAAATCACAACCAGTGGCGGATCTGTCAATACTCGATTGCTACCCTCGATCCTGCAAATTTACATTCCTGGCCCGAATCAGACAAGTAACAGAGAATGCTTTGAATCTGTGTTAAATGATGTCAAGAATTGTGCATTAATTCTAGCAACATGATAATTCTCCCTAGAAATCATTTATCTAGGGACAATAATGATCTTTGACTAGATCATTTATGACTCATTTAAGCTAAACGTTTTATACTATTATAGAGACACAATCCAGACCGAACTCCGAATTAGTCAGACCAGTTAGTCCGGATAAATAAACTAAAATAAAAATCCATTTTGTTAAAATTGAAATATTTTTGGACGAATTGGTCAAACGTGAACAAGTTATTTAATAATCGACATATATATATATATATATATATGAAGAAAGTTTGAGAATGTGATAAACACAAGAGTAAACTTCAACTTGTTTATTCATGTTGAAAGAATGAGTATAAATAGATACAAGAGAGGATCCTTACAAGAGAGGATCCTAGCTAGTAAAGTAAAAGTAACTAGAGCCGGCTACAATAAATGCTAGAGTCGGCTATGTCTATGCTATTACATAATAGGACAAAGGATAGTTACTTTATGACTATTAGGACATATTAATTGTTTATTCAATGCAATTAATATGTCTCTTGATAAAAAGTAACACGTTACATTGTAACATGTTATGAGTGTAATAATAATAATGTAATATTAACCATAATATTTCCACACCCCCCCTCAAACTGGGTTGTATATGTTTATACAGCCAAGTTTGCTACTCAGTCTGCTGAACATAAGTGGTGGTATGGCCTTGGTGAGAATATCAGCATTCTGATCTGCTGAGGGAACATACTGGAGTTGAATAATCTTGGCATCAATCTTCTCCTTTAGGAAGTGTCTGTCAATGTCCACATGTTTTGTTTTATCATGATGGACTGGATCCTCTGCCATGCATAAGGCTGAATTATTGTCACAGCAGAGTGTGATAGGTTGCTGAAGAGGTTGCTGAAGTTCAGTGAGTACCCTTTTTAGCCACAGAGCTTCACAAATGCCAAGTACAAGTGCCCTGAGTTCGACTTTCAAGATCGCTTCTTGACCTGATGAGTTGTTTTGCTTCTCCAAGTAACTAGGTTTCCCATACATATGAGCAATAGCCTGTGGTAGATCTTCATCAATGTGACATCCACCCAATCAAGACATCGGTGTAGACCTTGATTGATCTATCGAGACTTGGTGAAATGTAAGCCCTGGCCAGAGTGGACTTCAGTACCTCAAGATCCTGTTCACAAGATCCCAATGTTGCTCAAGAGGGGCAATGCATGAATCAAGCTAACTGTGATCGACGCCATATGCAATATCGTGTCTTGTATGGGACGATAAATGAGTTTCCCAACAAGTCTTTGATATTGATCCTTTCGACGACAACAATGTCACCATGCGGCGAGGTATTACTTGGGTCTCTTCAGGGATACAAAGAGTTTGCATCCCAAAGATGCCGCTTTCCTTCAAAGAGTCCAAAGACATACTTCCTCTGTGAAATGTATATACCACTGGTCATTCTTAGCTATTTCCATACCAAGAAAGTACTTGAGGTAGCCCAAATCTTTAACTTGAAATACTTTTGCCGGCAGGTCTTCAAGTGTTGGATCTCAGCAGGTCATCATCACCATGAAGGATGATATCATCCACATAGACAATAAGAATGGACCTTTTCGGTTTGTTGTTTTGATAAACATTGTGTGATCTCGAGTTGCATTGATGGTATCCAGCAGCTTTAACCACAAGTGGTGAGTTTGCCAAACCAGGCTCTTGAGGCTGCCAGGCCATATAGAGATTTCCTCAATTTGCAAACTTTCCTTGAGTGTGAGTGTTGGAAAAACCGGGAGGCACATTCATATAGACTTCCTCAAGAAGGTCACCATTTAGGAAAGCATTCTTGATATCCAATTGGTGTAGAGGCCACTCAAGTTGGACAAAGAATTGAGATCAAGACTGACAGCGGTGTTTAGTTTTGCACACAGTGCAAAGGTTTCCTTGTAGTCAAGGCCATATGTTTGAGTGAATCCCCTTGCAACCATCCTAGCTTTGTATTTGTCAATAGTACCATCAAGATTGTACTTGATAGTGAATGACCATTTGCAAATGATGGCTCTTTCTTTCCATGTGGGAGAGTGGTGAGATCCCAAGTATGGTTGTCAAGGAGAGCGATCATTTCGGTTTTGACACCGCCTTCCACTTATCATGTTGGAGAGCTTCTGTATATTCTTAGGAATAGAGTGAGAATCCAAGTCCTGTGTAAACATGGCAAAAGCAGTGATAACCGATCATAGGATAGATAATTATGAATAGAGTGATCGGTAGTGCAAGATCTCTTTCCTTTCCTCGATAGCAATAGAGTCTGTCATCAACGCCGCCAGGTCAGCCGAGAGTCGATGGTGTCTTGAGGTTCGATCTGCTTTGTGACTCAATGAGTTCTTTGAGTGTCGGTAGGTCAGTTCGGCGAGGCTCGGGTCGATGAGACTCGTTCGGGAGGTTCTTGAGGATCGATGGGATCTTGAGAGTCGGTTAAGTCTTGAGGTTCAAGAGTTTGCTTGAGGAAAGGATTTAGGTCAAGTTCAATCGAGTTTCCATCGTGATCGCCTCGGTGGACTTGCTATAGTAGGAGTCCTTTCAAAGAATTTTACATCCATAGAATTGTAAAATCTCTTTTCGGAAGAGAGTAACACTTGTAACCTTTCCTCGCCCTTTGCATATCCTAGGAAAATGCACTTGTGAGCTTTGGGATCAAGTTTGCTTCATGTTGGGCATGGATATAAACAAATACAAGACAACCAAAGATTTTTGTGGTAATTGGGAAATAAGATGAGGCGGAGAGTGTGTGTTCGGGAGGGTTTGGATAGGAGTTTTGAAGCCTAACACTCTGCTTTGGAAGTCTGTTGATTAAGTATGTGGCGATTAATATAGCTTCACCCCACATATACTTTGGGACATGGGTAGTGAACATGATTGATCGAGCCATCTCCAGTGGGTGCCTGCTGTTCTTTCTCTCAAAGAACCCCATTTTGTTGAGGTGTTTCCACACAATCGCTAGATATGGACAATCCCTTTATTCATCAAGAAATTACGAGGTTAGACTCATAGTATTCAAGAGCATTATCGCCTTTAAGATCTTGATCTTAGTGTCAAATTGAGTAGAGATCATGTTGTAGAATTCTGAAAAACTGGTCCAACTTGATTTATCCTTCATTAAAAACACCATGTGTTCTGGTATGATCATCAATGAAAGTGACAAACCACCTTTTTCTGTTATACTTTTTACCCTTGAAGGTCCCCATACATCACTATGAATTAAAGTGAAAGGTGTGGAAGGCAAATAAGGTAGTTTGGCATACACAGATTTGGTAAGTTTGGCAAATTGACAAATATCACATTGAAGATCATTGACATTACATCCTTTAAATAATTCAGAATTACAGACTTCAAATAACCAAAACTTGGATGTCCTAGTCTATAATGCCATAACATGATATTATCTAAGGTTTGAGTGCAGTCTTGAGGCGATTCAGATCTTGATCTTACATCTTCACAGGTCGACCACATACAATCCTAAGGTGGTTTAGCCTCCCAATCACTTCCTGTGAAGAAGGGTCCCGAAAGTGCACTCGATTCTTATTAAAAACAACGATCCAATTTAAATCTTTTGCAAGTCTCTTGATGATATGAGATTGCGGTCTAATTTTGGAACAAATAGGACATCCTTTAGACATATCTTGTTAGTGAGTTTAACATTTCCAAAACCTTTTGCACGAGAGATAGATCCATCGCCAGCCTTAACATTGTGAATTTGTTGACATGGCATAAGGTGAGTTATGAGGTTTTTATTACCAGTCATATGGGAGGAGGCCCTAATCAACAATCCATGTTTCATTACTAATAGAAGAGTAGAATTTACCTGCACTAGCCTCGAGTAGCCGTGTCGGTAGAGGTACTACCTTCTTTTTGTTGAGTGAGGAAAGCTTTGAATGCAAACAAGCGAGCATTCAACTTGTTGTCATTCTCCTCTTCATGGACATGCCCGCCTGACTTTCCCTGGTAGGTTTGAGGATTTAGGCATGCCATGTAGCTTCCACAAGTGTCCTTGGTGTGATTTGTGCGTTGCAAAGGTGCTCACGAACAACTTTCCATTTCTATCGAGTGAGCTTCCTGACGGTCTCGAGAACCTCGGAGCTTCCCGATGGTCGGCAGAGGTAGCACTCTCACAGGGGTTGTCGGCGGGGAGTTCAAAGACATCACTTTCCTCCTGCTTTCCTCATGTTTGACTTCAAAAAACATGGATTTGAGATTGGGAGAGGTTTTGTTGCAAGGATTCTTCCCTAACATCATCAAGAGTAGGATTCATCCAAAGAAGAAACTTGAATACTCTCTTTTCTCAATAATGTCCTTATAAAGGCGACATCCTTGACATCATTCCAGGGTGAGTTTCCAACATGTCTAGGTGTTGCCATGCCCTAGACAGATTGGTTGAAGTATTGAGTTACGAGACATATCTCCTTGTCTCGCAATTTTGAATCTGAGCTTCAAGTTCATACACTTCGATGTATTGTCTTTCTTGGAGTAAAGATCCCTAGCATTATCCTGATCTCCTTTGCAGATCATACATCATAAAGTTCTCACTAATCTCTTTTGTCATTGATCTTGTGAGAATGGTCATGACTTGATTATTAGTAGTATCCCATGCTTCAAAACCTGGGTCATCTTCAAGAGGCGTGTTTAGAGCCGACGTATCCCATCTTACCTTGTCCGTAGATGTACATTTTCATGCACCTTGACCATAGCAAGTAGTTGTTGCCATCAAGTCTATGATTTGTGTAAGATGAAGAGTCGGTGACCCCATCTGCGAGGTAGGCGGGACTCAACCGAGGTGAGGAAGCTTGAGATAATGAAGACATTCTTGATTCAAAGAGGTGAGAGAATTTGCAATGGATTCGAGATTTTAAGGCTCCGATACCATGAAGAAAGTTTGAGAATGTGATAAACACAAAGAGTAAACTTCAACTTGTTTATTCATGTTGAAAGAATGAGTATAAATAGATACAAGAGAGGATCCTTACAAGAGAGGATCCTAGCTAGTAAGTAAAGTAAAAGTAAGCTGAAGTAAATTTCTGAATAAATCTTTGAGAATTAAATTTATGCCTACATCTTATTACATAATAGAACAAAGGATAGTTCTTTATGATTATTAGGACATATTAATTGTTTATTCAATGCAATTAATATGTCTCTTGATAAAAAGTAACACGTTACATTGTAACATGTTATGAGTGTAATAATAATAATGTAATATTAACCATAATATTTCCACAATATATATATATATATATATATGCAAATGATATAGTCAGAAATACAAAAGGATACAGACAAAAGGGATTTGATCATCTTTTTTCCTGTACAAAATTGAATACATGCATGCATACATATATGAAATAATCAAAAATACAAAAAGATTAAGAAAAAACGAATTTGGTCCGACCAAAAAAAAAAGATGCATGTCATATAGTTAGACCTGGCCGGTTCCGGTTCCAAATCCGGTCGAGACCCGCCGTTCCGGTTCCATAACCGGCGGTTCCACGGTTCCACGGGTCCACTGAACCGCGGTTCCACGATTCCTACCGGTTTTAGGTTCCATCGGATCCGCCCGCCGAACCGGCGGTTCGAGCGAATCGACGGAAAACCGGGCGTTTGAATCGGCGGAACCGCCCGAGGACCCGAACCGCGGTTTTTTTTTTTTCCTGTTTTTTTTTTTTCCTGTTTTCTTTTCTTTTTTTTTTTTTCCTGTTTTTTTTTTTTTTGTTTTTTTTTTTTTTTTTTTTGTTTTTTCCCTTTTTTTTTTTTTCCTTTTCCTGTTTTTTTTTCCCTGTTTTTTTTTTTTTTTTTTCCTTCCTTTTTTTTTTTTTTTTTTCTTTTCCAAGTTGAATCAACGTATATATTATTCAAATTTTTGAATAATATATTTTTTATACCATAAAATGTTGGAAAATATATCTTTGATAAAAAATATATTGTAACACTAGTGTCACAACATACTAATATATTACTTTTTACTATAACTTTTTGTAATGGTGTTGCTTAATAAAACAACTTTTATATACATTTCTTTCTGATTCATTAAGATATAAAATCAACTTATATCATAATATTATAAGTATAAATAATCGTAATCACTATATGAAATATAAGTTTAATTTATCAAAGATGTGGGCGGTTATATATATATATATATATATATATATATATATATATATATATATATATATATATATATATATATATATATATATATATATTTTTTTTTTTTTTGAATTTTCGTTTTTTTTTTCTTTTTCTTTTTCCTTCAAAATTTGCCCAAGATTCCAATTTCCAATTTGAGCAACGGTTGGCAACGGATATATATTCAAAATTTTTGATTTTATTTTATTTTATTTTAAAATATCACACACTCATCACACTATAAATACATATTCATTTCATAACTTTTTACCCACAATTCTTTTCTATCTCTCATATTCTAACTCACATATTATAATATTATCTACCATTACAATATATTTCGGATAGTGATTTGAAGTTGTTCTCAATAAATTCGTTTCTTTATCACATTCGAAATATATTATTTAAGAATGTCAATCATTGTATCGCTTTTCATTATTTTTTCGAAAGAAAATGTTCTTGATGAAACTACCGGGGAAGTGAATCATTGAAAATTTAAGGTTGTTTGTAACGTTTGTGAAAAAACGTATCATTACGAGCGTGGAATCGGGCTTGGTTCTTATATGCGACATTTACGAATAAGGCATTCCGAGGAATATGAAAATTATATGCATGATGCGCGGATACGTCGAGACGGGTAGCCGGGTAGGATGTGACATGTAACCACGTCAACATGCACGTTATGAAAAATCGATGTAATATCAATGTTGAATGTTGCTTGTTGTAGTGTTTTGTTGTATTAATTTAGTTTTATCAATGTAACTGTTACGTAGAATAATCGGTATCCATCATTTATGTTTAATTTATACATCGTTTATTATATATAGATTGGTTGAAATTAAATATTATACAAGCCGTGTGTTTTTTTTAAAAACATACTTATGAAATTAAATATTATATATAGTTTAATAACCAATTAGAATTTATTATTAATTTTAACGTAAGTTATACAAATTTTGCAAAAAAAAATTATTTTTTTTGGTCATAAATAACCTTTTTGTCTCACAAAACGGAATATATATTTTCTAAAAAAAAAATGGAATATATATTTTTTGACAGTTCTGATTTAAATCACCAAGCAAATTGATATATTTTATCATAGTAATCCAGAGCACATCCAAAAATAGGACCCATTAACAATTCACATCAAAAAATTTATTTCTTTTTGGGTTGAGATTATTAGTATTTTTTTTATTTTTTATTTTTGAAGGGATTATTGGTCATTTGGGAGTTTTCCGTTTTGCTCATTGATACTGCAATGAGCGGAGAAGATATATACCTGGATTCGCCGCGACAGTGTTTGAGATTCGAAGATCCTTTTGGGACGCTTTATCAAAATTGCTCATAAATTTGAGTCATTTGCCTTAGAGACGTGTGCCTTAGGGACAATAATGCCTAAGCATTACCCCCCACAAGCACAGGCCTAGCCTTTTTATCTTTCCCTTTTTAAGTATTTTTATTGTTCATCGGAATCAGATATCGGGTCAAGGAAATAAAGAAATTTTAATTTGCGCTGCGCAACCTCACAAGCAGACAATTGAGGATGGTGTTAATGATACTCGAGAAAAAGCGATGTCCAGAGAGGTGAATAATCTTGGTCTTGGGGCCTCAGGACAACCTGCCCTTGAATGGAAGAGAATCAGATGGCGTCTTTTTTTTTTTTTTTTTTTTTTTTTTTTTTTTGGCAAAGCAACGACAAGTGGCAATGCAGCCATTGAATGATTGGCCTACTTATGAAGGTTCAGATGAGGACTAATCACATGGAATAAGAATTCAATCAAAACTAATGAATGCACCTTTAAAATTTGCAAAAAAGTCGAACACAAGGGATATCAAGGAAAACTCAACCCTACAGGCAATGCTCAGGGAAGTCAATATGAAGAACAGGGTCCTATCTATCATCTATGTGAAGAAGAGCAAGTTTACATAGTCTAATAAGCACTTGGAACAGAAGCATAAGGGAGAATCCATTTTTCCAAAGGGTAGAAAGAGTAGAACACCCCTCCCCACCACACACACACACACACACACACAGCGCGCTTTAGAATTTGAGTCCAGAATGGATCGCTACAACTCCGCCTACAAGATTCTCGTACTCTACATTCTGGAACCCTGCATCTGCAATCATTGCTGCAAATTTATCCTGCAATAATAATAATAATAATAATAATAATAATAATAATAATAATAATAATAATTGAGATCATCTCATTACAAATCTCAGCTCAAGAGATGTCTAAACTGATAACACAAATTCTCTTATCATGTTTGATACTTAGATGCATTTTGTCAGCGTTGTAGCGCAATTTTACCTATTTCGCTACATAAATACGTAAAATTCCTTAATCACTATCTGAACTAAATTCATAAATTCAAACCTGAAAAAAAATTCGATAAGGGGGGAGATTTGTCATCATACTCTGCCACAAAAGCATGGTAAAAGACTAAAAGCACCTGTAATGGAGGAGTCCCTAAATAGTTGTCAATTCCTAAAATACGATAAAACTTAACGATAGCCCAATAAATCAATCAGCTCCAAAACCATTCACATCGTTAAAAACTTTTTTGTTGATCCCATATAATTACTCCCATTACTTGTAGACTCACAATATCAATCCCTAAACATATTTAAATGATTGAATATTGTCGGGATTGTGTTAAGATGTCATTGAAGAATGAATATCTAGTGCGTAGATAGGGTGTGAGACGGAGTGATATGCATAATTCAATGTTGTGGGATAGGGATGATGATACCTAAGTAGGAAATTAAAACAAATACTCATTAGTATAAAGAAATGACATACAGGGGAAAAAAACACGGATATGATACCTGAGGAGGGAAACGGCGAATACTCTCAACCAAGTATTGGTAGGATTCGCGATCACCTGCAACCAGCTCTCCTACTGCTGGAATTACTGAAAACGAGTACACGTCGTACCTGAGGAAGGATATAACCCCAATGAAGCTTCATTATAAACACCAGCCAAACTCAACACGCTAGATAAATTTGCACAACGATTTAACAGAGCTTGTATTTGATGCAGCAGATAAAATAAAACGAAGAGAAGAATCGACCTCAACTTTAGAACAGAGGCAAGGATTTGTTTGGTTTTTGAAATGTTAGCTAGTGTGATAAGGTTTGCAAGTCCTTACTAACAGTGTCTAAGGTAATGAAAACTATAGCCAAAACAAAGGACAATAGCTTCAAGCAACAGTCTGGAAGAAACGTAATGTGACATTAATTCATGAGTCAGAATCGAAACTAAAATAATATAAATGTACAGCATCCGGTTGGCATAAAACAAGGTGTTGGGTGCAACAGGAACAGTTTTGATACACAATACTGTGAAAGTTGAGTAATAAGAACAGTTAGTTTACAGGAAAGCAAGAAAGAACATAACAAATAAGAAGAAATTCATAAGCTCCTCTCATTAACCTATTTTTCATGTTTAGACTTTCATGATTGTCAGAAATCTTAAGAAACCCCTATCTTTACTTGTACAGAGGAAAAAAGCATTTACATTGCCCCGTATAAGGTGACTACATTTTTCATTATATCAACCCCCACTCTTCTGCATCCAATTAACCGTAAAAGGAAACGTTCCTGAAGTTTTATGGTATCCTGATCATTTCAAAAGGTCCACTTTACACAATACCGAGAGAAATCAAATAAGCACAGTAATATTGGACAATGAGCACATAACCGAACACTGCACGTCATATAAAATGACTACTAAAAGCTTATGCATGTAAAAGGCGTGTCAATTGAATAACGGTGCCAAAGATACTTACAGTTGTTTGAAAATTGGATTTTCTACGTGGCTCAGCTCAAGGCAAAGGAATCTTCCTCCTCTTTTTAGCACCCTGAAGACAAGGCAACAATTCAAGACATCAGAAAGACTGATTTAGCAAAATAAACAAATTAGAAATGAGAATAACTGAATAAGAAACCATATCGTACACCAGATCAACGGTATACACCTGATACCTTATATATTTGATTTAATTTTATCAAAAAAACTAGAAAATAAGTAAAAAAAGATGCAGTGTTTGCTTCATTATACACTCAACAAGTTACTCATGCAGTGGCGGATCCAAAAAAATGTTGTTGAGGGATGATCCATCTATTTTTCGTACACTCAAACTTAATGCTGGACATACATACATAGTAAAAAAAATTAAAAACAAGGGCAAACATATTATCCATTATTTTTATTCGTTAAAATTTAGAGCGGATATATCTAGTCAAGAAAAAAGGTTAGCCAGGGGTGGATGCCCTCGGTCCGATGGGAGTAGAACCGCCCCTGCACCCATGTATTCGGCAATGAACACTGCTATATGTTGTGTAGATACCAAAATGAATGATCTGTATGTATATTGCATGTAACATTAAAATATTGCATGTTTTACACAATTCATAACTCGATAGAGCTCATGATCCAAAAATTTGGTTAATTCATCATTCAGCAGAATCAAAACGACAACATGCATGATCGGTCAATACTCGATTGCTACCCTCAATCCTGCAAATTTACATTCCGGGTCCGATTCAGAGACGTATCAGAGAATGCTTTGAATCAGTGTTAACATTAAAATATTGCATGTTTTACACAATTCATAACTCGATAGAGCTCATGATCCAAAAATATGGTTAATTCATCATTCAGCAGAATCAAAACGACAACATGCATGATCGGTCAATACTCGATTGCTACCCTCAATCCTGCAAATTTACATTCCGGGTCCGATTCAGAGACGTATCGGAGAATGCTTTGAATCTGTGTTAAATGATGTCAAGAATTGTGCATTCTAGCAACATGATAAGTCTCCCTAGATAAATCTACCTCTATTATGCAGCTCCAGTGAGACACGTTTCCATAAGCTCAAAAACAAATGAATCATTTTACCAATGCAGTAAATTGTAGATGTTATTAAGCAATTACTAAACACTATATACTTCCAGCTTAAATAGTAAAAGTACCTATAAGCTTCTGTTATAGCTTTCTCAATATGTGTAACATTTCTGATCCCAAAAGCAATAGTGTAACCATCCATTGAATTGTCCGCGAAATTGAGGGCCTCTGCATCGCCTTCCACCCAAACAAGGGCTTGTTCTTTGTTGAGACCTGAATAATCATCAGTCAAAGGCATATTATCCCTTCTATCACAGATATTATTCTCCTCAGTCTCACAGTAACATTTTACCCCCACTCCCACCCCCTCTCCCCTGTTACGAGAAAAAGGAGAACATTTAACGCAGTTAAACATTACACCCTCCTTCCCAAAATATAAGGCTTTTTAGAGTTTTCACACAAATTAAGAAAGTGGGAGGATAAAAGTCTAAAGTACCCTTTGACTATCATTAATGTAATAGTTGTCGAGTAATGAAAAGTTATGAGTTGATAATAAAATTAGGGTAAGAGGGAGAAAATTGTAATAAATGCTCCACTGGTATTCTAAAAGGACTTATATTATGGGACAAAACCAAAAAGGACTAATATTTCGGGACAGAGGGAGTATAAAGCTTACTTGATAAGGATTTTACCTTGCTCTTGAGCTCGGTTCTTGCCAACATTCAACATATTTGGGTTGATATCACACACATATATCTGTGTTTCCTCCAGATTATCAACTTCAGAAGGCTCTCTCAAGGCTATTCGATTTAGGCTTCTCACCCTTTCTAGTATTCTGAAAGCAACATCCCCTGTTAAGTGTTTCAATTTAATTAGTCCTATAGCACAGTAATCTGAAAGGTTTTTACTGGGAAAGTATCTCAAAAAAATATTCTCTTACCAACCGTAGAAGAAAAAAGACACGAGATTCAGTATAAGAAGATATGAATTACGGTTTGAAGGTTTCTCTCTGAGGAAAGAGTTGATATGACTAATGACACAGTAATGAAACATGTGAATCATCCATATATTCAATATGTATGTATGTGCAATTGTTGAAGCGCGTGCTCATTAAAGTAGTAAATTACTCATCTTCCCTACAACTTAAGAGTTCAGGAGAGACGGTAATTCGACAGCAATAAAGGCTGCACGTTGTGGGTTTTGGGTCAATCATGAATCAAAAGTTATGTAAAAGGAAATTCGCTAACATGATGCTCAAAGCATAACCAGTATCTATAGTTTCCTGCTAGCACAATCATAGAGAAATCAATAATTCCCAAACTGAAAGAAGAATAGGGAATAGCTTCACAAGATCCTCGGGTACTAGGTAGAATTATCAAGTCATTCTTTTTTGCCTCCATTGGACTTAGAATAATGATAGAGGAAACTACAATATCATAGTTCTTCCTGCTTTCAGTGTACTACAACTAACAAACCTCTTACTATGCCTGAAAATGTCAATTCACGGTCCAAGCAGAAAGATACAGATCACGAAGCTGAAGGACAGCTGTATTCAATTAATACAAGGACAGCCGCATTCAAGCTGCCCATTTACTGCTTTTTCATCTATTTTCAAAAAGCTAATTTAAGACAACTGCAAGGATACGCTTTCTCTAAATACCATGACATACTGTTTTTTTTAAAAAGTTTATGAACTAATCAGAAAAACTCACCAGTACCACCAGCTACATCAAGATGCTTCATCCCAGGAAATGGATTCAACATGTCAACTAATCTGAACAACAACAAATTAAACCAACAAAATACATCAACTAGCCAACTTTTTTATTCTTTTGAGAAAATGCTGGGCAAATTGACAATATTTAGTGTCTGAAAAGAAAAAAGGAAAACAGATGCATAAAAAAGAAACCAACCTATCCTTCCATAACCTGTGTAAGCCACCACTCATTAAATCATTCATTAAGTCATAGTTTGAAGCAACATTCGTGAATACATTACTGACCAATTGGCTCTTCTCTTCTTCACGTACCTCTTTAAATCCTGAAATTTCGGCCTTCACGTAAATATAGTTTGCATTTATATGATTGTTGTATCTATCAAAATAAATAAAGCTGGAACTTACAACTTAGTATATTGGTAATACCAAAAGATATAAAACAAAATTAAGATATACTTCCACAATCAATAGAAAAATATGACCCACAAATGTAAACCAGGGAGACAATTTCTCTCAAGCCAAAATAAAAAATAATTTAAAGCTTAGGATTTCCATAAAAAGGTTGAAGTCAAGGGAACATAAATTGCAAAGACCACATATGCTCAAGGGCAAGAACATTCTGATAAAAAAAGAGTTAATAATAATGACATTTCATGAAGGATTGAAGAAATGGGATCACCAAAACTAGTGGCATGAGAATGCAACATAGATCCGGTGCTATACATCGGCCAAAGATTCTTCCTTCTGAAAATCTGAGCAATTGACTTCAAATTTCTTGCCATCAGTCCGCTTAAAATATTACCCTGTCCAATCAAATGACAAGTTCCACTGTAGATTAGAAAGGTAATCGCATGGAATCCAATAAACACAGGACAGAAGTAAATCACTATAGGCAAGTAAAAGAAGAGAGTCAATTTCAATGCATGTTATCCTCATATGGATGATAGTTTATTGAATGGTCCAGATCAGGGATGGATTGAAAGAAAATACACATCCCAATATCCCATATACCGAGGGCAAGAAAACTAAACCTCCACAGTCTGAGAATCTGTTGCAGCTTGCATAGTCCCAGGACACGGCAGAGGTTTGAATTCAACTTCAGGACCTATTCTTTTCTTGGAATGGGAACCATGAGATTGTGCAAGTAAAGTACCCTCTATTTTTATTTTTTTGAGGCGAGTTTATATTTGGGCCATGAAAGTAAATAAATCAAAATCATCATGTGGTATTCAATCAAACAAGGGGCAGTGGCTATTAAGATTTAAGCCTGTTGGCCTAAAGTTTTTGTTATATAATTTTTTCGGAAAAAGCTCTTACTCAAAAGACTCTCACCCAATTTTTTCTCCTAACTTACCCAAAATGCCCCTGAACAAGTTTAAACATATTATACGAGTTTGAACATGTTACACAAGCCCAATTCGAACTCATTCAAACCCAATCACCCCATTCGAACCCAAATCACACCCATTCGAACCCAAATCACACTCATTCAAACTATAATCACCCATTCGAACCCAAATCACCCATCCAAATCACACCAATTCGAACCCACTCGAACCCCAAGCCCCTGAACATGCTTGAACTTGTTACACGAGTTTAAACATGTTACACAAGCCCAAATCACACTCATTCAAACCCAAATCACACTCATTCGAACCCAAATCACCCCTTCGAACCCAAATCAACCATCCAAATCACACCAATTCGAACCCACTTGAACCCAAGCCCCTGAACATGCTTGAACTTGTTACACGAGTTTGACCATGTTTGAGCATGTTACACAAGCCCAAATCACACCAAATCACACCCATTCGAACTCAAATCACACCCATTCGAACCCAAATCACCCATCAAATCACACCAATTCGAACCCACTCGAACCCAAGCCCCTGAACATGCTTGAACTTGTTACACGAGTTTGACCATGTTTGAGCATGTTACACAAGCCCAAATCACACCAAAACACACCCATTCGAACTCAAATCAGACTCATTCGAACCCAAATAACCCATACAAATCACACCAATTCGAACCCACTCGAACCCCAAGCCCCTGAACATGCTTGAACTTGTTACACGAAAAACAAGTTTGAGGAAGAAAAAGAAGAAGAAAGAAGGAATAGAAAAACGAGTTAATGGAGGAAGAAGAAGAAGGAAGAAGGAAAAAAAACGAGTTTGAAATAGAGGAGAAAAAAAACGAGTTTGAAGAGAAGAAGAAGGAGGAAGAAGAAGATGGAAGAAGAAGAGAAAGAATAAGAAAGATAAGAGGGGAAATGGTGTGTTATTCAAAATTTGAATTTGGGGGAAGGAGGGAATTAAAGGGGGCAAGTTAGTCCTAACATTATTTTGGATTTTACTTTTTTTTTTTTTTTTAAAATAGGCAAATAGTGAAAGACTATTTTGATAAACAGAGTTAAAAATAAGACTATTGGGGCAATCCCCCCATCAAACAATACACTTAGAAGACATGGAACTTAAGGCAGTGGTGACTGCTTGGTGAGGATATTGGTGATCAGCAGTCCTCAGAATCAAAAGACTACAGGCGCGGTAGCAATTAACTTCTCCATCTGTTTGAGAAACAAGATTGTGCTTCACAGTTTCCATTAAGTTAGGAACCCTAAGTAAAATCACTTCATTAGCGAGGCAACAGCATGTTAGCAACTTGATGTGGTCAAGAAATTGCAAAAAAATACTTCTTTTCAATGCCAACGATACCGGAAAAACTTAATACAACTATAAAGGGAGTCTCTTTATAGTTGCACGGCACTGAATCGCCGACACGGATACGTGGACACGGGACACGTGGATCACGAATTTTTAAAAATATAGGATACGACACGGGTTAAAATGTAAATATTAAAAATATAGGGACCAAAATGCAAATAAAAATATAAGCATTATAATGTAAATAAAAAACTATAAGCACCCAAAAAAAATCAATATTCCTAATACCCCCAATCTACGAGCTGGAAATTAAATTCAAAGAGAGATATCACAAAATCGTGACTGAAAATCGAAATACAAAAGGCTTGGAAAATCAACTTAAGGCTGTTGTTCTACCTTCTATTCAATCACAATTCTCAAACTCACGTACAAGAAAATGCAGAAGATTTCTAGTATTTAAAAAAATGACTTGCAATGAAATGCTTGGGCTTGACAGCAAAAAGCAGCGGGATGGCAGCCTTGGCAGCAGGGAGCGGCGGCGGAGAACAGACTATCGAGGCAGATCTGATTTGCTAGGGTTTGGTTAGGTGGAGCGCAATTTCAGTTTGACTGGTGGAAAGTGGAAAATGAGAAAAACTCTCAGTCCCTGTATATATTGACGAAAGCGTATCTTCCTCCCGGATACGTATCCTCATCAGTGCCCGAAGTTTTTGATAATTTCGATTCAGCCCAGACACGTATCCAGAGCCGTATCCGGCGTATCGGTGGCGTATCCGTGCCCTCCGATTCAGCCCCGACACGTATCCAGAGCTGTATCCGGCGTATCGGTGGCGTATCCGTGTCCTATGCATGTCGGACACGGGTGCGGCCGAAAATTTGACGTATCGGTGCATCATAATATAGTGGCATCACCGTGTTCTTACGACCAGCGGAAAGTCTTTGTGAGCTGTAGAATCGAGTACGGAAAAGTTTATTGTCAAGGTGATGCCACTACATCCAACTATAAAACTAACAAAGCTTAAAACAGATGAGGTGCACCGAGCCACAGCCACCGAGCCACAGCCACCGCCACCGAGCCACCGCCACCGCCACCGAGCCACCGCCACCGAGCCACCGAGCTGGAAATGTTAGACAAAGCAGAGCTATCCATTGACCTATACAGATCACTACAACAAACCGAGCTATCCTCTTATTTACTACAACAAACCTATCCATTGTCCTATACAATTCAATACAATGAAGCCAGACTCACGGTGTAATTAATCAAAATCCATTTCATATACCAAGTGAACATCAAATCAAAAACAGAATATAATAATGCTGATATGAATCATAAGACGCAAAAGAAAACTGCGTACAAATTAAAACGTCGCCGAGGAAACTCACCGGAGAGATCAATTATATGAGGAGGAGAATTTTCCGGCAAGTTTAAAGAACCACCGCCTGCGTGTTGCTAATTGTTCTATTTTTCAATTTTTGTTTTCTGTGATTCACTTCCTCTGTGGAGCGTGTTGGAGAAGTTCGCGCTAAGGGGCGGTCAAATTTCTCCTAGTTTGGGCTTGCATCTGTTGAAACCATTGGGTTGTTTTCCATTTGGGCTACGAATTTTATTGATATAGACTTATTTTGGATTAATTTTAGACGGTTTTATTTAATACCACAAATTTACTTTAATCTCAAATTCTTGATTATCGAGATTATATTTTGTTAAAATAATGTCACGTCAACCGACATTATTTTTCATAACAAAAGTTCGCACTTTGGGGTGTTTTCTGAGTGGAAATATGTGATCTAAAGATCGTTGGTTATGAGTAGCGATATTTGAAGAGTTTCGGTGTGTTGTTCACGTGGATCGGAAATTGGACAATTGGACATCTTTTGCAAAAAGAGATCGTCCTCGAGTTTCATGATCTCTAGGTACTCCCGTAATGGGGTTGATTTCCGATTGATAACATCCTTGATCTGAGAGGTTTCAAAGCGATCAGTGTTGGAGCCTCTTAGGTTATCGATTAACATCTACTCACTTTCACATGGGATCGGGGTGAGAGGCGTAATGGTAGGGTTTACCATTTTTTTTCTAGGTACTCCCTCCGTCCTTAAAAAAAATATCACATTCAAAATTATAAATTTCCGGCTGCGTATGTTGGTTGATTTACTTACAAGAGTGGTATTTCATCATCATTGATTAAACTCGAAAATGTTGTTGCACTTAAATAAATTTGATCCGACTAATTTAGATGAATGGCGACAAACCGGTCTATGTCATGCTCTGCCGCCTCGCCTCGAGTAAAGCATGTTGTCTATCATCAACTTTTTAGTTCCACCCAATGAATGTCTCGCCTTTCTGAGCATTTTTGGTTATATTTTATAGTAAGTTTTAGTAAAGTATCGTTTTGGTAGCTAGAGAAGAAATCTTATTTTCGACCTAAAAATCTTGAAATTGAGTCGCACTCCCGGTAATAAAAATTTGATATCCGATTTTCTTAATTTATGTATTATAGAATATAAAAATACGTACACCCAGATTCTTTGAATCTGCTTTTTGTTCTTAAAATTTTGAGAAAATCCAAAATTAATACAACAATAACAACAAAAATCACATTACCAAGAAAACAGCTCCTTGTAAATAATTGAGGGTCGTGATACATTGTTCGATGTTAATTGAGGGTCGTGATACATTGTTCGATGTTGGTTACGATCGTTTACTATGGATTAGTTAATTTAATATTATAATTCAAACTTATGGACAATATGTTCAAAATCATAATGAGTCACATGCAAAAAAAATAACAAGTCAAATTAAAATTGCGATTATGGACAATATGTTCAAAAGCATAATGAGTCACATGCAAAAAAATAACAAGTCAAATTAAAATTGCGATTATGTGAAAATCAATAAGATTTTAACTATGTTGTCTTACAAGTGTTGAAAACTAATATAAATAAATATTCAAGTATGATTTATTTAAAGTAAATAATAGTTAGGATCTAATATCCCGAGTCTAATTTGACGCCAACACCATTTTCGGATTTGACGCCTCCATCATTTTTAGATCCCGTGGCATCATGAATTTACATATCTCTATAAACACATCCGTTTTACAATAATGTGAATGAACAATGAACGAGCTAGCATGTATGTTAAAGCAACTTAGAAATCTTAATAAGTTGAAAATGAGCATGTTGAATGAATTGACAACATGTAATCAACAAGTTGATATGTTCTTGTTATTATATAAATTAGGAAGAATGTTTTTAGGAGTACACCGTGATCATGTGAATACGAACCTTTATACGACTTCTGGCCAAAAAAAATTAAGGTGATGTTAGAAAGCATGTTATCAAAAGTGGACTTACGTGAAAATGGTTGTACACGGATACGGATTATCCGAAAACCGAACCGAACCGAGATCATTTGGTTCAATTCGGTTCGGTTAATAACTACTTTCGGTTCGGTTCAGTTTTGGTTAGTATTATAGAGAAACTGAAATTTTCGGTTCGGTTACGGATAACTCTATAAATTATCCGTAACCGAACCGAATTAAAAACCGAACCGTTTACCAAAATTGCATAGAAAATTGTAACCGAAATGTCTATAATTAACTTGTATAACTAGTTTTTATAACAAAATATTATAAGCGTTTATGAAAAACTGCATATAACCGAACCGTTGTCCAAACAATTTTTTAACTGAATAAAGAAAGACGAATAAAAACCAAAGCGTTGATAACCGAATAGAATTTTTATTTTTATTTCAATTTCGGTTAACTAAACCAAACCAAACCATATATTTCGGTTCGGTTCAATTCGGTTACATAAAACAAACGGTTCGGTTTCGGTATCGAATTTCAATTAACCGAAAATTTTGGATCGGTTTCGATAAGCCCATTAACCGTACTGACCCGAACCGTATACACCCCTACGAGATATGCATGTGCTAGTTGAATTATTCTTGTTTTATGTATATTAAGCATGTTCTAGGGTTGTATGTGAATTATACGGTTATGATCTATAAACGATAAGCATGTAAAGTATCAATTCACGAAGTTTAATAAACGCACGATAATGAGAATGAAGAGAAATGTGTTGAACGAGCATGAAATGAAGAGGTAAAGTATACAAGAAAAGTTTATAAACAACAGTTCATGGTCAAGTACTTTGATAGCAATAAAGATAATGAATTCTCGAGGGTCCTCAACGCCAGTCCCTGTTCACGGGCAATGATAGTGAACAAATGCCGGGTCGGTTAGCAGTCATGGGCTATAATAGTGGTCAGTTTCTAGTTTTTCAATATTTAGCATGCTCTTTATGTTGGACTATACTAAACATGGCGTGATACTCATGAACTTAAGCAGACAGTAGATTCACCATGCTGGGCTCTATTAATCATGGTATGGTTTAATGAACCTAAAGTTAAGCAACAACATATTCTCCATATTGGGCTCAACTAACCATGATATGATTATAATAAACCTAATCAACATACTCTCAATGTTGGGCTCTACTAAACATGGGATGTTAAGCATAAACGTGTTAAAAAGTGAAAAAAGAAGATGAACTTGATTATTTGCTTACATTTATGTTCCGTTCATGATTATTACTTGTTAATATGTATGTGGTTTGAGTAGATTTTATTAAATATACTTATGCATCCATTGTTCGCGAAAGAGGAACCTGGAATTTTGCCATAGTCCAGTAACATGCATTAGAGCACTCGCATGAGTGTCTTTTAACAGATTCTTTATCTTACAGACTACAACACCATTTTTATTTGCTTTACAGAATCTCTACATATGGTCAACTGCATTAGAATCTCTACTGTACAACATTAAAATAACTACAAACTATAAAAAAATAAGACATAGTTTGAAACTCAGACACACACACACACACACACACACACACACACACACATATATATATATATATATATATATATATATATATATATATATATATATATATATATATATATAATTTACTTATCAATTCTTACATGGATAAATATTTATATTAGACAAATATTAGTTTGTATGAATCTTTTAAATATTATAGAAGATCGATACAATGAAATATTTGTCAAAAACAAAATTTTGTCAACTCCAAGGAAATATAAATATAAAAAAATAATATATATATATATATATATATATATATATATATATATATATATAACTGATAACGGAGTTGATTTGAAAGCATGTATAATAAAGGGTCCTCAAGCGAAATAGCGGACTTTAACAATATCCATGTCTACCGGAATATTTCAAACAACTCATCTGGTTATGTTCCTTTTTCTTTCAACTGATTTTTTCTTTCAAGTAAAATATATCCATACATAATATATATACAAAGAAACATACACATATAAATACACACACTGATTTGCAAAAACAAATAAGACAAGAAAATCATAGATCACAAATTTAGTAGCTTAGACTCTTAGTGACAAACAATCCTTAAAAATTCTAACGACATGCACGAACATGCATATTTGGTACTTCAAAACTCACAAAAATCGATCAAGCGAGGAGGATAGATTCGCAGGTAGTAAAATCGTTTAGAAAAAGCGCTTATGGAAGAAACCGTAAAAAACAAAACCATTAATCAAATAACCGGAAAAGCGCATAACAATTTACCTCATTCATAGAGAATTTAGTCTAATGCATTCATCCACCAGGTTGTCTTCAATTTTCATAATAAAAAATTAAAAATATATGTCCTCAACTACCAGAAAAATCATAGAATAAATGAAGTAAATATAAAAGGCGTTGAGAATGCATCCAGGACTAAATTCTCTATGAATGAGATAAATTGTTATGTCTTTCGGTTTTGGTAGTTGAGGAAGTAAATATGTCCCCTCATTCAACTACCAAAATCTTGAATAAATGAAGTAAATATAAAGAGCGTTGAGAATCAATCACCAACTGGAAATAGAAATTTGGCATCTTCAAATTAAATGTCATCTGGGCGAGAAAATGAAGCTTCATACTCGGCTATCCTGCACATTAATACTTTGCATATTGTTAGAATTTTACGATTGCCATATAAATCGACTTTCGGCTATTTGAATATAGAAGCGTAAAAAAAGAAATTGCAGACCATGCACCAAATTACAAACATCGAGCGATTAATATAAAATAGCCAAAACATTAATAAAAGCATATACCCATAATTGAAATCTTGAATCCATTTCCACACAGTTTTGAGTAAAGAGACATCAATTTAAAACAAATTACATTTCACACAACCAATTAAAGATTAGTTCAGCGAAAATGATAAAGAAAAAAAAGATGACTATGTCAAAATAAATTTTAGGAGGAATCGGGGAGAAGGGACGAGAAATATTTAAGTGATTGAGTAGAAGAACTGATCTTTTGAAACTTTTAGCATAAGGGCAAAACTATTTATTATTGTCGAAATTCACATGTGTTCAAAATTCCTTTATTTAAATTCACTTGCCCGAAAATTCCTTCATCGAAAATTCACTAATTTTTCAAAAATTAAATTTATCGAAATTAAACGATTTTAAAGGATTATTATAGAAAGTCCTTGGCGAAGTTCAGCGATTTGGGATTCCTTTGAGAAATTCACTGATTTTGAATTCAATTTGTTTGTCCTTAACTTGCTTTATAAAATTATGTAGTTGTCCTTCTCACCACAAAAAAATATATAAATTTGTCCATATTCTTAAAAATATTTAGGATTATTGTTGTATCACGCAATTTTCCATAAATTTTATGTTGTTTGCATATATTTGGCAGTACAATGTTTATCAATAGTCTGATATACTTTGTACGGCAAAGTAGAAGCGAGGAAGGCAATAGAACAAATCGAAATGCTACTCAAACAATGTTTATATTGACATCACTTTCTTGCATTTTATATTCATAGCGTTTTCAACATGTCGATCTATGCTTAATGTCTTCCCCTCACAGCTATATTGAAGACCAAGTTTGATTTTGTTTCTAATCATTTATGGCAGGCTTCTTGAAAGAAAAAAAATTAGAAGACAAAACATAATTTTAATGTAAAAATAAAGATAACTATTAACTAAATATCTTTTAGCCATTCGAAAAATCCTAACTTCTTGGATGAAAATGCAAATAGAAATTATATTTGCAGCACTTAAACATTTGCTTGTCATATAAACAATTAATCATTTACCATCTTTGGTAAGCCGTCCCAATCAAAAGAAAGAAACTTGCTGTTGAAATCTTATTAAACATAAGACACACTTACAAAAAGTGAGAATGTTGAAAGCATGAATTACAATATTTTATCGGTTTGAGCGATCCTCTCATTACAAAAACCAAGTAAATTTGCAGTTATAACGAATATACTGTTTCTCCATTTCCTTCATCAAATAGCATCGATGAAATTTGATGTCAGTCTTCTAAAATTCTTCATTACTTTCAATACCAAATATTTGAATAAAAAGCAGGCGATCGAGGTTTTCTTCCTACTTTCCCAAAGATGAAAGCGACATAACCATACTTGCTTTTGTGCATTTTACATATGACTTTTCATTGTTTTATAGAGAACCAACAAATATATTTTAAAAAATGATAAAGCTTGCCAGAACGTTGGCACAAATGCAAAAATTTCTACATAAACTTAACCCTAAAACACATACAGAAGGAATTAATCCTATTAGCTTACCTTTCAAAGATGCGTGCAAGTTTTTAAAGGCCAACTAATTTTCTTTTAATAGTTAGGCCGGCATTCTTATCCACCTTATTAGCAGGGTTGGGTTTATCCTCAAGACCATATGCTATCTGTTGCAAGCAAATAAAGAGCAAACTCAAGAAGAAAAAAAAGGGCAAAAAAAGCTTAATTCAACAAAAGAACGGAAAAAATGATGGAAAAAAAAAACCCAATGTGAATGCTATTTGTATCAAGCACATGTAAAGTTAGAATCAATCCACACCCGAGAACTATTAATTTATTTATCACAAAACTATTTACCATCAAAGAACTCCAAGGATTGAGAGCACTATGCTCTTCATCACTTTCTTCAAGAATCGCAGATGGGCTTCTAAATAGTTTGAGCTTTTTCTGGAAGTATCTGTCATATTCTTCTTCATCATGAATCACGTGAAAAAAAGCTCTACGTGTTTCAAGTTCCTCTTTTTCCCTCCATCTCTTGTTGCTTTACGCATTTATTTTCTTTGATTAGCATGTGTAACTACTGGCATATATATATATATATATATATATATATATATATATATATATGTATATATATAAAATGTTTGAAAATAGTAAAAATTGAATCAGAAATTCTTTTAGATTGCGATAGATATGAAATGCGATTGTCAGAATCCGTTGAATACGGATCATATTATGATTACGTCTGTTTGTATTTTAGTTGGATTTGGAGAGTTAGAATCATAAAATCTGATTTATAATCTCTTCTGATTACTACAAAGTCTTTCTAAGTTCCCTTTGATGTGACTGCTTCCTTATTGAGCGTTATAGCTCATTCATTACTTTAACATCTTTCAGATGATTAGCTCTAGCAGCAGGAGGAGAAATATTGATTGCTTTCTCTTTGTTTATTGTTTAAACTGTATTTAAAGGAAATCAAAAAACTTAAATACCGTTGCGTTCCCGTGTTGATTTTCTTACAATTTCATTGTCATAGGTTAAACTTGATTTTTTTTTTTGCATATAAATAAATTTGATATGACTAATTTAGACGAATGACGACAAATCAACGTACGCGTTACTTTGCTGCCTCGCCTCGAGTAAAGCATGTCACCTGCCACCGGTCTTTTTAATTCCACCGACGAACATTATGCTTTTTGTTTTGAGCATTTTTAGCCATATTTTAAGTTTCGGTAAATTATCGTTTTGGTAAATTTAGAAGAAAATCTTATTTTCGACCTAGATTCCTGAACTTGAGCCCCCAACCATAAACAATATTTGCTCTTCTTAGTATATGTGTTACAAGTAAAAAAACAAAGGTGAAAATGATAAAATGTAGATAGTAATTGACATTTAATAAATTATAATACTTTTTATATCAATGATGACAATTTAAATATTTTATAATTTCAATGTTTCGTTGTATTTTTATTGGTGATATTGTCCTAAATTCGGTAAAAAAAAATAGTGAATGTCATTTTTGACATTTTTGTCCTGTATTCCATTAACCTTTTATTTTATTTTATTCTTAAATATGTTTTTTTACATCTTGATTCTCTTAATCTCCTTTTTTTTTTATACATAATTATAAATTTCAAAAAATCCAAAATGAATATAAAAAAAATGGTTTTTTTTAAAGAAACATAAAAAAAAAGTTGTATTACCCAAAAAAAACCCCTCCTATTATTAAATTACTTATTAATACCAGCTTGTTGTTGCATAAATATTGTCAACAGACTACAGTTTTACTCACTCCACCCGACACAAAATTCCAACAGACACAAAACAGAGCCCGTCCGGCAGAAAGGAAAAATCCAAAGCCAAAAAAAAAAAAAAAAATTCAGCTGAAGACTGGAATTTTCAATGATAGGAGGGAAAAGGAAAGGCTCCGTGGTCCCACCACCACCGTCATCCACGGCGAAAGACGGAGGAGGAGTTGTTGTCGGAGGCAAATGTGCTGAAAATGGAAATGCTCTTCCTCCAGTTCATGAATCGGCGAAGGAAGCAGAGAAAAAACTTCATAAAACTCCCGCCAAACCAGCTGCCTACGGATATATTTCCAGTGGAAGTGACGATGACGATGATGAAGATTCAGAAGATGAAGAAGAATCAGAAGAGGAGGAGGAAGAAAATGAAGATAACGATTCGGAAATTGAAGACGGTGAGGCTAACGCCGACGCTGACGCTGACGCCGGCGCCGGCGAGGAGGAATCGATCGATAAGCCTAAGCTAGCTGAGGGATTTTATTTGATTGAAGCCGTGAGGAGCAGACGGACTCGAAGGGTAAACATTCTGTTGATTAACTTGATTAAACTCGTGTTTTTGTTTACTTAATTACCGTTTCTAAATAATTTTCTTTTTCTTTTTCAAAATCGAATTTGTTTTCTTGTTAAGCTAATTTTCTGTGTTCAATTCCTTTCCGGTGGTATGCGGAAAATCCGAATGCTGCAAAAATCTAAAGGGCAAACGTGAGTATCGTATCAAATGGTACTTCTCCTCTCTTTTTCTTTCTTCTCCTCTGCATATTACCTGTATTTTATATATATATATATATATATATATGTCCAATTTTTTTCTTTTCTAAAGGATACATTTATATCTTTGGGAGCCTAATTTATACATTTAGAGCACTTGCAGATACCGTTTTATAGACTTAATATCTTTGGGAGCCTAATTTATACATTTAGGATACTCTATTTTTTTAATGTAAAATTATTTTGTTTACATTAGTGCGTTTATCTAGATTCTATAATCTTTTTTTTATATCTACTGTATTATATAAAATAGAGAATATGATGCATTTCATTTTATATAGAGATTATGTAAAGTATTAAAATGTGTGATTAAAACGGTAAAATAGAGAATTTGATGTGGGAGACTAATTTTTACATTTATATCTGAATTTATACATGTATATGCGTGGATAATAATTACATGCACCAAGAACTGTTAAATTTTTATTTATTTTAACAGAGTAATAGCTCCCAAAAAAAAAGAAAAAGAAACAGAGTAGTCAGCACCCTTTTTTTGTGTGAATTATGTGAAGGCAGAACAAAGAATTGGGAGCAAATTGGCACATCCCTTGATAATTGTGGATTTTAGAATATGTTCTTATCTGTATGCATGTTTGTGTACTCATTTGCAGATATAAATGCAAGTAATTTTCGATATGTTTTTTTTTCCTGACTACATTATAAAATTTATTGTTTTTGTGTTGAAAGAAGACATTATTGCATGTTGATTATAAGTTAACTGGTATTGTTTAAAGGCGGGGCTGGCCGGAATCCGAAAATACATGGGAGCCTATGGAAAATCTGAAGACTGTTCCACATGTTATTGCTGCATATGAAGAAAGGTCTGTGTTTTCACCCTTTCCTCTTTTTCTTATGCACATAACTGATATATGATCTTTGTGATATACATATTCTGATTTTTGTACATTTTTTTGTTGGTTATATATTAAGCTTGCGAGCAAAACGTGCACGTAAACGCAAAAGAAAGAACAGTTATTCGTTTACCCAAACGAGGAAAAGGCCACGGAGGCGTTCCTCTACTACTGCTGTTAAGCGCACGTGTCATCTGCACCGCCTCTGAAGATTACAGAGGAGATTATACCTGCTGTTGTTGTTGCTGAGACTGATACTGTTGTTTTGAACTCGGGGTCGGGGGTTGGTAATGACACCGAGATAACTGATCTTGAAGCTGGTGAGGATTTGAATGAGAATGGAGTGGATTTAGTCCCTTCGGGAAACGAAGGAACCGGGATTGAGGATAATGATGTTATATTGACATCTGAAAAGGAAAAAAGTCCGGTAGAACAGAGTCAAGTCAAGCCTCAGGAAGCTCAATTAACCGGAGAAAACGCTGTAGCAAACGGTTCAGAGAAAACTGAATCTGGGGAAGAAGCATTATTGGAAGCTGGTCGTAGTAGCACCGGAGCTAGAAGGCGAAAATCGGGTCCTGTTAGAAGGTTTAAGTTAGAGACAAACTCGGGCGGTGCTGATGTTCTTGAAAACACTGCATTAAACGGCGTTTCTACCTGCTTAGATGGGAACCGGTTGCCTGAAAAACTTGACTCAACGAGCAAGGACGTTGGTTGCAAGGAAACGAGGGATACGCGTAAGAACATTTATGACATCGTTGAGATCATTAAGCCGATAAAATATACATCTTTCATGGCTCGCAACACCCTGGATATATGTGTGACCTTCTTAGTTAAAAGGTAAGTGATCTCGGGTTTTTTAGACTGCAAAATAGTCACGAAAAATGCCTAATTTCGGGTTTTTTTTTTTCCTTTCTTTTTCAGGTCTGATGGAAAGGAAATGACTGTAGACAACAAGTTTTTGAAGGCTCACTGCCCAGTTCTGGTAAATGATCCTTCTCTCCATTGTTTTATATAAATACTCATGAAGATATTTGTGTAAAGAGAGTTTCTACTGTAACAGAGACCGTAAGACGAGTTTCATTTGTAAAACTACATTTTTTTGCGTGTTTTTGCAGTTAGTGGAGTACTACGAACAGCGCCTTCGATATTGATCAATGAGCAGAGTTCATTATTGTGGATAGGAATTGAAGAAAGAGAGTTGTGCTTTTCATCAATGTACATTGTCATAATTTTGTTAGCGGTAAATCGCGATGTACCATTGAAGAACATAGTTACCTTAGGGGTAGAGGTAGCTATTAGGATACAGTCTAGTTATGCTGCAGACATTTTTTCTCTTACTTGATTGTGAAATTTAAAGACTAAACTTACTTCATATTGCTTGTCTTAGAATTCTTGAATGTGTAGACTGTACTATTTCCTGCTATTTTGTGCTCGGTTTTCGCAGGCAAATCTGTGTGCTTCTGGGGCTTTTGTTTGCCTCAGGGGTGGTGTATGTTGTATGACTATTGTGTTGACTTTTATATGATATTTGAAACTTACAGAAGAATTGGAGAATTTTTTTTTATCAGAAATTTATGCAAAATATGATTATAGTACTTGATCCACATATTTCCTTTGACTTAGATCATATCCATTGATGTTATCATCAAACCTTCACTCATCCGTAACACTAGTGATTTAGCCATCTTTTTTCTTCATCTTGAAACATGAGTTTCTTCCTTTAATGCCAATGAAGCCCTTTAGCCATCATCTTTTTTCAACTCGAAGCACAAGTTTCTTCCTTTAAAGCCGGTGAAACCCTTTGGCCATCCGTCTTACTTCTTCAACTCAAAGCACATGAGTTTCTTCTTCCTTTATAAAGCCAATGAAACCCTTTAGCCATCCATCTTCCTTCTTCAACTCGAAGCATGGGTTTCTTCTTTTAAAGCCAATGAAGCCCTTTAGCCATCTTCCTTCTTCACTTCGAAGCACTGAGGTTCTTCCTTTAAATCCAATGAAGCCCTTTGGCCATCCATCTTCTCTTCTTCAACTCGAAGCATGAGTTTCTTCATTTTAAGCCAATGAAAACCCTTTGGCCATCTTCATTCTTCGTCTTGAAGCACGAGTTTCTTCCTTTAAAGCCAATGAAGCCCTTTGGCCAACCATCTTCCTTCTTTAACTCGAAGCATGGTTTTCTTCCTTTAAAGCCATTGAAGCCCTTTAGCCATCTTCATTCTTCATCTCGAAGCACGAGTTTCTTCCTTTAAAGCCAATGAAGCCATCTTCATTCTTCATCTCGAAGCACGAGTTTCTTCCTTTAAAGCCAATGAAGCCCTTTGGCTATCCATCTTCTTTCTTCAACTCGAAGCATGAGTTTCTTCATATTAAGCCAATGAAACCCTTTGGCCATCCATCTTCTTTCTTCAACTCGAAGCAGGAGTCTCTAGCCATCTTCATTCTTCATCTTCAAGCACAAGTTTCTTCCTTTAAAGCCAATGAAGCCCTTTGGCTAGCTATCTTCCTTCTTCAACTCGACACATAAAAACTTCACACTTGCATTCCGAGCTAAAAACAATTTTGTTTACTTCATTGCGTCACCACAGCGCACTAAAAGTGTCACAAAATCGCTACGAGTCACAAATGCGTCGCAAATCGCAATATGCCACTAGGTTCTAACATTATGAAATGCATGGATATTTTGTAGCACTTGGGAAATGAAAAATGTTCATATGTCTGTACAAAATAATACATAAATGTCACATAAGCGTATTTTCCAAATGTTATTTTATAGAACATATCACAACAAATTTATTCTTTTAATGCATATTTTCTCAAGTTCCCCCCTAAAATATTTAGATCATTATTGACTACAAACTTTATTAATTATAAATCATAAATGACATAAATAAAAAATTTCTTTGTTATTTTAATTGATGATTTTCTTTCCGTGTTTCAAATATCCTTCCATACCGATGGTTTATGAATGACATCAAGATTAAATTTTTTAAATGGCTACAAATCTCCTCTCCAAATGGAGATTTTTATTTTGGTAATTTAATTAAAATAATTTTGAAAATTGAAATTGAAAAGACGGGTCCTGAAATCTATTATTCTTTGGAAAACGATCTATTCGACATGTGCATGAACCATTAACATGTTAGACACGTCAGTCTCTTTGACCTGAACCAATTTACATAAACTGCATAAGCAAAAAGACAAAACAATTGATTTTGCAATAACTTGAAATAATGATGATCTACGCTCTTGAATGTAAAATAACTAATCGATTTGAACATACATATGTATTTGGATGCACATATCTAAACTGAACTGGACTGAACTAACTACATGATTTCGGCTCAAAGATACTATGCCATGCTAATTATATCCCAGTATGGAGGGCATGAACTAAATGTGAATTGGACCAACTATTGTTGGCCCAACGGAGACTAACCGGGTTGAAACTGAGTCTACTATTATATGCCACATGCAAGGATTGATGGGCAAAGGCCCCTCAGAAACTCACTTCACTTGAAATTATGTGCCTTATTTTATCACGAATTATATAGGTTTTGTGAAGTACAATAAGAATATGGATAGATACAATAATAAAGAAGGCGTCAGCTTAGATAACAATACAAACTTATGGCTGCTGTTGAGTCCCAAATAGCTAAAATAGAAGAATTATTACCTTTAAATAAGTGTTGGACATAACAAATGTCTTGTCAGCTTGATATATACATCACAGTAAAATAAAAAATAAACAAATAATCTTTGTTTGGAAACTTATGTTTTCCCGAACAGAATACAGATATGAAAACATTCTTGAGGGTTGCGTCCTAGAAGGACAAAATAAGATACAAAATGAGAAGGAAAAAAAAAAAAAAAAAAGACAAGAAAATAAGATAGTGGTTGCAACCACTATCTTTTCATTTTAGATTAAAAACAGTCATCCACAACCTTTAACTTTTATTCTTGAACAGAATTCAGGTTTATAAAAAAATTTGTGTCAGTGATGACTTTTATCCATTTTAGATTAAAAACAGTCATCCACAACCGTTAATTTTTATTCTTGAACAGAATTCAGATTTATAAAAAAAATTGTGTCAGTGATGACTTTTAGACTTTTAGTAGTAGTTTTTTGAATATCAAAATCAATACAAAGGGTTAAAATGAATAATACAAAAAATCAATACAAAGGATTTTAAAACGAATAATTATGAATAAAATACGGTAATTTGATCAATTAAAAGTTTAATATTGTGAATTGATCAAAATGTATTTTTTTAGATTCTAAATCGAATAAATAATAGTTTAATGATGTGAATTTTGCATTGAGTATACTTAGAGGGAGTATATTGCAATTCTCCCTAAAATACGTTTTTGCGGAAAGGCGAAAGTTTTATTAAAAACCGAAAAAACCGGACATATGCCGGAAAGTACAGACAAAATGCCGGAGCAAACGCCCGGAAAGTACAAACAACACACTACTAAAACAAACACCAATACTAAACTAGCAGTTGATGTCAAAGTATAGGATTCCTCAGAGTAACTTTGACAAGAAAGCAACCCCCGTGGAGGCCAAAGCTAGAAACCGGGATTAAAGAAACAAAGAAATTACAACAAACAAGATTACAAAGACATACAACAGAGCATGGGCTAGCCAAGCGGACTATGACCGAGGAACTGAAGCGAGCAGGAAGCACTGCTGGGAGCACCACCGTTGACCGATGCACTCATAGGAAACAAAGAGCCCGGAAGTGTGACATCCACGTTCCAAAAGAAACAACACCTTAGCAGCCAAACTAAGAGCCCGCAGCCTTAGCGGAACCAAGTAGCCAACACCAATGACCCACCGAAAACGCTGTCCATTGTTGTAGCCGGAAACTTCCACCGCCACAGAGTTATTCTGTTATGTGCTATATATGCACTTTAATGTTGTTGCAGTTACTCGGACATCACGCCTTGTTTTATAGCCGCAAACTGTATCCCTAGTCTCCGTAGTATCTTTTCTTCTGGGCAAGTACTTTTTACTGTGATATGATGTTAGTCTTACGTGGATTTTGAGATTTTGTTATAAAATCATGTGCCGAATATTCTATTTCTGGACAATTACACGTTATCCGGGAGTAAGGTTTTACGAATGCGTTCGAAATTTTTCGATTGGTTAAACAAGCATGAATAGTTATCCAAGACCACCCTAACAATTGTGGCTAAATATATGAATGCATAATATTTTCTACTTTTTGAGAGAGGGTGTTTTCTCACTATCTTAGTAATTAGATTATTATTTTAAATTTTACCCTTTAAAAATTATTATTTTTTAACTCGATTTTAGACAAAATATTAAAAATTTAATTCTGGTTAGAACGTATGAAATATACTTTCCGACAGATATTGAGTTTAAAAAACATCCAACACATGACTTATATTTAAGTTATACTCCTTCCGTCTCAAAATGTTTGGGACGTTTGACTTTTCAACGCTTTTTAAACGTCTAATTAATCCTTGGAATTTCGTTAATTGATGTAATATTATTAGGGTTATGATAAATGTAAAAAGTATTAGATCATTTGATGAAATTCGAAGGATTAATTAGACGTTTAAAAAGCATTGAAAAGTCAAACGTCTCAAATATTTTAAGACGGAGGGAGTAATACTCAACCATTTTTTTGACTTATATTGAGTCAGAATAGTGTATAACGTGAACATATGCTTCTTTTTGGTATTAGTCAAGTCAATTAGTCTGAATACCGGGGCCCTCCTCAATCAAAAGTAGTTTAAAACGTTGAAAATCTCTCTTTCGGAATCACTTGGGATTACAAAATTCTTTGTTTTGTAGTAGGACATTTCTTTGTATGGCCTCCCAATTCAATAATCCAAACGAAACAAAACCAACAAGTCAATAACAAATACCCCATTAATTCACCAAAGGTTGAATTTCTTTGTTATATCGCCATTTCTTCCTCAACATTATCGTTTTCATCGATCAAAAACACCATATTCTTCTGCATAAAAAAAAATGGTTAGATCACAAAGAGGGCCATCTCCATTAGTACCTTTATTGATGGTCAGTGTTCTAACTCTGATCATCTTCTGGAGTACAATTTCTGGGAATACGTCTTCGTCTTCTTCTTGCCATGGAGATGAACAGGAAGATGGTGGTAGCAGTGATGGAGGATTAAATAATATCATGGTTTTGCTGTTTCTCGTATTGCTTTTGTTGCTTATACGCTCCGTCCCTGCAACTACAAGCCGGCGATTAGTCTTCAGTCCGGCCTGATCATGGATGGTAGCGCCTGTATTCATCAGCTGGAGAAGAACTGCAAGCATTGAAGCTGTTCAAAGTTCCATAAAGGAAGTTCGTTCAGGATTTTTATCAAACATCTACAACAGATAGTTGGTTAGAAATTAAGAACCGAAATAATAAGAATTATTCTTCTATGATTGAATGAGAAATATATGTTGTAAACACTTCTTGATTGAATGAGAAATGCTGTAAACACTTGTTCTGATTTTATTAAGAGTTTCATTTTTTTTTTTTTTTTTTTTCTTTTATATGTTATGAACTTTTTATTATGGCATCAGAGCTTGTTGTTACTACACTGTGAGTTTTTTTTCCCCGCCTTTTTGTTGTTGTGTGACTATTAGAGATATATTTATATTTATCGTATGTCTTAGTTTATATTTCGTATTTATCTTTATTATTAGATTTATTGTATGCAAACCGTAGTACTTATATATTGTAATAATAATTTATTCTACATGAATAAATAACAATGCATTATGATGTTATAATTCGACATGGTATCGAGAGAGGAGGTCATGATCAATCCTTCTACCAAATTGTTGTTTCCCCAAATATTGTCACAAGTGTTGGGCTCTTTGTTGGCGCTTATGTGCCTTTTATATGCCTTTGTGTGCCGTGTTGGCGAGCATTATCTACCACACTTGAGGGCGTGTTAAAAGTGATATAAGGAAATATAAGTATGCGCTTACTAAAGCACGACGTGGCAAGTCGTTCGCTCACGAGAAAATTACTAGAATCTTGATGGCTAGATCTAACCATATAGACCGTGGTAGATCTGTGACCGGTGACTCTAGAATTTGCTCGTAAAAGCGCCGTGCGACTTAGATCTACATGAATATGGGTTTGTTAATTAACTACATCACGAAATCAATACACAAACGACTACTCCATAACTAAATAAATAAAATAGATCTACGAATAAAAACGACATATTTGGATAGCCATTACCTCGTAGACGGAGGGTCCTCCGATCCTTTAATGCAATCTCTAATCGAGGAATCCATCGCCTCCGTGATGAAGCAACATAATATAAAATAAAAGAACTATATTGATAAACTAAAAGTATTGTAGTATTGTGTTTTGTAGGTTGGGTCAATCTTTATTTCTCATTCTTTGTTGTGCATGAGATCGCGCCTTTAATCTATTTTTAGTTTAATAACGTTGTACTTGTTTAAGCCGAGTCTCTGTGGGATCGACCTCCACTTCTATCTGGCTATCTACTACGATTGAACCTAGTTCTCTTGCTAGTTGGTTCTTCTCTTTGCCGCCCGCTGCGATGATGACTCCTCTCCAACTTAGACAAACCCTAGCGGCCGCCCGTTCTTTGGAGTGCGCGCCCGCCAGTTCTTCCTTTGCATTTCGGCTAACTGCGATGACGACTCCTCTCCTATCCCAAAATTTTTTTATTTACTTTGCGGGTATATCCCAAAATATTTTATTTTACTGCAGGGTATATCCTCTCCAAATTTTATTTTCTACACGGTATATCCAAAAATATTTTATTTTATAAGGTAAAATCCTATAAATTTTATTTTCTCGCACGGGTATATCCCAAAATATTTTATTTTCTGCGAGGTAAATCCTACAAATTTTATTTTCTGCGTGGGTATATCCCAAAATATTTATTTTCCACCTTGCGCGCCCGCCGCCTTCAGCGCCCGTGATGACTACTCCTTCCTCCCCTTCTCCTGGTTATTGTTTGAAGATGTCTCCAATCGCCATCAACGCCTCCAAGTTTCAAGTTTCTTCATCACACGCGCTCCCATGTCTCTTGAGGCGTATTAGAGATATATTTATATTTATCGTGTCTTAGTTTATATTTCGTATTTATCTTTATTATTACTATTGTATGCAATGCAACCGTGCTTATATATTGTAATAAATTATTCTATGAATAAATAACAATGACGTTATGATGTTATAATTACGACAAATGACACGTGGATATACAACCAAATGAGCAAAGAGTATCAAGTGAGTTAAAAGCGAGAGCCTCCGAGGACTCGGGTTCGATCATCTAGGAGGTTTGAGGCCCATCACGAGGAGTCCCTGAAGGAGAAACAACTTGGCTCTCCGTGAGGGCTCAATGATGAAGACCCTCCTCAATTCTTGTAACGAAGGCTTTAAGCCCCTAGTCTCTCGAATGGGCTATATGCCCTTCTTTCTATCAAAGGCCTTTAGAGCATATGTAATGGTCACCAAGAAAAAAGGTGTCGAGATTATCAAGTTGGCCCACATAATTGACAGATCGACTTGAGGTACAGCTGGCAAAGTTGAAATTTTTATTAATGATATTTCCATAGAAGCTAATGTCTCAACTTCTTTTATGAGAGGCCAGTCTCCAATCCTTTCTCTATTCAGAAGCCCATGGAGAAGTGAGTTGTTCTAGAGGCCTGAAGTCATTAGGTGACCTTCATTTTTTCAGAAAATGTCAGAGAAAATCTCTGGCGCGCCAGTATTGAAAGAAATTTTCACCAGGGGAGCCTTCTACAATGGAGGAAGTCCAGATCAGAAAGACGTGACAGCCGAAACTCCGGATTAGTCGGACCATTGAGTTAGAATCTGGGGAGCTTTAAGCCAAAAAAAAAAATGTCAAAGAAAATGGAAGCAAAAAATAAGCCACTACTGATGCTCTTAGGTCCCCAAGGATCAAGAAGCTTCTCTATCGTACAAAACGCGTCTTCACTTCACAATCCGGATTACATTTTCCCCTAACATGATCAAAAAGCCTATTTCTAAGACACAATGAGATAGTATTATGTCGTTATTTGTGTATGTAAATGACATAATGTTAGTCAGCAAAGATATGAATCTGAATATTGAAATCAAGAAATATATACCAGGCTTATTTCAAATCAAAAAAGCTGGCAACATTAATTTCTTCCATTAGGGACTTCTCCAGTTTCCTTAACTACATACAATCAATTCACGTAAATTGTAAAGGCCATGAATATTCAAGACCTTCTGAGTCATCCCAAACATTCTTGAAAGCAAAAAATTAGGAGCAAAAAGATAGACAACACACCCTAATAACTAATTCTTTGGTATGTTCTTTCCCACTATTTTTGCGGGAGTGATCCGCAGAAGATTTCCCGGCTTACCCGGTAATGCGCCTTTGATCATCAAGATATTCAGATCATTGTCTATCTTGATTATCCTCAGCTTTCTGATCTTCTGTCTTGTGCCACCCATTCTTCCTGGCATTTTTTTCCCTTTATATACTCTTCCTGGAGTCGTTCCGGCTCCGATTGAACCCAGTTGCCGATGACTCTTGGAACCATGAGTCATGGGGCCTCTCTTAAAGTTATGCCTCTTGATTCCACCTGGTTGCAAATATCAAAATTTTCATGTTGATAGAAACTGTATACAAAAACAATGACATAGTATGACAACCATCATTGGTCAGTGGAACTCAAACTACTATATGAAATTGTATCAAGCTGTACATCAACGATACGAATCTCAAGTTCTCTGTAAATCATAACACCCGTAGTTCTGTAATGGAAAAAGTAAAGCTAGGAAATCGGTAAGTCAAATGTCTTTGTAAATCTTGGTTACTAAGCAATATATGCACAATGGAGAGAAACATAGAAAGATCTATTAGTTTTCTAGTTCAAACTGCACAACAATGTTTAACGAAGGATCATCGTATTTGTCTTTTCTTCACATCATCCTAAGAATCTCTCCCAGTATTACGCTTATTAAGGAAAGATACAAGTCTACCAATTCACGCACATATGAATACTTACGGTCCTAGAGCTATCTATAGTGCCCCGGGGGAGGGGGGTGAGAGGGATAGACATGAAATTTTGGAACCTAAATCTACTTCCCAATAATAAAAGCCTAGTTTCATGAATTATGAAATTCCCCAAACCAAAGCCTCAACATTCATAAAACACCAACACAAAACTCTTGTTAGCTATATGGTCTCTATTGCAGCTTTAGTATACATATAAAGCTTTAATCTTCAAAACAAACAAGTCATTACATTTTCTTTCCGAAATGCACTAATAAACAAAACACAATCTGATTTTCCAACTCAGAGAACTCATATCACAAATTGAATACATGAATGAATTCAGTCAAGAGCCAATAACAGCAGATTTTCTAACTCAAAGACATAAAATTCTGGAAGCAATATGTACTTGCCCAATAATAAAAGCTCAGTTTCTTGAATCATTAATTTCCCCAAACCAAAGCCTCAAATTTTATAAAACACCAACTCAAAACTCTTGTTACCCCAACTCAGCTATATGGTGTTTATGTATTATTGAAACTCTATTATACATATAAAGCTTTAATCTTTATCACAAACAAGTCATTGCATTTCTTTCTGGATTCACCAATAAGCAAAGCACACAATCTTCATCAAATGGGACCAAATAAAAGTGAACCCTGTGAAAGTGCACAAATAGTTCAACAAATTTAAAACAAATACCTTGAAATCCCTTGCCAATAGTAGTTCCAGCTACATCCACGAAATCCCCTTCCTTAAACAGCTCACTGAAATCGAGCTTCTGATTCGGCTCAAACCCATCTACAGAAACCAACCTGAACTCCTGAAGATGACGAAGAGGAATAATCCCACTCTTTTCCAAATGCCCCATTTCTGGTTTAGTCAATTTTTTATCTCTAACCCTCCTATACCCAACTTGAACCGAATTATACCCATCCGTAGCTTCAGTTTTCACTTGTGTAACAATATTGCCTTCCCGGAATCCAACGATGGTCACCGGGACAACAGTGCCAGTAGGTTCAAAGTATGACATCATTCCGAGCTTTGTGCCCATTACACCAATGCCGGCTTCCATTGAGGAGGATACAGTGAAGAGGGATTGGCGAGAAGTGGTGGTGGATAGGGTTAGCTGGGCTTTGGAGGTGGAATTGGGGAAAGGAGTGAAGGAAGGGAGGAAGGTGGACTGCAGAGAAAGGGAAGAGAGGGCGTTGGAGAGGGCGGAGACCGCCATTTTCAGAGAGGGCTATGGTGTTTGAGAAAAAAGTTTGTTTCTTCAACAAAAGTTTGAAGAATAGTTTGTGTGGTATCTCTTATCCACTCGAGAGAAGAAGGATATGGGTAGTAAAACAAGCCGAGTTGCTAATGTGAGTTTGACGTTCGGTTCGTGAAATGTTTGCTCCGGTATGATTTAATCGAACACGAACCAAATTCAAGCCTTACAATTTACAACAAAATTAAAGAATTGCCGACAAAACCAAGTAGTTTGCTTCAAATGATAAGTGACTTGAGAATGTTTACGGAGGTAACCGATTCGATTTTCCTCTCAGACGTCATGTTGAAAGACCTCTTGGTGAGCCTTACTACCTGAAAGAAACTTCGGCGAGCGGCGACGGGTGATCTACTGGATTAGTCGGACCAATTGGGCATGACTCGAGCTGTACTCTGGATTATTCAGACCAGTTGGTTTCGGATAACGGGGGCTTTTAAAAAAGAAAAAAAAAACAATATCTGCAGGCACGACCCGGGCTGAACTCCAAATTAGTCGGATCAGTTGGTTCCGGATACCGAGGGCTTTTAATCACACAAAAAAATAATTGCCGATAAGACATTGACACAATGATAATTACTGTACCCTTAATCCGGAAGTTTCGCACCGAGTTTCAATAGAGGCAAAAATTATACGTGCGCATATTTCGTATCCGTCAAATTAAAGAACAAAACTCAAAGACTTCAAAGCTTTGACTCGAAATTTTTACGAGCTTGATCTAGAAGTATTATATTTTAGAGATAATTACACTTTTAGTCCATCATATTTTATAATTTTCTAAAACTTAACATATATCTTTCATTGATACGATAAACGCCTTCATGTGTTCGTTTTTGGTTATGATAAACGCCATATGTATTGTATTTGCTATTATAAACACATGTATTATTTTTGTTACAATAAATATCATAATGTGTGCGTTTTTGTTTCGATCAACACCCCGTTAGGTGTCCAATGATTGTAACAAAAACACATTCATAGAGATGTTTATTCTTGAGGTACCACACCGACATTCAGCATCTGGAAAGTTGAATGTAATCTCAACATTCGACTTTGTAGATGTCAAATATCAATTTCCGACCTTTATAAAATTAAATATAGCTTGAAATACGGTGTCACGATAGATTCACGGTGATGTCAATAACGACGTCCTATTTTAAATTTTGTTCCATTTTAAAATACTTGATTGCTAAAACATTTATGAAATGATGATCAATGATCATCATTAATTAACTTGATCGGCATCATTAGGTTTCCAATCTAACCGATAAAATGTCGGGTCGACTGTAGTATATATAGGTAAGCAATGTCCAAAGTCGATCTATCGTTGGAACACCATACCGAAATTCGATCTCTCCATAGTCGAATTTATGCACAAAACTCAAACTTTACTCGGGACACTATATCGAAATTCGATATTTTCAGAGTCAAATTTATCTGTAAAACTGAGTTTGCCGGAAGTGATGTCCGAGTTTGGTGCCAATTAACAATGCATACAAATTCATACATCCACTCAACGGAAACATTTTTATTGATACTCAAATTCATAATATTATAGATAAGTGTAACTCACTTGACGCATAAGCACCACATATTGTTACAAACTGAAACAAAGATCTTTGAGAAGATAAAAGTAAAACAAAAGGGGAAAACGTGACATAAAATTCTACAAATCAATCACAACAAACACTTTTCGCGCGGTGGTGCTGCTGTAGAAGAAATGTAGCCGAATCCGAACCCTTTTCACGCTCATGTCACGTTGAGGTGATGCAGATCGAAGAAAAACAGTCAAATCCGATATCCAGTTTATCTTAATCGATTAGTCAACACATCGTCAAGGATGAAAAGGTTGAACAGTGTTACACATGCCAGGATGCTTGATACACCAAAGGGGTTGAATTGGTTCAGCACCTATTCCTCTTTTAACCATTCTGTATCTCCATTCATTCAATCTATCTGTTGCCTCTGCAAATCTTTTCACCCGTTTTAGTCTTTGTTTCCGGACCATAACGCTTCTGCAAATGCTGATGTTCTTGGCCAGATTCTTGAATCCATTACAACACCATCAGCTTGTTCAGACCATAGGGCTACCTCTCCTCCTATTACAAGCTTAGCTTCATCCTCGGTTAGCCCGTAAACTATATCGTAGTTGTAAATCGTTTGCCATGTTTTGAAAGGGTTACACCATGATCCACCTTTATCTTGATCAGTACCTGGTGGTTGATCGTGCAGAGTATCGTTTCCAAGAAAACCACCATGCCCGCAATCCAAGTAGTAGTAATCCGACGACGATACAATGGCACGATACCCTCATGAAACGATCCTTTTAGTGTTGTTAGGCCCGTTGTTCCATGTTTGTAAGACCACTTTTTCTTGAGGAAGAATTGAAGAAGAGACATTAATAGTAGCATCTAACAAAACATCCTCCCAATACACAACGGTTCGGTTTTGTTCAAGGATTGAAGGTAAGGTACCGTTGATGAACATTTCAAGTACTTGGCTAAGTGTCCCATTCCCATTGTTGTTGTTAAGGTGGTTTTGAATAGTGGGATCAGATTTCCAGCAATTGGGAGTGATTTCATCAGCTCCACCATGGATAAAGGTGTCGGGAAACATCGAGGCGACGTCCCGAATGACATTCTTGACAACTTCATAGGTCTTGGGAATCAATGGATTGAGTTGGCCTGGTGTTGGTTCAACTGCATATCTATCATTCCAATCTGCTCCAGCTGGCCACCAGAAATTGTTTGAACATGTTACTATTTCTGGGTATGCCTCTGCCCATGATGCAGCATGTCCTGTATAATAATTGCAATGTTCATCAAATTAATATTAACACATAATAATATAGGTAAAATGAGATATAGCTCAATTATTCATTTACACCTATCATGATCACGGTATAGACGATCGATGTATTACTCGTGTTGACACATATAACGGTTATACGTGTATCATTATTTTAATTTATTTTTTTACCATAGTGATCGACCCTTAATCGAGAGGTGTAGCTAGGGGTGTCATCGAATCGAGTCGAGTCGAGTCAATACTCCCCAAAGCTCGACTCAATTAAAAAAGTTTGGGCTCGAAACTCGGCTCCAGCTTGATTGAGGCAATAAAAGACAAGATTGAACTCGACCCGTTAAGTATTTGATATAGCTCGACTCGCCTTGTAAGCTCGATTAATTTCTTAGAATTAATTTGATTTTTAATAAATAATTACAAGATCGAGTTTGACTTGAATAATTTTGAATTATAAAAAAAATAATATTTTACAATAAATTTAATATTATATGATTAATTATATAATTTATTCAATCAAGTTCGATTAGCTCGCAAATTAATCGATTACATATATTTAAAAAACTCAGAGATCATTTCAGTTAATTATTCGAGTAAAATTTGACGTGAGTTTGAACTCAAAATAAACCGAATAGAAACCAAATTCTTTACTTAGTCAAGTCTGAGTAATTTCACGAAGAAAGATGACTTACTTACTTAAAGCCTCTGGGTGTAGCTGGCTTTTATAATGCTTCAATGTTTCAAGATGACTCGATACAAATGTCAAAATTATTTACTATATTTTATATGAGACATTTACATTTCAATCCAATATTTATTATGTTTTTTCTTAAATCTATTTTTATTACGTGCAAATTAAAATATGAAATCAGCTGTTTCTGTTAGTTATTTTAGAAAGTTGGGAGAAAATATTTAACAACTAACCGGGCATATCAACTTCCGGCAAAACTCGAACTCCATGTTCCATTCCAAACTCTACAATACTCTTGACATCTTCAACAGAATAAACCATGCTCCATCCGTATGCACCTTTCTCCGCCAGCTGCGGCTCCGACGGCAACTCCAACGGAAACGACTGCGAATCCGTAATATGCCAATGGAACACATTCAGCTTATTCATACTCATCGCCGCAATCAGCCGCTTCAAATCATCGATTTCGTAATAGTTTCTCGCCGTATCCAGCATCAGACCTCGATGTGCGTACAACGGTTTATCCTCAATGTACAGATCGCACCCGATGCTCAACGGATCGCCGTAAACCAGCTGCGAAAAAGTTTCCAGACCTCTCATCGCTCCCCAAATTGTTTTAGAGGTTAGATTCGCGGTGGTGGAATCGTACGGTGAGGGAATCGTGAGGGAATAGGATTCATCCGTGCCGTGAATTAAGGGGAGGGTGACGTCGGTGACGGCGATGTTGAGGAGCTTGAGCGGCGGCGATGGTGGAGTACTTAGGATGAGATTGGGGTCCGCTAGGAAACGATAGGCTTCCTCGTTGATACGCCGGATATAACGATCGACGGCGGGGATTAGGGAGTTGATCAGTTTGTCGTTTGTTGTATCGAAGGCGATGGAGAAGTCCGGTGAGAGCGTGGTGATTTGTGGGTTGGACCATTTGAAGGTTGTGGGTTTTGGCCAGACGTTGATTGGGTAACCAACGGCTGAGATATGTGAGGTGCATAGTGATATTATGAGGACGCAGATAGAGGAGAATGAAAGTACTATGCTTCGACTCTCCATTTTTGGACCTTTGGAGAGAAGAAGATGTTTGATACTTGGCTTATGTATGAGCTATTTATATGTTCTGTTTAGAGAGTGATGGGATATTTTATATAGAAAGAGAAAAATGCTAAATACCTCCTAGTAATATCTGACATGACACACTGCATTTATGCCTATTACCTAACAAAAACCAAATGAATATATCCCGATAAGATCTCAAGAAGAATTAGTTTGTCTCTGAATACCTTGCGGGAAAAATGCATATCGATATTATGTTTATTAAGAAGTATATATGCCACATGAAAGTAACCATAAGGATTATCTTATTTGGCATTTTGATCGGCGTGGGCAACACTCGGTTAAACAGGGTTATCGCTTAGTGATCATCGATCTATACTTATCTACCAACTCCGGGTCTTCTTCCTCGCCCAGGGCCGTGTTTGGAGGCATGCATGGTCCTTATCGGTTCGGCCAAAGTGAAGCACTTTCTTTAGAGATGTTTACATAGTTGTTTGACAGTGGGATCTTCATTCCGTCGACGAGGTGTGAGAGATGGCATGGGAGATGAGAGATGCGGACTATGTGGACAACATGAGGAGGATTTAGGGCATGCCCTTTTTCTCGCGTGGCTCTCTCGGAAGGATGGTCTCGAGTGCGTAATGCCACATTGATGGAGGCATTGCAATCCACTTCGGACTTTGCAGGCTTATTATGTTTCGTTTGTGATGGAGGAGCTGGAAATTATTGTAACTATTATGTGGTATTATGGAAGGCTAGGTGTGCTCGGTTTTGTTGATAAAACAGTGAATATTGGTCATTTGATTGATAGTGCACAAGCGAAAGCGGTAGAGTTCGTGCATGCCTCGGGGGTGCAATTGTTTAAGGATCCACCGGTCATCGGCCGTCGGCGAGAGCCTCCTCGACATGGAACTCCAAAAGTAAAGACGGATGCGGCAAAGACATAAGATGCAACAACCATTGGCTATCTATTTCGTGATCATACGGGTTGGTTCGACAGGCTACCTCTCAGTAGGTTATAGGGAATAAAGAGGTGCATGGAGGCTAGCTTTGGAGCTTTCAACGATTCTCCAAGCGTTAGTTGCGGCTGCATCTTCAGGGTTTACACGAATTATTGTGGAGACAGATTCTTTGGCTTGTATCCAGCGTCTTCAAACGCCAAATGCCGAAGAATGACCTGTCATCCTTCGGTATTTTGGTGACGCATTGTCTAAGTGTGGCTAGGGGTTTTTCTTTATGTACTTTTCGGTTTGTTAGGCTGTTGGTCAACAAGCCTGCTCATTGTCTTGCTCGAGCCTGTTTATCTGCTCGGGTGTCTCCCCCGGACGTTGTTGATGTGTGCTTCTTGGATTTGATTCAAGTTATGGTGTTTCCTTAGTGATAAAGTTATGGTGTTTCCTTAAAAAAAAATTAAAAAATAAAGATATAGATATGGTTAAAGAAGGTATATCTCATTTATTTTTGGTAGGGGCCTGTATGTAATTTATGTGCTGTCTTCAAATGGTTTTTTATGTCGTCGTTACATTTCAACGTTTTGCATGGCTTTTTTTTTTCTATTTACGTTGCCGTCTAAAAGATCCCTTGTGATCACTGACGTAACTACGTACAACCAAGATGACAACTGTTTCATTTGATCCGAAAAAATTACAATAATATATATATAAAGCGTATCGTTTGCTTTTCTTAAATTTTATATTTACCTTTAAAAATTTATTGCCCTCTTTATCCTGCGTCTGTCCCTGCTTGTAATGATCCATGCTTTATACTATTCTATGCCAGATGGAGCCGGAGGGTATTGTTTTATTATATAGATTATTAAAAAAATATGTTAATAATGGATTCATATTTTGATTAGATATATTTTTTCAAAAAAAATTTATTTCCAATATAATATAGACTTTTCACATGAATGCTTCTCCTACTTTGAAATTAGAAACTTTTTAATGAGTTTTGGGGCGCCATGTTTTACAATTATGTCAAAATTGATTCTTATTATTTAAAATGATAATTTTAAGATCTCATGTTTGTGTTTTTTTTTTTTTTTTTTTTTTTTTTTAGGACAATTTCGAAATTTCCGTCTAAGTTAGCATCAAATTTGAGGGAATATTTGAAATTGTCCTAAAACTAAAAAAAAAAAAAAAACACAAACATAATGTCCTAAAATTGTTATTATAAAAGATATGGATCAATTTTGACAAAAAGTTAAAACATGATGTCCTAAAATATCACTTTAAGGAATTTTGACATTTTTAGGGCTACGTGTTTTAACATTTTGTCAAAATGACTTTATCTTTTAAAATAATAATTTTAGGGCCTTATGTTTGTGTTTTTTTCTTCCCAGCTTTTAGGACAATTTCAAATATTCCGTCCAACTTAAGATGTTTTGCCGTTAACTTAGGCGGAAATTTGAAATTGTTCTAAAACTCGAAAAACACAAAACACGGCGTGGTCCCTAAAATTATCATTTTAAAAGATAAGAGTCAATTTTGACACAATGATAAAACATGAGGTCCTAAATCTGTTAAAAGCCCTTGAAATTAAGTCCTTCTTCGCACTACAAGAGATTTATTCGTTGTCCCACACATACCTACCGGTGCACTACAAAATTTTCACAAAATCGATCTCTGTTAAAGTTGAATACAATGCAATATTCGATCTTCTTAGTGTCGATTCTAGTTCGACAATGCAAGAAATCGAAAGTGGCGAACAATGGTGCTTGCATTGCGGTCGGATTATACATTCGACTTTCATAATCAATCGGTCCTCTTGTGATCACATACGTAGTGTGATACGTAGTAGATCGGATTTGGTTCAAATAAAGACACTCTTCCGAAATCTTCATTGTCGTTATCCGATACTATTTGATGGTATAATATCTACTATGTGACAAGAACGACCATTGCTACTTCTTTCTTCTATATTGTAATGAAAGCGTTTATTTTATTATTAACGATTCTATCAGTACACTATTACTTGTATAACACATTGAATCGATCTTTAAAGGCGGTTTTTGAATTAAAAATCGTTTTTTGAAGTTCGACCGTAAATCGATTTTCAAGAGGGCCTTTCAGTATTTCATGTTTCAAAATCTATCAATCCATCATAAGATCAAATAAAATAAATTGCCGGCCGGCAATCCTAGTTCATGCCAACTATGCACAGTCATATTGACTTGTTCCCCAAGAAATCTGTCAATTTGCTAATTATTACATTGCTTAAATCCAATATAAACCTACACATGTAGATATATCTAGCTATTCAACTTTGTAATATAATACCCTCAAAAAAAAAAAAAAAAAAAACATTGTAATATAAAAAAAATTCTACTTGGCATTGTGTTCTCGGTGAAATTTATGGTTTTTATCGCATTATTAGAGAACAATATCTTTCGTATTCTAGTAATTTTTAGAGAAAATTATATGTTTAAGGCGTGAATTTGAATAATGGGTTTAGAAGTGTCAAAAGTGTAATTTGGGCGCTTTTATGTGTTAAATTTATTGAATTATTATTATTTGGGGATGACTACATGTTTTCCATGTTTTATCTATTATGTAGATGCTTAATTTCGAGTGCATAAAGAGGATAAATGAGGCTCAATTCGAATTATAAGAGATAAATATGGAATTGGCTTGAAGAAGAATGGATAACTATGAAGAAATCCGATCCTCAGCATATTGGACGGGCGTCCACTGATCCAGACGAGCGTCCAGGAGTGAACTGGCGTCCATGAAGCGTCCAGAGTCATATTTTACATCTGAGTCTTGAGGCGTAAGTTGAGCAGCGTCCCGAATCTCCGTCCAAATAAATGAGCAGCGTCCCATGACCTTGGGCGGGCGTCGATGCCGACTTAACCTAGCCGACCTAAAATCCTATAAATAGCGGCGTGTACTAAACCACTGAGGACATCCCATACGCATCATTCACTCATAATAAACCCTAGCGACCGCGTGATTATTCAAGGAGGAGAGTCAAAGATGTATCTCTCCATTCCAATGATTATGTCTAACAACATGATTGTTGGCTAAGCGCATAGCATGATGGAACAACCGGAGGATATCACATCAACGTCATCACAACCATGATTCGTTAGTTTATCTTTAGTTATGATTTTGAATACTTTGTTTTATTTATCGTTTGAATCTGATTTAATTGTTAAGAGTTTCATTCGATAGGAATGTCAATGAACCTCTATGTTGTTTGAATTTTTATGGAAATATAATTCGACAATAGTTTTTTATTTCAATCGATACAATTGATGACGTTTTGAGGAATCATTTATCGTTAATTGGGTATTGCAATTTGGGAGCGAATTGTTGATCTTGTTATGAATGTTATTTGTTTTTCTTGGAAAAGTAAACAAACCTTAGAAATTGATCTAAAGGAATTTAGTCGGTTTAAGTGATTGATCATACCAATAAAAGCGTATTCGAATCATAAAGCGGTTTATCGATCGTTGAGTGATAGATTCTAGGTGTTCTCTTGTTTCCCCTTTATAATTTGATACAAAAATCGTTTGCTTCAACGTTAGTTTTAAGTTCTAGTTTTACAAACCCTAGTTTTACGCACTTTTACATTCTTTGTTCATAGTCGACGCTTTCGTCCGCAATAGCAGGCGCCCGTCCGTTAGATTTAGTTTTAGAGGCCGCTCGTCACGATAGTGAGCGTTAAATGCGGCTTTACTTTTTCTTATTTTTTTTTTTTTTGCTTGTTTTATTCTGTTTTAGTTTTAGTTGATAGTTTCGATTTTATAGTTAGATTAACCTTAGTTTTAGGTAATATTTAGTGACATAACCAACTTAGGAGTTATATCTTAATCGACAAGCTATCACGATTCCATTAGGGCGACTCGGCAACACCTTATACTACGTGCCTTATACTTGGGGTGTTCCGATAATATAAATTTAAAACACGTTTTTAACGAACAAGTTTTGGCGCCGTTGCCGGGGAATCGTAACGGTTGTCGGATTCTACTTAGGGCGGTTTTACGTGTCAAAAAGAAGTCGTTAGGGCACGCGGTAGTATTTTGACCATAACTTTCGCTCGAGTCCGTTTGGAGCGAGGCCGTTCGTTCCGTGCAGCGTTTGAGGTCAAAATCATTTATTTTCCTCTCCTTTTGGCCTAGAAGATTTCAACACGTTTTTTTTTTTTTTTTTACATCTTAGTGTTTTTCTTGTTTTTAAATTTTTATAGTAGGTATAGTTTCTCTGAGTTAGTAACTTTCTTAGGTTTTAGATTAGTTTAGTTTTCCTTAGTTTAATTTGTTTATACATTTCTTCTGTTGCTTTTACGCTCTGATCCTCGTTTTGACTTTTGAGCGAGCGTCCAATCATCTGAGGCGCTCGTCCATTCTGAAAAATTTCCTTTTATCATTTCTTGGTCAAGCGGCGTCTGGTCATCCAAGCGCCCGTTTGTTTAGTAAAAACGCCTCTGAATCTACTTTTAGTATATCAGAGGGCGTCTATTGAACGAGGCGCCCGTCCTGGAACTTCCTGAGAGCAGGCGCTCGTTCACGATTACGAGCGCCCGTCCGTCTATCTTTCTTGTTCTTCTCCTTTCTTCTCTTGCTTTGTACTCCAAGGTTAACTCTTACATCAACGACTTTTAGTCGGTGTTGACCTCTCTGGTTGTCCTCCTGGTTTATGCAAACCGAAAGCAAGAAGGACCTCTCTTTTTTTGATCGAGGCAGGAGCGGTCCATCCTAAGAAGAAGGCTTTTTCCCGATCTAGACATCATGGTGACCCGAGTTCAAAATCCGAATCTAGTTCCTCCAATCCAGCCTCCCAAATCAAAATCCGGACCCTCAAGCTCAATTTGAATCGGCTCCTTCAACAAATACAGGTTGTTACAACAACAACGAGAATCGACAAGGTGGGCTACAAAACCAATTGCAACAACTCCATCAAGCCCGGCAAGCCCGGTTAAATCAAGACCCCTATGCCCTTTATCTTAACCAAGACTTCACGGAGGGCATGGACCTGTCGACCTCCGGATATGGGCCAAGTGCATTTCGATCTGAAAAATGGAGTGGTTGGGTGGTCCAAAATAGCTCATTTCATGGCCTTTGCTCAAGAAGATCCTCATGACTTCTTGTCCACTTTTGTTCAAATTTGCGAAGCCGGCCATTATCCGGGTATTGATTACGAGATCGTTAAAGTTGAAACTTTTCCCGTTTGCTTTAAAAGGTGAAGCAAGCAGATGGTTCAAATCCTTACCCCATCACTCTCTCCATACACAGGCCGATGTTAAAAGAGCCTTCGCTCTGAAATTCGTTTCACCTGGAGCGATAATGGGCCTTAAGCGTGATATAGCTAATTTTGAGCAATTAGAAGGAGAAAGTGTAGGAAAGGCACAGGAAAGGTTGAATTTGTTAATGAGGAAATGCCCTAACCATGGATACACTCGACATGAGCTCTAGAATTATTCTATCGGGTGTTACTCAACCCAATAGAGATTATCTAGACTCCACGACTCATGGATCTTTTAGGCGGAGGAGATGATCTTTTATAGGGTAGTGAAACAATTGCCAAGAACAACATGTGGTCAACCTCTAGGAAGACCCGTGTTGAGGAAGATAAGAGGAAATCATTTGCAAGCGATCTGTGACACGAAGTTGGTTGCTCAAGTGGAAATGATAAACCAACGGATGGCTAATTTACAAATCACGACAACGAAGGATCGGCGGATATGAGTCTTACGAGAGCGCAGCGAGCAATGAAGCGGAGATGAAGTAAATCGATAGGCAACGAGAATCAAACTTTTAAGTAATTTCAATCAAAATTACGGTCAATCAAGCTATAATCCAAACCGTAACTTTTAAAATCCATGCGAAAGCAGTTATTATATCGCCACACTGGCGCATCCAATTCAACCGATCCTTCAACTCCAACAATCAAAAGCCCCAAGGCAATTGGGCTCAAGCGCCAAAATCCACGACCCACCTCTATCTCTCAAAAGAAATTCGATGAGCTAGTAGATATGGTGCAAGCACTAGCCACCGGTCAAAAGCGATAGAGAGCAGATTGGCGGATGGGTGATCAACAAGCAAGCGAGGCCCCAGGAAAGACGCCGAGTTACACGAGATAAAAATCCTAAGGCGAAGTAAGTGCACAGTAATGCCATCACACGCGGTGGAATTATGGACAAGAAGAGGAGTTGAATGCGATTACACTTAGAAGCGGAAAGAAAGTTGGACCGAGAAGCTTTGGGAAAGCAGTAACCCTCTCACGGCGCCATGAGTTCGGAGGGGATAAGCGACAGAACAAATACCGAAGAAAGCGGCGGTGGCGAGAGGCTGAATGATAACGATTCTTCGGGAGAAAGTGATGAGGATGTTGAAAAGAATAGTCGGATGGCGAACCCACGACTAAAAGAAAGTTGAAAAGTTTGTCGGATGGAAGGATAAGGAGGATGAAGCCATTAAAAATCAAATTCCAATCAATCATCCGAAAACCCTTCCTTATCCGACAAGAAAAATGAGAATACTTTGAACTCGATAAAACTTACGATGGAGTGAGGAAGGCTGCTTAGAAAAACCATGGTGACTATGCCTCTTGCCGAAGTGTTAAGCGAGATGCCTAAATGCTCCAAGTTTCTTAAGGGCGCTTTGTGGAAGTAAGAAGAAGTTGAAAGGAATGGCGGATGAAGTGCTAAGCGAAGAATGCTCGGCAATTTCTCGAGCATTGCAATAAAGCGTGGTGACCCGGACGACCTTCAATCTCTTGCATTATCGAAGGCCGCCGCGTTCACAATGTCTTATGCGACTCGGTGCCTCTGTTAATGTGATGCCTTTGAACATCTGCAAAAGTCTCGGGTTGGACAAAAGGCTAAGGGGCGCCCGTCTCTCTTGATTGGTGGACAAATCTAGCCGTTTAGCGGCCGGTTGCGTTAACAATGTCACTTACCCATGTTAAACAATTGGTGTTTCCAACCGGCCCGGTTATATTGGACTACCAATCGACAAGAAATGCCCACGATCCTAGGCCGGCCTTTCTTGGACACATTAACTGCCACCATTGACTTCCACATTTGGCCAAATTACCTTGAGAATAGGAGACACTTCCATTTCCATCGAGCAAGGTAAAAGTTACGAAGAATCCCCAATTCAGAAATTTCATTCATTGAGGCAATTTATGGGGATGAATCGACCACGATGAAGAGCTCATGATGACGAAGCCCTGGATGTCATAAATCACGAAGAAGAAAAAACAAGCTGTTCAAGAGCCATAGTCAACTGTAGAAATTTGTCTCAACAACTTGCGCATCTTGAGCCTATAAGTGAGCAGAAAATTTGGGACATTCCAGGAATGAAGCGGTGGTGATCTGAAGGAGCTCAATCAGGCGGACTTTAACCTTGCGAAGAGGAAGTTTTAATGGGAAGTTGGGATGAAATCGAGTTACGGAAAGAAGCTACCCATTGGGAGTTGGATGATTAGGAGCAACTTGCGATGAACTTGAAGAAGAAGAGCTTAAGAAGATGATTGCACATCGCAAAGAAAAACGGAAGGCGACGGGGAGATCCTTTTGATGGCGTTATTCAATACCTTTACGGGATAACACCCGGAAGATGAAGTGTTTTTGATCAACGGTCCAAACTCAAATGGAAAAAGGTGGTCCGTTAAAATCTAGCATCGAGCAACCACTGTTGACTTAGAGTTGAAACCGCTTCCACAACATCTAAAATACATCTTTCTTAAAGGCGGTGATAAGTTGCCTCTAATCATCTCATCTAAACTCGGGCACGAGCAAGAGGCGAAATTGATCAAAGTCTTTGGAGAAACATATCCTCGCGTTCGGATGGCGGTGGGGGCGATATCGGAGAATCGGCCGGATGTATGCATGCATAAGATCGAGCGGAGGAAGGAGCGAAAAAGGTCGACAACGCGCAGAAAATTTGAATCCGCATATCGCGAGAGGTTGTCAAAAGGAGATCATCAAATGGCTTGATATGGGGATTATTTATGCCATCGCCCGGCGGTGAGTGGGTTAGCCTACTCAAGTTGTGCCAAAGAAGAGGGGTATTACCGTGAAAAAAATGAAAAAGGGGAGGAAATTGCTTTACGCCTTGTGGTTGGTTATAAGTGCATTGATTATCGCAGATTGAGCGAAGTCAACGCAAAAGATCATTTCCTTACCGCTTCATTGACCAGCTAATTGAAAGGCGAGTGGTCACAAATATTATTGTTTTCGATGGATATTACGGGTACTTCCGGATAGCCATCGATCCTAATGATCGAGGAAAGACCACGTTTACGTGTCCATCCATCAGCACTTTTGCCTTCCGCGAGAATGCCATTCGGCCTATGCAATGCACCGCGACTTTTCAGCGGTGCATGTTAGCCATTTTGATGGACTAGTGGAACAATGCATGGAGGTCTTCATGGATGACTTCTCGATCTATGGCGGCGATTTTGAGAGATCTTAAAGAATCTAGATATGGTACTCGGCGATGTGTTGAGAAAAATTTGGTGCTTAAGCGGGAGAAATGCCATTTTCTAGTTGTGAAGGGATTGTTTTGGGACACAAGTTGTCCAGTGAAGGTATTCGGTGGATAGGGCTAAAGTAGAGGCCATTGAGAAAATGTCATATCCAAAGGCGGTTAAGGAGAGTGCGAGGATTCTTGGGACATGTAGGCTTTTATCGGCGATTTATTAAAGATTTTTCGACTATAGCAAAGCCGCTATCCAACTTTCTTTGAAAGAGGAAGTAGAGTTCGTGTTTGATGATGCGTGTAAGGAAGCTTTCAAATGCTTAAAGGATAAGTTAACGAGTGCCCCCATTTTGATCGCGCCCGGTGGACTAAACCTTTCGAACTCATGTGCGATGCCTCTAACTACGCTATAGAAGCGCGATTCTAGAGCGCGAGGATTGATAAGAAGTTGAGACCAATCTACTATGCGAGCCGAACTTTGAACCCGGCTCGGTGTAACTACACCACTACTGAGAGAAAGAATTCTAGCGATCGTTTTGCTATGGATAAGTTTCGAAGTTACCTTCTTGGGTCTCGAGTTGTGGTTTGGACCAGATCATGCGACATTACGCTACCTTATGGAAAAAGCAGATGCTAAACCAAGGTTCTTGAGATGGATTACGATTCTACAGAAATTCGACCTTGAAATTAAGGATAAGAAAGGTAGCGAAAATGTTGTAGTGATCACTTATCTCGCTTAGTGAGCGAGGGTGACGAAAACACTAAGAAATAGGCATTGACTTTCCAAGCCGAGCAATTAATGAGGCTCGAGAATGTGAGGCCGTGGTATCTTGATTACGTCAATTACTTAGCGGCTGGACATCTCGAAGAGATGACGTGTCGAGAAAAAGAAGTTTTTCGGTGACTTGAAGTATCTCGTATGGGAGGATCCACATTTGTTTAAAGTCTGCAAAAGGCGGGTTGCTTAGAAGGTGTGTTCGAACATGAACAAGCTGGATATCTTAGAGCAATGTCATAGTGGTCCTATTTGGTGGACACTACGGAGCACCAAAGCTGCTGCGAAAATCCTTCAAGCTGGATTTTCTTGGCCGACTCTGTTCAAAGGCCTTTGAAACCTTTTGCAAAGGCATGACGGATGTCAAAGAGTAGGGAGGCTCGATAATAGGATGGAGATGCCTTTGAGGCCTATCTTGGAATGTGAAGTCTTCGACGTGTGGGGCATCGATTTCATGGGACCCTTCCCATCATCGTGCGGTAATAAATATATCCTAGTCTGCGTTGACTATGTTTCCAAGTGGGTAGAGGCTATAGCCACCCAAACCAATGATCACAAAGTTGTAAAGAAATTCTTGCAAAGAATATCTTTACTAGATTTAGTCATCTGAGAGCCCTTATCGGTGATGAAGGATCGCATTTCTGTAATGCACCACTGGATAAAATTCTTGAGAGATATGGTGTCAAGCATAGAATTGGAACACCATACCACCCCCAAACCAGTGGCCAAGTCGAGGTAAGCAACAGAAGTCTAAAGCGGATTTTGGAGAAAGCGGTGAATTCTAATAGATCAATTGGAGTCTGAAGTTGGACGACGCACTCTGGGCTTATCGTCTGCGTTCAAGACCCCATGGAGTACGTCGCCTTTTCAAATGGTTTATGGCAAGGCATGCCATCTACCCGTCAGTGGAGCACAAAGCTTCTTGGGCTATTAAATACTTAAACTTGATAGCCACTCTGTGGCGAGAAAAGATTCTGCACCAATCGCATGAGCTCGATGAATTCGGACTCGGGGCCTCTGAGAATGCCAAGGTGAGCAAGGAAAGAACGAAGCGCTCCATGATGCTAAAATAAAGGACGAGAGATTTCAAGGTAGGAGAGATGGCTTTACTTTACAACACCGGATTACATCTGTTTCTTTGGCAAGCTTAAGTCGAGATGGTCGGACCGCTTTGAAATTGTCAAAGTTCATCCGGGAGGAGCGATTTCCTTGAAAGAATGCAGGTCAACCTTTTAAAGTGAGCGGTCACAGATTAAAAAAGTATTTTGGCCAACCTTATGAAGTACACGAGGTCATATACTTTCAAAAGTTGGTTGGCGTGCACGATGTCTTTGAATTGTGACGAGATTCCATCCGAATTCTTTGCTTGAATGATGACATTCTTACCCTTAAAGAAGCTTCTACCACGATTCTGAACCTATCATTCATTTGGTGCCACATGTAGGAAAGGTTGAGACAAAGGCGAAAGTCGATCTTTGTCTGGAGAGCCAAGTTAAAAAACTTGGTAGGGCATTTCACTTGTGGAGGTTGTGGTAAAACCTCGGTCCTTCACTCGATTACGATGATGAGGTGGTCGCATTTAAACCAAAGTGGCCCGACCGGGTTGACTTTGAAGAGTATGTCAAGCTAATGACATAAAAAGAGCGCTTCTGGAGGCAACCTAGCTTTGTTTCTTTTCTCTTTAAGTAAGCTATTTATGTTTTAGTTGTAGGCGTAGTACCTTGGTTGTTTGAGTAAGATGTTGTGTTCCTACGAGTTGGTGAATGTTTCGTTTATGTTTATTCATATACCCTTGTACCCGAGATTATATGGTATGTCGAGTGTTGCGGATATTTTTGAGCGAGTTCATGAAGCTTTTATGTCGATGTTGTCCATTCAAGTTGTAGCGGTCCATTCATGCTTCGGCTGACCTCTGCCAACTTTCATCGACAACAACCAATTGAAACCAAACTAAGTTTTTTTATTATTATTTTTATTGCACATTACGAGGACATAATGTGATTTAAGTGTGGGGGGGTGTTTGGGTATGTTTTCATGCTATATCTTTGAATTATGAGTGAATTTTTAATTTTTAAATTTCGTCAAATTTAAAATTTTTTGTGAGTCTCGAGCATGTGATTGAAACTAAATGCTTGCTAGTTGTAGTTTTCTAACGATGATAGTATGTGACTCAGTGAGATAATTATAGCGTGTCTTTACTTTTATGGAGATAGTATTCGTTTTTCACGTTCACGAGAGCCTTTGATTTTGAAGCATGACTTTTGAATTATATCCCTTCATTATTTTTAATGATTTATCTTAGGAAGGCCAGTATAGTGACACCTTAGTTAGACCGCGTGCTGTGAATATCATAAAGTTTGAATGTGATAGGTGAGATGTAACTTATGACTTTGAAAAGTGAATGAATAAAGTGAGTGAGCAATTATTAATAAATCGTTTGTCGAAAAGTTTGGTTTATGATTTGAGTGCGGTAGGGTATACCTCGTATGTCCTATTCCACTATGATGACCAATAGCTCACGACAGTCAGTTTATAGCTACCTTATGATTTGAGTAGGTAGGGGGTTATCTCGAAATGTCCTACTCTACTATGATGGGTAAGAGCTTATTCTGATATGCGTTGAATTTGAAAATTTTGAAAAATGATGAATAAGAATAAAAAAATAAAGTGAAGTCTTTGTTATCATGGATCTTATACCCAGTATAAACCGCATGATATCTTTGTAGGGATTATCCTACCGAGTGCGTGGGAAGGCTTTGAGTGGAGCTATTCATGTATCTGTACCTAGGATAGTCATTGAAGTTTTGAGAGGATATTTCTTGAAAGGCTTGTTAAATTTGAGAAGGGCTTGTCACACATACACCGAATCTATCTCTGTGATGGTATTGTAGCTATAGTTGTTGTATCTTTTGTTACGTGAGTTAGAGATCTATGTGGGATGCATGAAAGTTGAGCTATAGTTTTGATTGTTTTGCTCGGGACGAACAAAGGTTTAAGTGTGGGGAGTTGTTCTCGGTGAAATTTATGGTTTTATCGCATTATTAGAGAACAATATCTTTCGTATTCTAGTAATTTTAGAGAAAATTATATGTTTAAGGCGTGAATTTGAATAATGGGTTTAGAAGTGTCAAAAGTGTAATTTGGGCGCTTTTATGTGTTAAATTTATTGAATTATTATTATTTGGGGATGACTACATGTTTTCCATGTTTTATCTATTATGTAGATGCTTAATTTGAGTGCATAAAGAGGATAAATGAGGCTCAATTCGAAATTATAAGAGATAAATATGGAATTGGCTTGAAGAAGAATGGATAACTATGAAGAAATCCGATCCTCGGCATATTGGGCGGGCGTCCCACCGATCCGACAGCGTCCAGGAGTGAATCAAGCGTCCATGAAGCGTCGAGTCATATTTTACATCTGAGTCTCCAGGCGTAAGTTGAGCAGCGTCACGAATCTCCGTCCAAATAAATGAGCAGCGTCCATGACCTTGGGCGGGCGTCGATGCCCGACTTAACCTAGCCGACCTAAAATCCTATAAATAGCGGCGTGTACTAAACCCTGAGGACATCCCATACGCATCATTCACTCATAATAAACCCTAGCGGCCGCATCATTCAAGGAGGAGAGTCAAAGATGTATCTCTCCATTCCAATGATTATGTCTAACAACATGATTGTTGGCTAAGCATATAGCGATGGAACAACCGGAGGATATCACATCAACGTCATCACAACCATGATTCGTTAGTTTATCTTTAGTTATGATTTTGAATACTTTGTTTTATTTATCGTTTGAATCTGATTTAATTGTTAAGAGTTTCATTCGATAGGAATGTCAATGAACCTCTATGTTGTTTGAATTTTTATGGAAATATAATTCGACAATAGTTTTTATTTCAATCGATACAATTGATGACGTTTTGAGGAATCATTTATCGTTAATTAGGTATTGCAATTTGGGAGCGAATTGTTGATCTTGTTATGAATGTTATTTGTTTTTCTTGGAAAAGTAAACAAACCTTAGAAATTGATCTAAAGGAATTTAGTCGGTTTAAGTGATTGATCATACCAATAAAATCGTATTGAATCATAAAGCGGTTGTCTCGATCGTTGAGTGATAGATTCTAGGTGTTCTCTTTTTTCCCTTTATAATTTGATACAAAAATCGTTTGCTTCAACGTTAGTTTTAAGTTCTAGTTTTACAAACCCTAGTTTTACTGCACTTTTACATTCTTTGTTCATAGTCGAGGCGCTCGTCATAATAGCGAGGCGCCCGTCCGTTAGATTTTTGCTTTGAGGCGCCGTCCACGATAGTGAGCGTCGTCTGGCTTTCTGTTTTCTTATTTTTTTTTGCTGTTTTATTCTGTTTTAGTTTTAGTTGATAGTTTGATTTATAGTTAGATTAACCTTAGTTTTAGGTAATATTTAGTGACATAACCAACTTAGGAGTTATATCTTAATCGACAACCGCATCACGATTCCCTTAGGACGACTCGGCAACACCTTATACTACGTACCTTATACTTGGGGTGTTCCGATAATATAAATTTAAAACACGTTTTTAACGAACACATTGCCATTTGTGGGCATAGAAATTGCAGTTGATTATGTAATTCTATTTTATTATTACAGATCACAATTTATTGTCTGAATAGGAATTTAGTAGCCGTTCACGAGTTTGTTTAATTAATGGCATTTATAAATGTCGGAAAAAATGAATACTCGGTAAAAGTATCGACAAAAACAAAACTTGAAGGCACACGATACGTATTTTTTTTAAGAAATGTTTCGTCCTTATCAAATTACTTGGGGTTCACTCGAAAATATCTTTCAGGATACAATGAAAGTGTTTGATTCAATCAGTAACTTGTTTGAATCAAATCCGAGGACACTCAAAATATTCTGATGATGTTTTTCGCACTTGAAATGATTTCGTTTGGAGTCTGGAGCCTTTATAGGCCAAGGTATCCCAACACGAAATATTCATCTTCGTTTACAAATACATGCATTCGGATGAATATGTACACCACTTCACATATGCATGAATTCGATTGCATTACTACCAAGGGCGGAGCCAGGATTTTGATCTAGGGTGGGCTAATGGACTATATAGAATTCATCGGGTGGGCTGAATTAAGAACTACATATATATTTTATAGTATAATATTTTTTTTTCCGGATGGCACTACAAGAAAACTGGTTTAAATGGACGACAATTTGTCGTCCCTTCAAATGTTTAAAGGGACGACACGTCGTCCCTATAAAGACGTCACTTCTGCTTTGTCCCTTTAAACAACGGACTCCTTTGAAGGGACGACAAAATCGTCCCTTTAAAGGTATGCTGACGTGGCACGGACTTTTCTAAGAAATTTCAACGTGCTGACATGGCAAACTTTTAAGGGACGACATTGTCGTCCCTTTAAACATAATTCATTTTATTTTATTAAAAAAATTATTATAAGGAAAAATTTTAATTTTTTTATAAAAATATTTAAAGGGACGACAATGTCGTCCCTTAAAAGCATTTATATTTAGTTTCAATAATAAAATACAATACGAAAAAACAATATTTTTTATCGAAAAACATTTAAAGGGACGACATAAAAGCATTTATATTTAGTTTTAATAATAAAATTCTACGAAAAAACAATATTTTTTATCGAAAAACATTTAAAGGGACGACATTGTCGTCCCTTAAAAGCATTTATATTTAGTTTTAATAATAAAATTCAATACGAAAAAAACACTATTTTTTATAGAAAAACATTCAAAGGGACGACACGTATTTCTTGGGACGATATGTCGTCTCTATAAACGGAAATTTTTTCCAGAAATGCATTCAAAGGGATGACATGTCGTCCCTTTAAACAGATAAAATTTCCATAAATTCAGTTAAAGGGACGACATGTCGTCCCTTTAAATATATATTTTTTAATAATTTTTTTTGTTTTCGCAAGGCCTCCCATGCTATTTACATCAAACCAATCCTGTTTTTTCCAAAATCAATAACAAATTATAAGAGTGAATTCATAACAAAACACTCGGTAAATATGTAAGAAAGGGAACAATTAACTCGAGGGAAGAATATAACAAAATAAAATTTATGAGATTTAGAAACACGTGAGCAAGAAAATGTGAAGAAAGACCAGGTAATACCATTACAAACTCAACAAAAGCTATCCTGGTAGAATGATGGTAGTCGCCAAGTAATCTCAAGCGCTGAACCTGTGAAAAAAAAGGCATAATAACACAATTCATTACCAATTGTACAAGCAGCAGCGCTAATCTTTTTTCATAGAACTAGCTAACAACCTCTCCACACATGGTTTCAAAGAAGATCTTGATCTCTCTGCGGGGTAAACTTGTACATACAAGGTAATATTCCTAAGTACGACTCAATAAGACCATTTTTGACAAACAAATTAGGATGATTTTGTATTGTATTTGCATTGCCTTTACAAAAGAAATGATATGACTCATACCAGAAGCAAGAACAGCTTGGGTGGCAAGAGCACAATCCCACACTTGACTTCCAAAGCTCTGCAAAAGAAAGAAGCTATGTCAACTTTATTTCATTCATTGTCATATATATTCCAATGAATCCAAACCTGCATTTTCATTCCATCTTCAGCAAGCCACAAGTAATCTGGCACTCTAGCTAGATGATACTTGAATTCATCGCAATTAGGATCATGCGCCCACCAGCACATCATCTGCAAACTCTGCAATATTGTAAACAAGAAGATTTGCATACATTATTTCCATGATCGTCGCTAACCACTCAATTGCATACATGATTTGCATAAATGACTTCACTTGCCTTTTCTACACATCCAATGGTGATATATCTACTCTCTTCTGCTCCATATCTCATGTACTGAATATTAAAATTTCACGCTCGTTTCATTCACCTCGTTTAACTAGAATAACATTCAACTCATTCAAAAAATGGCACAACGCACAAAATTTCATTCATTAGAAAATGGCACAACTCAATCCAAGTCCAAGTCCAAATCCAAATCCAAACTACACCATACTCATACACTACTAGCATCAACTCTATACAAAAATGTCACAACACATGTATTTACATAAAAATGGCACAACACAACTATCTTCAACTTCTCAAAGATCCAAATCCATACACTACTATCATCAACTTATTAAAGATCATTTATGTACCATCTAATCATGGACTAGCTTATTTTCCACACAAAAATGCACAACAATTAATCTAAAAAAAGGGCACAACTCAATCCAAATCCAAATCCAAACTACACATATACTCATACACTACTAGCATCAACTCTATACAAAAATGTCACAACACATGTGTTTACATAAATGGCACAACACAACTATCTTCAACTTCTCAAAGATCTAAATCCATACACTACTATCATCAACTTATTAAAGATCATTTATGTATCATCTAATCATAGACTAGCTTATTTTCCAGACAAAAATGCACAACACTTAATCTACAAAAATGGCACAACACAATCTCGGTTTGAACTTGTAACTTGTTACTACTGTCATCTAACCGAATCGAACCCTCCCATAAACCGAACCCAACCATGTACACAAATGGCACACATCCTCACTATAGTTTTAACTACAATTGCATTTATACACACACACACACACCAATTTTAACTACTAACTTAAACGAAAATCGAAAATATAAACCAAAATAAACGAATCAATAACTCATTACTAATCATACTACAACTATCAAACCTAATTGTCGAACCCTCCCATATAACCGAATCGAACCCTACCATTATAACACCGAACCGAACCCTCCAATAAACCGAATCGAACCCTACCATTATAACCAAAAAGCAAAAATGGCAAATTTGAAACCGAATTGAACCTTCCTATAAACCGAATCGAACCCATTAGGATGAACCGAATCGAGCCCATTTGAAACCTTAACCCACAACATGATAACTTCAAACTTTAACACAATAATTGCATTTACACACACACAAGCATGTTGTATTGCAAAAATAATGGAAGAAATTACGAAAATAATAAGAAAAGATGATTCACCTTTGATTAGGATGAAATTAGAGATGTTTTTCGTTGAAAATGGTGAAGAATCGCCGGAAATCACCCCAAATTCGCCCAAATCGCTGGAACTATGCCAAGGAAGAAGAAAAAGACTGAATGAGAGAAAAATATTTGACGAAAATAAGATGAAAATTGGTTTACCTAAGTTTATGGATGAGATTAGAAGTGATTGGTTGTTGAAAATCGTAAACAATCGCCGGAAATTTGGTGGAATCGTCGGAAATATTGGAGGAAAAACGGAGAAGAAGAAAAAATAAAAGAAAGAGGGAAAAAAGAAAGGCGCCTGATTATATTATCGATGTCTTGTTTAAAGGACGACATACTCTTTAAAGGGACGACAAATAAACCCAAAAAAAGTTTTGGCGGCCAAATTTTCCCCTCCAAAATTTCATACAATTTTTGACTTTTTGTTTAAATGGACGACAATTTCGTCTAAAGGGACGACAAATTCGTCCTTTTAAACCCAAAAAAGTTTTGGCAAATTTTTCCTCCAAAATTTCATAAATTTTTTGACTTTTTGTTTAAAGGGACGACATTGTCGTCCCTTTAAATAAACTTTTATAAAAAAATAATTTTATGAACTATAATATTACATTTTTATGATTAAATACCTTAATATTATATTTTCGTTCATAATATATATATAACACTACTTTCTTCGATAACGATAACGATCTAACTCATTCGCTCGATAACGAACCCTTAGATTCAAATCGATCGCTCGATAACGAACCCCGAAATTCAAATCGATCCTTCAATAACGAACACCGACACTTAACTCATTCGATCGATCGAGCCATAGTAGATACAACAATCACATTTGATCGATAACGATAACGATCTAAATCATTCGCTCGATATCGAATCCTGAGATTCAAATCGATCGCTCGATAATGATCGATCGAGCCATAGTAGATAGTACTATCACAATGATCGATAACGATCTAACTCATTCGCTCGATAACGAACCCTGAGATTCAAATCGATCTCTTAATAACGATCCTCGACTCTTAACTCCTTCACTCAATAATGACCCATCGAGACATAGTAGATAGTACTATCACAATGATCGATAATGATTTAACTCATTCACTCAATAACGAACCCCGAGATTCAAATCGATCTCTTAATAACGATCCCCAACTCTTAACTCCTTCGCTCGATAACGATCCATCGAGACAATGATCGATAACGATCTAACTCATTCGCTCGATAACGAACCCCGGGATTCAAATCGATCGCTCGATAACGAACCACGACTGTTAACTCATTCGCTCGATAACGATGTCGGATCTCAGTATTGAGATCAATCGCTTATTAACGAACCCCGAGATTCAAATCAATCCCTCGATAACGAACTGACAATCTATAGTAAAGAGTATTATGAGAATCACCTGTATTATCGTTCGATAAAGGAATTTTTATAAAAAATAGAATTTTACATTTTAAGGCAATGTTTATTAGAATATGTATATTATAATTTTATAATAAACTGAATATTATTTATTAACTCAAAGTTTTATATTAAAAAAAATTAATTGCCTTTAAAGGGAAGACAATTGTCGTCCCTAACAACCCAAATTTTATAATTTATTGTACATAACATATTATTTTCTGAAAAATGTTTAATGGGACGACATTGTCGTCCCTTTAGACGTGCATTTTATAATAAACTGAATATTATTTATTAACTCAAAGATTTATATTAAAAAAAAATTTAATTGCCTTTAAAGGGACGACAATTGTCGTCCCTAAAAACCTAAATTTTATAATTTCTTGTACATAACATATTATTTTCTGAAAATGTTTAATGGGACGACATTGTCATCCCTTTAAATAGTCTTATCCACGTGGAAATCCAAGCTGGCACGGTGGGGTTTATATTTTATTTTTTGGGACGACATTGTCGTCCCTTTAAAGTTTTCCTCTGAAAAATCCGCCAAAACTTTGACTATGTTTGAATTCATTTAAAGGGACGACTTTGTCGTCCCTTTAAAGTTTGTCCCTTTAATCTAGTTTTCTTGTAGTGTGGGCTTAGCCCTCCTTTGTCCAACTACTAGATCCGCCCTCTAATTCACTACATATGCATTAATTCAATTGCATCACTTCACATATGCATGAATTCGGCTTTTACAAGTACATCCGTTCAGCTGGAGACGTTTATCTTTCGGGGGCGTTGCTGCTGCCCTGACATGAGTTGGCGCCGCTTCGACTTCTCCGAAGACGCTGCCATCTCGAACCCCGTTTTATTACGCAAACCTGAATGTAAACAATAACAAAATATTTAATTTATGAAAAAAATATGTAATAAAATAAAGTATTAATAAGGTTTTATAGTCGATTTTTTTGAATTCGTTTTAAACAAAAGGGTAATCTAAGTGTCACGATCATCCCGACTCCCTACGACAGAATTACCCGTGATATAATGTTTTTTTACAATATGATTAATGATATAAAGTTATGATTTGACACTCATTGTATTAAAGTACGTAGTTGTGACAGGAGAATGAACATAATTAAAAATGTTTTGGCTTTTAAATTCTTCAATTGGTGACAAATGTTAAATGCTTGTTCTATATATATGAATTTAATTTGCTAATGGGGAATATAGATGCAAGCTGGTATCTGAATTTAGCATCCTCAATTTTGCAAAGACGACCTTGTCATTTTATTCAATTTTTTGCAAGTTGACCTGTTTTGAGGACTGCAGCTGCCAACTGTGAAACAAATTCTTAACTGAAAAGTATGGTGTATGATGTAAAGCACGGATACGGATACGGACACGACGATACGACTAAATTCAAAATTTAAGGCCACGTACCGTATATGTGGTATGCCCGTCGCAACACTGGTGCTGTATTTTAATCAGATTTGTACTGATTCAACATGATCTCGATACGAATGAAATCAACAACGAAATCACAAATTCAAAAATTCGTGTGATGAATCTTGCGATAAATAAATTACAAAGCCGATTAATTAATAAAAACTAAAGAGAAAGTTATGAGTTTTACAAAACCAAAGGGATGCCTTGATATTTCGAGTTGTATCTCCAAACGACGACCGATAAACGTTCATCGGATATTCGAACCTCCTCGGGTATATATGCTCAAGAAAAACAATACGTTGTTTTTATTTCTATCTTCTTTTTAGTTAAATGAGGCGCAAATTGTGTTGAAGAAACTTTCTTTATATTGGTAATAACTAATGTGAAGAGAAGAACTTTTATTTATTTATTTTGCTTAAACTGTCCCGACTAATCCGGAGTTCGGCCCGGATCGTGTCTGCAGAGTCTTACTTTACTCAGGGATAAGACATGACAAAAAATTCTTTTAACATGACGCCCGTGAGGAGAAAGAAGGGAAGAAAGTTTTTGTTAAACCCAAAATATCTCTTCATATTAGAAAAAGAAATCCCTTTTTAAATTAGCAAACTACTTTTTTTTAATTAATAATGGACCTATAAACAATAGCTCCAATAAATTAAATAAAGCATTTATCGAACAAAATAATTCTAATCAATTTATTAATTATGGAACTACGGCACCATAAATTCGAAATTGAACTCTGTCGATTATAAATATTCCTTATTATCATTGTTGTCGAGTTACCGAGCTTTCATTAATATAATCATTTCATAGGGGATAACCCCTACGTAGATTATCCGTAAATAAGTATTTCAGTAAAACTTCTTCATTACCTAGTATCCTTTTTTACAATTCATCAAATAATGATCAATTAGTAATAACAAATACGAACTCTCCGGATCGATCAGCGTCTAGGATTAATAAATATGGAGATTGTCTTTCTACTTCTTGCGGGAAATGAACGGATTCCATATCTATATATGAAACACATTCATAACTATTCATTTGAGAATTGTGCCAACATGAAAGTGATTCGAACTGCGACATTTGGCAATTCTTAACAAACACATTAAACTTTATCTTGAAACAAGATGAGTCTTTAATTATTCAGGAGTAAGATCAATCCATTTATGATTGTTTTGTATTTAATAAGATTTCTCAATCACAGAATTATATGAGAAATGTAGATTAAATCTGTAATAGTCATGACCGAGTCATATTTAAATGCCGCACTTACAAAATCAATATCGACATTCCGGATACGATTGTCACATCATAAAGTATTCTGGCGCAGTAATAATGTTTTTTTATATAGACCATAAACTATGATTAAGTTCACCACGGACTAACATATTTAAGTGTATCACCATAAACTTAATTCTCACATATGTTACACACTAAGTATTATGTTTACATATGATACGACTTAGGATTTTCAGCAATATATTATTGATCAGCACAAAACAAATAATAAGATGATAAATAAATATGTCATTTATTATTAATAAAAACAATTAATATAAAATGTCTTTCGAACACTACACCTAACAAAAACACTATTATTGCCTTGGAAGATCTTTAAAATTACTCAAGTGCCCTCACGAGATGAAATTTTCACGATCTTTATAAGACATTATTGTATTATACTACAAATATACATTCTTTCACATTTTTTGATGAACAGAACTCGAGCACTTTGTATATTAATATTTTTTCCAGCTGATCAATATTGAAATTACTTAAAATTAGGTCAAGCACAATCGAGTCGAACTTGAGCAAAATTAAAATCTAATCGAGCCGATCTCAAACAATCATTTCTTTGTTTGAACAAACTCGAGCAGAGTGCAAGCGTCACTATTTTAAATGATTGTTCCACTCGATAAATAAATAAATGATTCGACTCGAATCATTTACACCCTTAGATTCATACTAGAGAACCATAGGAAAGGATGAGAAAAATAGCACTAAATGATCCGATACTGCATTGCATTCATGCATGGCAGTCCTGGTGGAGGCCTTAGCTCTCAATTATTTTTCGGTCCTTTTAAATTACTAAATCAGAGATCAATATGTAAAATAAAAAAAAATATTATAAACATTATAAGGGTCAAAATAGTTAAGAAAAATTATCACTTTTTTTCCAACACTTTTAGAGGTAAAAGTAGGACATCAAAATGGTTAGCAAAATGTATCGTATGACTTTAAGAAAATTCGGTTTGAAGTATTTTCTTTTTTTGGGAGGAACGAACGAAGAAGCCTTAAGGAAAGGAATTGGAAGCTATCTTTGTGTGGTTGTAGAATTAGAGATTTTTTAATTAATGATAAGTTTTTTGGTATCTTTTTTACATTACCTCGCTTACTTCCGACATCCATAAAATTACTTAGAGCACCACGATATTTTTGTGCAAATAACGTCGGTGGTACTGACGTTCAATCTCAATAATAACGTCATTGGCACTACCGTTAGTTTTCAATAATAAGCGTCACTGGCACTGACGTTATAGTTATAAAAATGTCACGGGGAAGAACGTTAGTCCACTGACGTTACTTTTAAAAAGAACATCGGTGACAAACATTAATAGTGTGGTGCCGGAAAGTTAAAAAGAAGAAGGGGAAATTGGGGAGAAGGACAAAAACATGTCATCAATTAGGAATATGACTATTTTTTAAACTTTTGCATAAAAAACAATTTCTTTTAATGTTGCGCCATTTTTGCAAAATTATCTTCCATCTTTTAAACACTTATATCTCTCAATTTAAAACTCTAAATTTGAAAATTCTTTCACCAAGTTTTTTTCTTTTTTATGCTCTTTATTTTAAGACCAAATTCACTATTATTCGAAATTCACAGCTTTTTGGGATTCACCGAGTGAATTTCGACAGTGAATCTCACGAAACACGATGTAATGATATCGAACCAAATCTCAAAACGAAGAACATGAAAAAACTAAAAGATTCAGTGAATTTTTCATCGCGTTTGAAGATTTAAATCAAAAGATAAGAGTTTTTGAAAATGGGAGAGGAAAGGAAAAAAAAAAAAAAAAAAACACTTGAAGCAGGCAAACATTACAGCAGAACGAATTATTATTATTATTATTTGTGTCATTTAGACTATAAAAAATATTTGGGTGTCATGTTACTTAAAATATTTCAAAATGTGTTGTTTTACCTAATTTTCTGAAAAAAAAATACATGTGGTAGCTGAATTAAGTGAAAAAAGAATGTGTCGATACTAAATACACGGTGCCAATAGAATCCGCCCAAATTTAATAACGTGCGTGAAATGATAGGGAGGATTGGGCGGACTGCTCACTTATAGCACAAACCACATATACTATTGGACTACATTTCACGGGCCCTTAACTTAGCCTGGTAGGTCTAGGCCCAAGGTCGGCCGTACATTCATGAAACATACGACAAAACAGAGATGGAGCCAAATTTTATTTAATATAATATTATTTATTCGACTCGGAAGTGGGAATCAGTGGTTTAAGAGGTATATGCTTGTTTGTGTTCGTTCGTATAATAAACGAACAAAAAACTATATTTAAGATTAACTTCGTTAAGCCAATGAGTTTGTTCAAGAATGTTAGTTTAATAAACGAACAAAAAATTATGTTCATGCTCAACTCATTTATGATGAACATTTGTTCGAGCTTGTGTTGCAGATTGGCTTGGTACACGTATTTTTACATTTTACCTCGAGTTTGGCTCATTAAGATTTAATAAATCAAGCCTAAACGAATAAATAACAAAATACTAACTAATATTCAAATATCATAGTGCCAAAAACATTAGGAGAACTCTATGAATATCCTATACAATTTTCTCTAGATTATTTATGCAGTTTTGAGTTTTAAAGCTAGGATTGAGTTTGGAGCGACTTTGGACCGTTTCTATGTGATATAACTAACTTAAAATATCTCGATAAAGCCGTGAATAAACTTCTGAAGCGTTTAGTTCCGACTCCGAATGGATTCTTTGATGAGATGAAGTACGGAAATGTCAAAAGTTTAGAATTGGCTTTGTACTTTGATAAATTAGGATTGAGTGTGGTACATAGATAGAATAGTATATGAGTAGATTGCATGTAGCTCAAATAATAATGCATCGTTCTATTTGCTTCTGATGCATCTAACAAACAACCAAACAAACTAACTATAGTCTTTTTTTTGAACAGCAAAACAACGGAGCCGGTATACGGGCGGACGGGGGCTAAGCCCACTCAGGATTTTTTTTTATATATATATTTTTAAAGTAGATAGCATTAAACCCAACTTTAAGCCCACCAAACAAAAGCTCAGCCCACCCACCAATAAGCTGCCCGGCATGCCAGCTCATTAACCATCATCCTACTCTCCTTAGATGTCATAATTATGATTTGTCATTTATTCTGAAGCGATAATCGATCACAACGAAAATATATTACCAATTGATACAACAATAATCTACACCATTCATTTTAATTGCATCAATATTGATTGATCTGAGTCCTACAATAATCAATGACGTATATCATTGTTGTGTCAATTTGTTATGTATTTTCGTTGTGTCTGTATCATTATTCTTTTTACTACATAAAAGATTTCCGCATAAAAATAAATTAAGAACTGTCACTATTGTGTCAATGCTTTTTCCAATAGTGGTTTTTTATTTCTAAATTTTATACTACATTCCTCAACAAAAAAAATTATACTACATAATTTTGGCTATTATTTTGCAACACCACCGTGCACTGTGTACCTTATCTACTGACGCATCACAGTATTTTCATAGAATTGACTATGTAAAAGTCGTTTTTGGACAAAAAAAAAACCGATTTTTTCAAGATTGATCTAGAATCAACTCTGTGGGAAATCGGTTTTCACCCCTAGAGCCAACTTTCACAAAGTCGATCTACAGTGGTGCAACTAAATACCCCCATTCTTTATGCGGTATAGAAAAACATTACTAAAATTTATTCTAGCCCACCCGAAAAATATTTCCTGGCTCCGTCGTTTACAGCAAGTTAAACTTTTATTGCAGCTAACAAGAACCTAGCATGAACCAATCAAAGTTACTGCAATTCAAACACATATGCTGCTCACAGAAGTGAACCAAACTACTAATCAAAGCATCACCAAACTAAAGCATGACAACACCCGAACTAAACAACTAACAACTCGTGACTTGAAGAAGATCTCAAATCCTCCAGGTTAACAGCAACCCCAATCCTTCTGTTAGAGATCCACGTATTTATCTTTTAATCAACTTAAATTTTTTGACGAGATGATAATTCAACACAATTAAATTTAAGTAGCACACGGCACACACTCTGTTTCTAGTTAATCGTTCGACTTTCTGGGACGGGACGTTACTGATGTATTAATATTGAAAAAATATTAGTTTTTTGACAATAAAATATCATGATAAATGACATATGAAACTTTACAACAGTTGATCGTAGTAAGACCAACAATATGTCCTACATCGTGACAAAATAATCGACGAAAACGTGTTATGAAACTAACACTATTTGATCAATTAATATATATATATATATATATATATATATATATATATATATATATATATATATATATATATATATATATATATTGCCATTTAGAAAGATTCAAACCCTGAAATTCTCTTTGTTTACGTAACACTAAAAAGCATATTCCTAATTAAAATCCTACATTTACGTAACACTACAACCTTACAACAAACTGCCGCAAAACTTTCAAACAAAATACAAACTGCCTAACTCAAAAGGGTTTCTTACACGACAAATCCACTTAAAAATCTTGACTTTTGTTCTGCTGTTGATTTGATTGCTTCTTGAACAAATCTAACTTAATTACAGAATATGCTTATTCTATACTTTATATTTCTTGCACTATTTATTCAGATATGTAGCTCAAATCCTCATTTCAAGGATTCTACTCCAATGGGGAACTGTTTAAATATATCTTCGTCCAAGATGGTCAGCCAGCGGGATCAACTCCCAACTGACACCATGTTTCGATTCCCATCTCCGTTGCCCACCTGGCCTCCAGGTATATATATATATATATATATATATATATATATAGATATATATATGCTTATGTCTATATCTCAGTGTTCTAAAAGTCGGTCGCCTAGCTAGGCGCTAGTCGGCCTACCGCCGCCTCGATCGTTTACCCCCTATATAGTCGGTCTGGCCTCTGGTCACTCTCTAGTTGGGCAAGGCGAGCTCTAGTCGGCCAATTCGGATTACCATTTTAACTTGATTACTTGATTTTGAAATTGAATTTTTAAACTTATGACAGTATCTTACATAAAATCTCAAAAATATAAGTTCATTTAGTTTTTTGGTTTCTAAATTACATAAGTTCATTTAAAACCAAATAAATCATTTATTACATTTTTTTTTCTTTTAACCATAATTTATTATATACTCATCCACTTTTCACTACTTTGCATTAATAACAATGAAATGTCATTTTAGATTTTTTTTCATCAAAATTGTTGACATATAACAAATTTAACAAACTTTTTTGATCTGTGTGAAAAAATCCGAACGGATTTACATTTTGGGATGGAGGCCGTATGTGTTTATTTTGTGATTTGAATTATTAGACTTATGTTTGTACTCAATACTAGTAGAGTAGTAGTATCATTATTTTTGGAGTTTGTAGCATTATTTTGTTTTCTTTTCATTTTTTTCTGGTAAATTTCAGTATTATTATTAATAATAATAAAAAATCTAAACCGTCTAGTCACCGACCAGTCCCCCGCCTAGACCCTAGCGACTTTTAGAACACCGCTATATCCCAATTGGTTTATCAAAAAATTTAGAATACAACTGTTATATAATTTTTTTTAATTAATTATATCTATTCATGAATTTAGGCGGAGGATTTGCAGGTGGAATTATTGATTTAGGAGGCTTAAAAGTATGCCAAATATCAACTTTCAATAAAGTTTGGACAATTCAAGAAGGTGGACCAGATAATCTTGGTGCTACATTCTATGAACCTTCTTTAATCCCAGATGGATTCTTTATGCTAGGTTGTTATAGCCAACCAAACAATAAGGCCACGTTTGGATGGGTTCTTGCTGCGAAAGACGAATCTTCGTCGAAAACCATTCTTAAAACGCCTACCGATTATACACTTGTTTGGAGTACTAGTAGTAGTCAAGATAATGTTGGCTATGTTTGGCTCCCAACACCACCTGAAGGTTATGAATCCATTGGTTATGTTGTAACAAACTCGTCTCGAAAGCCGTCTCTCAAGAAAGTCCGGTGTGTTCGTTCGGATTTCACCGATGTAAGTGAAAATGGTACAATGATTTGGGATAGTGACAATGGTGATGAAGATGGAGGTATTACTATTTATGAGTCAAGGCCAAAAGATAGAGGGATTCAAGCCCTAGGTGTTTCTCACTGGAGATGCGTTTATCGTTCGACAAACGCGAGTGCATACCGACCGTGGTTTGTCTGAAAAATGTAGAAAACAATCTATCTTCTATGCCTAACTTGAACCAAGTTCAAGCATTGATTCAAGAATATTCTCCATGGATTTATTTTCATTCAGAAGAAGAATATTTACCCTCTTCGGTCAACTGGTTTTTCGAAAACGGTGCATTACTTTACACAAAAGGGCAAGAGTCAAACCCTAGCCCTATATCTCCCAATGGATCAAACCTACCTCAAGGTGGTTCAAATGATGGTGCATATTGGCTAGACTTACCAATAGATGACTCAACAAAAGACAAGGTCAAAAAGGGAAATTTACAAGATGCAATGACATACATTCATGTTAAACCAATGCTAGGTGGCTCATTTACTGATCTAGCTATATGGGTTTTCTACCCTTTCAACGGCGGTGCAAGGGCAAAAGTGGAATTCATCACCATATCATTAGGCAAGATAGGAGAACATGTGGGTGATTGGGAACATGTGACCTTAAGGATTAGTAATTTCAATGGGGAGTTAAAGGGTGTCTATTTTTCACAACATAGTAAAGGGACATGGCTTAGTGCATCAGAATTGGAGTTCCAAAATGGGAACAAGTTTGTAGTGTATGCATCATTGCATGGCCATGCAACTTACCCTAAAGAAGGTGATTTTCTACAAGGGGCAGAGGATATAGGTATAACAAATGATACAGAAAAGAGCAAAATGGTGTTGGATACAAGTGGAAATTACTCAATTGTGTGTGGTGAATATTTAGGTATTGTTGAACCACCTTGGTTGAATTATGCTAGAGAGTGGGGTCCAAAGATTAGTTATGATATTGATGAAGAGATTATGAAGATTGAGAAATTATTGCCTGGAAAGTTGAAATCAGCATTTGATAAAGTTATAAAAGATATTCCTTCTCAAGTATTGGGTGAAGAAGGGCCTACTGGTCCCAAGTGGAAAGATAATTGGAATGGAGATGAAAGAGACTAATCATTCTTCTCTTGTAAAAAAAACACACATATAAACATTCAAGAGTTTCTAGTGTGTAACTGATAAAAACGGGGAAACTCTAGTATTTTTCGGTGTTAATAGGGCTATCTCTACCGTACGGATGTACTACCCAGAATTTGTCTGTGTCTAAAGTTTCGTGGAAGATATTATTTAAGAGTTATGCTTCAGTTGATTAGTTTATAAAAAAAAAACTGTTCGTATACCTCTCTTATATGATTGCTCAGATAAATCGACTACATATATTTCTAATTCTAAACCAAGTGAAAGTTATTTTTACTTTACAAGATGCATGAAGTATTTTATATATTTCAAATTTTCAAGAGTGGTGAATACACAAACTAACTAAAAGATTTGGTGTACACATGACTAGTATAATATAAATATGAAATAAATAAAGCATTCTCTAATGATCACTCATATGATTTTAAATTTATTTCGATCATTGATTGATCAAATGAAATAACACACAAATATAATAATTAATCACGACCATTCATTTGGTATTATTTGATATACCAAATGAATGAACGTGATTGATTATTTGATATCTTATTTCATTCTTATTAAGACCTGGTATCTTGATTTCAAAAAGATGTATATGGGGTTCTTTACCCACGGAATGTTTTCTTTGATAGCATTGCAAATATCTCTTAATAAAGCTTTCTTGTTCTGTTTCTATATTAACCTACTTGTCATGTTTATCCTACTTGTTAAACTTTCGTAAACAACTGACCATTATGTACTTTACTTGCATGTTCATGTCCTATCTAGCTTGTTCATGTTTCTTGTTTCTTGTCTTAACAAGAAAATCACATAGTCAAGAGTACAACGCATGTTTCATTTAGCATGAGGCATGTTGCAACACGGATAATAGGACTAGCCAACATCCCACGAGACAAGTTAGCTTTGATAGGAACCAGCATAATGCATACACATATTTCCTAAACTACCACTTCAATGCATAATTTCCAAACAAATGATTACAAAAGTAGCAACTTTAACACAACACAAAGTTCTTTTTAGCAGGGGATCTCCTTACCTTATTAAGCAACACTTCTTACAAACAAACTGCAACTAATCTTTACTTCCATGAAAATCTACATACAAGCTAGAAAGTACATATTCTACGATGTAAATGAACCTTAATCAAGATCGAACCCAAGAACTTAAGAAAAGCTAAGCCTTATTACCTTTTAGAGAAGAATTTGGATTCGAAGCTGCAACCTGGTAAACTTCCAACTCGGAACTGTGATGTGCAAGACTTGTACCAGATCGATCAGATCGTCCTGTCAAATTTCAAGAGGCTAGCTAAGGCGAGAGATGCTCTTGCTTAGGCGAGCCTGCCAAACTTTCGGAAACAGATTCAGAAAAGCAAACGATGACGGAACAACCAAGTTCCTGGAAAAACCCTAGCTCACTTATACGGGGTCTGGCCTAGCCTATGTGAACAACTGGAAACTCACAAATATGGAAAACTCGAAGCTTACGGAAAAGTGAGGCCTTAGGGTGTCATGGAGCCCTTTTATAGGCTTTAGAATCTTTAAGGTAGATTTAACTTGACTTGGAACCAAAGAAAAACTTAATTAACTTTAATAAAGCTGGATTTAATATATAAAAAAGACAATTGTATTTAAAAAGGCAAATTTACTTAAAGATATTTTACACTAAGATTCGGAGTTTTAAAAACGGCATAAAACTAACTTCAAAATCATCGTCCAAAATAAAAATTGACCGTAATATAATATCAACTTTGACCGAATAATTGTCGATGATTTAAAGTCCTTTTTTATGCTTTAATTACGATGAAAAAAATCACGAAAACAATGGCATATTTAATGATGTGATAGTCAATACATATCATATTTGATTGATTATAAGTAATATGTTACGAAAATTTTGATTATAAGTCAATTTAATTGATAACAATTTTTTTTTGAATTGAGACAAGTTTGTTGAGAAAAAATTGAAAAGAGCTGAAAGTTTACCTTCACGATTGTCAAAGACACAATTTAATGCGAACTTACCATAGACTCTTTAATGCTGTAGACAAATAAGTTATCATTCAATACCTTGCGAAAGCAAAAATATGTTATAAGGCAATTGTATAGAGAATAGTTTCTCAGAAAATTGTATATGAATACCATGCGAAAACAAAAATAAGTTACATATATGTTATAACTAAGCATATGACTAATATATATTTGAATTAGAGTCTCTAAACTCATCAATAACGTGTTACTTGAACTACCATTTCACATCGATATCTTAGACGTCTTCGGTCACCAACTTTCACACAAAGATGTTTATAACATTTTTCCAAGGCATCAAAGTTTTTGCTTTCATGCCGTAATTATTAATTAGGTACAACAATATTCATGAATATCTCTCTGTTCTTATTTAACTGTCGTGGTTGTCAAAAATATATAATATCTTTTATTTATCGTAGTTAAAATTTTAAAGTATTATTTATTGTGCTTTTCTAAATCTATTCATAATTATTAAGGGTTGAGAGAGTAGATACAATATTATACTAATTATATTCAAGGGAGTTATTATCATATTGATGTTAAAGTCAAAATATTCACATGTCTAATTTGTGTGTTTTTGTAAATCATGATAACTTATAGGACGGAGAAAATATATATATATATATATATATATATATATATATATATATATATATATATATATATATATATATAAGTCAACCAACAATAAACTAAACGTACTCCATGCCAACACCAACAACAGCAAAAGAATTTCTTATGCCTCTAGAATATCTTTTTGCTCAGTTCTTTTATTTTATTTCATTATTATTAGTCTCATTAATTAATTTCTGTCACTAGTTACGATGTTATATATTATCGTTGAACTTCCTTTATCGAAAAAGGAACATCCAAACAAACCTTCTATCCAAACAAAATGAAGAATAAATGTCAATGAAGTTGGTGGTCGTTTGCCTCTCCCAACTCCCAAACCTCATATACCTAACTAACGTATATCAGCTTGGATCAATTTTGGATTTGTTTTTGTCAGTTTTAGTGATTTAATATCTAAACGATAAATAAATTAGTGGAATTAATCTATGAAACGGGGCCGAGAATGATGGTCACTTGGTGAAGTATATTCGATTCTGTGAAAGCCGGTTTGATGAAGTGCAATTGAGTTTTTCTTGAAGTCGCCATCGATTTGGTCTGTTTGAGTTTTTGCCGAGTATAACTACATCCGGCGATTGATTACAAGTCCGGAAGATTCGATTTTGAGTGAGTTTTCATCCGTGGATAACAATTTGGAGTTGTGATCCACATCCAGGGTATTTATGACAATTCCGACAAAGATCTTTGGCGGTTACGGTTAGGAAATTGTGCCTATAAATACCAATGTTGTAATCAATCAATGTGTGTTAATTTCACACGTGTGTGAAATACCTTGTAACTTTGTGCACAATAAAATATCTCATTTTCTGTCCGTGGAGTAGTCGGCACAACGCCGGAAACCACGTTAAATCACTGTGTTCTCTTTGTTTCTGTGTTTCATCAATTTCCACCATACTTTATGTTTGCATTGCTTTTGTTTTAATCTTTCTTAAACTATAAGTTTAATTTCTCATCTGTGTTTTAACAAACAAGTATCGGAGCGACAGGTTCAAGATTCAGAGAAGTTGCAGGTTGAATAGAGTTGATCTTCACCAAGACCGGTGGCCGGTGCTAGGATTTTGTGATTAAAGGTTTGTTCCTTAAATCATAAGGATGTCGACAATAAACGTGAAAATTGATAAATTTACGAGGAGGAACAATTTTAGTTTGTGGCTTATCAAGATGCGGGCCTTGTTAAAGCAACAAGGATTGTGGACTACTTTATCTGATAAAGGGGATGTCAGTTCAACAGATTTTGCCAGTCTGGAGGAGAAAGCACATTCAACCATCATGTTGTGCTTGTCTGATGATGTTATCACAAAAGTTGTTGAGGAAGACACCGCTGTCAAGTTATGGTTAAAGTTTGAAAGCCTACATATATATGACTAAGTCATTAACCAACAAGTTGCTGCTGAAGCAGATGATGTTTAGTCTAAGGAAGCATGAGGGGGCTCAGCTGAGAGATCACCTTGAACACAATATTACTTGTTGATTCAATGATCCGCCTTTAATGATCTAAATGGACAAATTAACATGCATTTACTCTTTAAAAGATGCTTAACTCGCATTGAAAACCTCACTCAAAAAAGTGAATCTAAACATTCAGTCGGTTTTACATAGAGATTCTAAAACCATTTTTTCCACACCATCTCGTCAAAATACATATGTAAAGACAATGTGTAAAATCATGAATTAGATGATCAAACTAACCCGAGCATTAAGAATAAGTTAAAACACAATCAAATCATAAACTAAAGAAACTACAAACTCAACACTTGAATGTGTTAACTAAGTCAAGAATTTGATCATTTTCACATAATATCGGCTATAGAGAAATTAACAACTCATAATCTTGTCAAAATCGCAAACTAAAATCAAAC